>CAUJRU010000209.1:727500-1209935 GCA_963277665.1 Viscum album
GTATGAGTTGTAATGTCTCACATTGGGTGAATATATACGACAAATAATGATTTTAGGTTTTGGTGTATATATATTCTTTTTGACATGATTATGTGTATTTGGTGTGGATACATAGCGGGGGTTGTGCATTGTAGGAGGAGATTATGATGTTTATGTCCTTCATGTTCATGATATCATATTGTGATGAGGATGTGATGTGTGGTTGTGATGTGGATATGGTTTTTTATGTGTTTGTGACATGTGTATGTGTGTATATATGGTTATGAGATTATATAGAAGGGGTTGAAGCATAAGAAATATTCCATTAGAGTGTGAGAATGACCAGATTAATGGGGAAGTGGATGTGGGGTAATTTATTAATATATATTCTTTTGATATTATGTTACTATACTTGAATTTGATATTGGGTGAGTGATCCTTGGTGAGGATGGGTGATATATGACCATATAGTGGTGTGTATTATTTCTGTTATTTATTCACTAAGGAATTAATATATTTCATACACATTTTCATGAGAGGTTTTTGGAAGGATTTTTCTGAGTATACTTGTATTCTCACCCCTATTTATAAAATTATTTTTACATGTTTTTGAAGATGGATTTGGTGACCAAGATGGAAATTAATATCTTGAGGCTAAGAGTTACCTCCAGAGCCACTGGTGTAGGATTTTTTTGATATTTTATTTTAGATACCTTTTTTATGTTTGAAATTCACATGAATTATGGATTGGGTTTTATTTTATATTATATGGAGTTGATTGGTGGTTTATCTATATTCTTGGGATTTATGTGGGAAACACCTCCCATTTATTTATTCTAAACCCTCAATTCTAGTCTCCTACCTATGTACTATTAGAGCTAGAATTCATGAATCACACTTTTTTTCACTGCCATTTTAGGAGTAGTTCCTAGTGGTGGTGAGTTATGATAGTGTGGTATTAGAGATTTAGTTGAGAGTTAAGATTGAGTTTGGAATTAGACACTCATGAGGATTTAATGGGATGATAGGTCAATAATATTTGTTAAAATCTTCATATGGAATAACATGGGAGACCATTTATGACACAAGTGATTATCCCCCATGTGATTTAATGTATGTAACTTGAGCTTACCAAAAATATTAGGCATGATGATATTGAATGTAGGGAAGAGGCCTAGGAGTGGTAGGTGTATCATTGTTGATTATTCTTGTATTTGGAAGTCTTTTTTGTGTATTTGAACCATAAATACTAATATTTTTTATTCAAATATGATGGAGATGAATAAATATTGGATGGATGTTAATATTTTGACAATAGAGTATGAGAACTGAGTGGAAGAGTTCATCATGTTTGCAAAGGATCATGCAAAGGATCACTCTCAAATCCTTTGTTCGTGTTTACTTTGTTGTTATTCTAGACTAATTACTCCAGATGAGTTGGAAGAACGTTTTATATGTCATAGAATAGATCGGAGTTATAAATGTTGGAATAAACATAGGGAAAAAGAAAATATATCTATTGGATGGGATAAAACTGCATTTTATGGATCATCGTATATGAATAAAAATATGGAAAATGAAGAAGACCATATGGAGGATGTGATTACATATGTCAATGATGATGAAGATCGTATTGAGAAAATGACAAGGACAACTGATGATGAACTCCGTGATTTCCCAAAATTGTTTGATAAGTTAAAGAGTTGGGAAAAGATGCCATTTTATACTTGTTGCACTTAATATACAACATTTTCAGCTATACTGAAGTTGTATAAATTGAAATCAGGCAGTGGATGGAGTGATGTCATTTTTACGGAACTACTAGATCTCTTGAATGAAATGATCCTAGAAGATAATGATCTCCCAAGATGGACAAATGAAGCTAAACGAATGCTACGCTCGATGGGTATGATTTTTGAAAGAATACATGCCTTCCTGAAAGACTGTATATTTTTTTGAAAGGAGAACAAATCACTTACAGAATTGTAAAAGTGTGGAGCTTCTCGATACAAGAAAAATGAATCCAGTCCAATGAAATTTTTATGGTACTTTCCAATAATTCCAAGGTTTAGGCATCTATATTGAATTGAAGAAACTGCAAGACAATTGTCCTGGCATGCATATAAAAGAAATAAATATGGGAAATTATGTCATATGGACGACTCTCCTCAATGGGAGAAAATTGATCATGAGTATCCTGAATTTGGAAAAGAGACAAGTAACCTTCATCTTGCATTATCTACAGATGGAGTGAATCCTTTTGGTTTTCAAACCATAACTCACTGTACATGGCCTGTAAATTTGGTAAATTATAACTTTCCACACTGTTTATGCATAAAGTGGAAATTCATCATGTTATCTATGCTTATATCAGGACCAAAACAACTAGGTAATTATATTGACGTTTATTTTGCTCCTTTGATTGAGTATTTGATGTTCTTTTGGGATTCATGTGTTATGTTATATGATGCTTATAAAAGTGAATACTTCACGTTCAGAGCAATGTTGTATGGGACGATAAATGATTTCCCTACTTATGGAAATTTTTCAGGCTATAGCATTAAAGGAATTCAAGGGTGTCCCATGTGAAAAGAAGATACAGAATCAATTAGGTTGAAATATTCATCGAAATCTATGTTTCTTGGACATCGTAGATTTCTACCTCGTCGGCATAAGTACCGATCTTGGACGACATCATTCAATGGAAGTTAAGAACAATGCACAGCACCATCTCCACTAACAAGTGATCAACTGTTTGAGAAAGTAAAATATGTGAACACTATTTTTGGTAAACCATTTTTGAAAAACATTAATAAAATCGGTTGGAAAAAGAGATCAATTTTTTTGAATTACCATTCTGTAATTTTTTGTACGTCAGAAATTTTCTTGATGTGATGCATGTGGAAAAAAATGTATGTGATAGAGTTATCGGAACATTGATAAATTCCCCTGGCAAAACAAAGGATGGAATTAGGGCAAGGTTGGACATGGTTGAAATGGGAATACGAGAAGAGTTGGCTCCCTTGAAGGGTGAAAATTGAAAATTTCTTCCTCCAGCTACTTACACTCTTTCTAGGGAGGAGAGATATCAGTTTTTCAACTTCTTCAATGATTTAATGGTTCCAAAGGGGTATTCATCAAATATCAAGAACATTGTGTCAATGAATTATTTGAAGTGAAAAGGTTTGAAATCACATCACTACCATGTTTTGATGTAAGATTTAATTCTTATCACTCTATGTTGCATTTTTTCCAAGAATTTTCATCATACATTAATCAAACTTTGTTTCTTTTTCAAATCTATATGTAGCAAAGTTTTAGACTCAGTGAAATTTCCATCTATGGAAAAATAAATTTTCATCAAGTTATGTGAATTAGAAATGATCTTCCCGCCAATATTCTTTAATATGATGGTTCATTTGATGATTCAATTGGTGAGAGAGATTCGACATTGTGGTCCTGTGCACTATAGATGGATGTACCCCATTGAAAGGTATATGAACATTTTTAAAGGGTATGTCAAAAATCAAAGTCGATCAGAGGGTTTTATACTGGAGAGATGTATTGTTGAGGAAGCTATTGAATTCTGTACCGAATACATATCTGATGTGGAAATAATTGGTCTCCAAAAATCTCGTCACACTGGAAACATTGAGGGTGAGTGAATTTCTGGAAGAGATGTTGTGAAAATCAGTATTTCAAATCAGGAGCTGGACCACCTTTATGTTTTTTATAATAGTTGGGAGTTTGCTCCATATATTGAAACCCCTAAATAAATTCTTAGGTAGTTGAATTCATCAAGGGCAGAAAAATGGATATCTAATACACATAATCACCAGTTTATAGGATGGTTTCAGAACCATATTTTTAAGGAGTTAGATGAAAATATGAATTCAATTTCAGAACGACTTTTATGGATAGCCACTAGACCTAGTGTGTATGTATTATCTTACAATGGTTAGGTAATTAATGGTTATAAATTCTATATAGATGAACATGATGAAGATAATACCATGCAAAATAGTGGAGTTCCACTTGTGGATGAAGCGATTCATGTTTCTGGTAGTAAAGACAAAAATAATATTTATACAAATATTTCATACTTTGGAATTATCAAACAAATACGGGAGTTGGATTATACGACATTCCAATTGCCAATTTTTCAATGCAGATGGGTTGATAACAACTGTGTTGTTAAAATAGATCAATGGGGATTTGTGAAAGTTGATTTTAGTAAAGAAGGGTACAAATAAGAACAGTTTATAATGGCATCACAATTTGTACAAGTTTTTTATGTTCCAAATCCTGCAAAACGAAAATGGTCGATAGTTCTGTTATCTTCCAAAACTATTGAAGGGTCTGATGAAAATTCAGTTGAGGAAAATCCTTTCAGTGGTACTTCGCAATTATTTTACAGCGGTCCCAATGTAGATGATGTTTTGTATGTTAGTGGAGACCATAATTAAAGGATTTGGATAATCGATAGAGGATTCAAATCCCTCCAGCTTTTGAAAAAAAGAAAGAGAGTTCAATACACATGTTATATTTTGTTTGTAATATAGATCTTGTTATCTCATGTTATTATCTTATCATTACTAAATTTATGTAATCTAAATTAACTATTCAACCACTTTTGAAGATAATGACTTATGCATGTTCTGGTGCTCCTAACCTTGAGTCTGAACAAGTCTCTCAAGCTATTGTTGCGGCTGTTGCTGCTCCTACTGCGGCTGCTCACAGTGCAGAGCAACAACAAGTTTCTGAACCTGTTTCTGCTCCTAGTGATGAGGTCCAAAAACAATCAGCACATGTCTTTGCTACCATTTTAGATGAACATATAGATGATGTTGATATTGATGAAATGGTCGGGGATGAAGGACCAGTATCGCAGAAAACACAGGTGGGTTGTAGTTTGATGGTGTTAGACATAGTTCTAAAGGCGAAAAGCAAAGTCATCATATTTAAAGTCTGAAGGAATGCACGAGGCCAACATGTGAATACCAACAAGTCTATTTTTAGTAGTTACATTGGAGTTGTCACTCGGCAACGCATGCCTATTGACATAGATTCATGGAACCATGTTGTGTCCGGGCTGAAGGTTGTGATCTAGGATGAAATTACGGTAAAATTATTATTTTTTTAATTTAATAGAAAATAAAATAATGAAACATTGTATTACTCTTCTTAATCTCTTACAGAGTAAATTTATAGTAGATGATTCACACAAGAATTATGTTCAAAGGCTTGCAGGAAGGTCTCATCGAGGTTTTCACACTATTTTAACAAAACGTCACCTAAAAGATTCCAAAGGTAAAATAAACCCACACCCACCCCTTGTCTACGCTCACTTGATATCCCAAGAAGTATGGGATGAATTTACTTACTGTCGTGGGGATGAGAAGTTTCAGGTACATTGTGGGTGATAATACGTTGTTTTAGGATATGTGTATTCATCACTTTTATTGTCAATATTTCATTTATGAAACAACAACTCAGTACTATAAATAAAGAAACGCACATCAAAACCAACATACCCCTATAGTAAAGCAGGGATGGGGTACGCTTCACTAGAAAAGTAAATGGTACGTATTTTAAATTTATTTTAATATTGTTAGGTGACTTGAAACAACATCATAATTATCTTTATATTTTAATATATAGATTATTGAGTCTAAAACCAAATACACTTCAATCCAACTACATGTGCTATGGAAGGAGGCACGTGTGAATAAGGAAGGGAATCTAGTAGATGAAAACACACAAAAAGTGTGGGAAATATATGTATGTATGAAGCGATGATAAAAATATTTGTTTTAAATTTATATTACATAAATATAATTAGTTATTTTCCTATATTCTACAATCACAGGAATCAGCTACTACTATAGCGGATGCAGACCTATTATCGACGACTTTGAAGCAGCCAGAACAATACGGCCATGTCAAAGGTGTGGGGTTTGGGGTGACACCCCAAGTATATTTTGAGAAAAAATAGAAACAGATGATAGAGATAAAAAATTGAAACAAATGATTGAAAGACTAGAAACTCTTGAAGAACTATTTCAATGGAAAGGAGAGTTGCTAGAAACTTTTATGTGTGGGTAGTAAGGAGAAGACACAACTCATGAAAAACCAGCGCGTGCAGATCCCACCCCACCCCCACCAATTTTTAGGCGAGCCATTCCCCTCAAAGAGAAATTTTAGATGTGGTAATCAATATTCAAATAACGGTTCCCATGAAATGTCAATCAGAAAAAAACTGATACTTTTCCAGTACTGATATTCTACAGGGTGATAATGACTGTGATTTATATCTATCAACACCCACCTATCACCTTGTAGCGAGGGCTACAGTATTCAACATCACAGAGGACAAGCTTCATAATAGACCACTTCTGAAAGATCATCTGAAAGTGATGATTACTAAATCCCATGAGCCAAATGCAGAGCTACCTATTCCACTTGATGAATATGATATTCATATGGTCTAAAAGGCTATTGGGACAGTCATTGCATGGTTGTCATAACTTGTAAGAGTACATGGGGTCAAAGAGATATTTATTTATATTTTTATCAAGCTAAACCTTTAACAATTAATGAAAAAAGTGTATGAACCAATGAATGTTATAATAGACAGAGAAAGGGAAGGGGGGATAAGAAACGTTGGCTCAAAAGCATCTAAAGGACCGACCAACCGATACCAAAGTGCTACTGAAAGCACAATAACAACATCTACTCTCTATCCACATATACTATCCCTGAAGACTCAGTGGATACGAATCTAAGAGGTGGTAGTAGTCATATAGTTGTTTTCGAAAAGAATATATACAGAGAGGAAAGTCAAGATTTTGTTGCTGTTAAAAATGTAAATGTGATCCTTGAAGATGGTTGTCTAGGCGTTAAAGTTGTAAATTTATATACAAGGTATGGTTTTCAGAATTTATTTTCTAAAAGATGATATAATGGGAAAATTAGAACTAAATGAACTTTATATTATTGAAAAACGTATATATGATAAATAGTTGAAGGAATTTCCCCATGAGACAAAATTCAGACTCGTTAGTCCTCATACCACATCAACACATCTAACGAAATTAGAGCCATCAAAAAAGGATGAAATAGTGAAAAACTTGCTGAAAACATTTGAAAGCATGATTACAGATGACAGACTCTTCCTAATACCAACCATGCAGGGGTAAAAATCTATGATTAAATAATACAAATTATATTTTCACTTATTTTATTACTTAATCCTTTTTTTGTTTTTAGGAAACATTGGGTTCAAATTGTAGTGAACTTGGATACTCCAACGATTTATTTTCTGGATTCAGTTCAAGGATATCCAACAAACCGACCACACATGATGGAGTTTTTGAATATGTAAGATACTGCATCCTATGTTTTAGGTCTAAAAATCATGTAATATAATATATATTATCTTTTACTGAGGATTCTGTTATGATAGGGTGGTGTATCATTATCCTCTAAAAAAAGGAATGAGGACAGGGGATAAGCACAAGGAGGTGAGAAAGTACTACGTCTGGACAAATAACAGGGTATATATAATAAAATTTCAATATCCAAACACATATTAACACAAGTTACTTATTCTCCTAATGATAATTTTTTTACAGTGTCCAAAACAAACAAATTATAATGATTTCAATTATTATTTTTGTAATTTGATGAAAGAGATCATTTTTCATCAACAAACTAGCATCCCTAAAGAGGTATTTTAAAAAACAACTACTATTTCATTTAAATTCTTTATTAATTCTTTATTTATATATTTTGTAGTACTACTATGATAGTTGAAAATCCTCATACTCCGAAGATGATATAGATTTGTTCAGAAATGAGTGGACCGCATACTGGATGGAAGATTTTACACAAATAGCACGAAGATCTGACTTGGGGACGCGTACAATTGGCGGTCATTTTTAGGAGGGGTTAAGGGGATAAAAAGTTGAAACTTATTTGTATGTAAATTTTTATAGGAAAATGCTAATCGTTATTAAATAAAACAACCTTTCTCCAATGAGTAATTTTCCCATTTTAACAGATGAAATTCACTAGCAACATGCAAGAATGATCAAGCACTTTTCTTTGGGATTTGGATAAGAAAAACCAGTAAAATCACCGAAAGACATCCATATCCAACGAAACGCATTCGGATTGTGTTTATCCTTTAGTAGAACGATCCATGGGTGCGTTGGTGACATCTACGAGTCAACCTCGCCTCAATCTGAGGCACGGTGTGGCCGGTATCACTCAAAGTGTCTCTTTTGTTTAAAATGGACAAGATTTAAAGTGAAAACAACAACTGACGTATGGAAATCTGACAAAAAACATTCGTATTGTGTTGATCCATTAGGATAACGATCCATGGGTGAATTGGTGATGTGTAAGAGTCAACCCCGCCTCAATCCGAGGCACGGAGTGGATGGTATCACTCAAAGTGTCTCTCTTTTGTTTAAAATGGGCAAAATTTTAAGTGAAAACAACAACTGATGTATAAAAATACGACCAAACACATTCAGATTATGTTTATCCTTTATTAAAACAATACATGGGTCATTTGGGACATGTACGAGTCCACCACGCCTCAATCCGAGGCAGAGTGTGGCCGGTATCACTCAAAGTGTCTCTCTTTTGTTTAAAATGGATAGAATTTTAAGTGAAAACAACAATAGACCCATAGAAATCTCACCAAATGAATTCATATTTTGTTAATCCTTTAGAAGACGATCCATGGGTGTGTTGGTGAGATGTATGAGTCATCCCCACCTCAAACCGAAGCACGGTGTGACCGGTATCACTCAAAGTGAGTCTCTTTTATTTAAAATGAGAAGAATTTTAAGTGAAAACAACAACTGAACTACGTAAATCCGACCAAATGCATTCGGATTCTATTGATACTTTAGGATAATGATCCATGAGTGCATTGGTGACATTTATGTGTCCACCTCTCCTCATTACTAGGCATGGTGTGGCCAGTATCACTCAAAGTGTCTCTCTTTTGTTTAAAATGGACAAAATTTTAAGTGAAAACAACAAGTGACATACAGAAATCCGACCAAACACAATAATATTGTGTTGATCCTTTATAATAAAGATCCATGGGTCATTTTATATGTGTAAAAGTCAACCACGCCACCATCTGAGGCACGGTGTGGCCGGTATCACTCAAAGTGTCTCTCTTTTGTTTAAAATGATCATAATTTTAAGTGAAAACTACAACTGGTGTGTGTAAATCTGAACAAATGCATTCTGATTGTGTTGATCCTTTAGGATAACAATCCATGGGTCATTTGTGACGTGTACGAGTCAACCATGCCTTATTTTGAGGCACGATGTGGCCGGTATCACTCAAATTGTCTCTCTTTTGTTAAAAATGGACAGAATTTTAAGTGAAAACAACAACTGACCTACATAAATCCAACCAAACAAATTTTTATTGTGTTTATAATTTATTATAATGATCCATGGGTGCGTTGGTGATGTTTACGAGTCAAACCTGCCTCAAACTGAGCCATGGTGTGACCAGTATCACCCAAAGTGTCTCTCTTTTGTTTAAAATGGACAAAATTTTATGTGAAAACAGCAACTGACCTATGGAAATCCAACAAAACACATTAGGATTTTGTTTATCCTTTATGATAATTATCCATGTGTGCATTGTTGATGTGTATGAGTAAACCCTGCCTCAATCTGAGGCATGGTGTGACCAGAATCACTCAAAGTGTCTCTCTTTTGTTTAAAATGGACAAAATTTTATGTGAAAACAACAACTGACCTATGGAAATCTGAACAAAGTCATTAGGATTATGTTGATATTTTAGTATAACGATCCATGGGTGTGTTGGTGACATGTAAGAGATACCCCCGCCTCAATCTGAGGCACGGTGTGGCCGGTATCACTCAAAGTCTCTCTCTTTTGTTTAAAATGGATAGAATTTTATGTGAAAACAACAATTGACGTACAGAAATTCAACCAAACACATTTGGATTGTATTTATCCTTTAGGAGAATGATCCATGGTACATTTCTGATTTGTATTATCTAAAAACACCTCAATCTGATCCACAGTGTGTCCAGTATCACTCAAAGTGTCTCTCTATTGTATAAAATGGACAGAATTTTAAGTGAAAACAACAACTGACCTAGTGAAATCCAACTAAAAGCATTCATATTGTGTTTATCCATTAGGAGAATGATCATTGGATGCGTTTGTGATTTTTAAAAGTCAACCCTACCTCAATCTGAGGCACGGTGTGACCGGTATCACTGAAAGTGTCTCTCTTTTGTTTAAAATAGATAGAATTTAAAGTGAAAACAACAACTGACGTATGAAATTCAAACAAAAGAATTTTTATTGTGTTAATCCTTTATTAGAATGATCCATGGGTACCTTGTTACATGTACGAGTCAACCACACCTCAATCCGAGGCACGGTGTGGCTGGTATCACTAAAAGTGTCTCTCTTTTGTTTAAATTGGACAAAATTTAAAGTGAAAACAAAAACTGACCTATGGATTTATGAACAAACGCATTAGGATTGTTTTTATCCATTAGGATACTAATCTATGGGTTCATTAGTGACAAGTACGAGTCAACCCTACCTCAATCTGAGGCACGGTGTGACCGGTATCACTCAAAGTGTCTCTCTTTTGTTTAAAATGGACAAAATTTTAAGTGAAAACAACAACTGACCTACAGAAATCCAACCAATCACTTTCTTATTGTGTTGATCATTTAAGAGAATGATCCATGGGTTCATTGTTGAAGTGTACGAGTCAACCACGCCTCAATCCGAGGCAAGGTGTGGACGGTATCACTCAAAGTGTCTCTTTTGTTTAAAATTGAAAGAATTTTAAGTGAAAACAAAAATTGACATATGGAAAACTGACCAAATTCATTAGGATTGTGTTTATCCCCTAGGAGAAAGATCCATGGGTCATTTTTTATGTCTACGAGTCAACCATGCCTCAATACGAGGCACGGTGTGGCCGGTATCACTCAAAGTGTCTCTCTTTTGCTCAAAATGGACAGAATTTTAATTGAAAACAACAACTAACATACGGAAATCTGACCAACGCATTTGGATTGTGTTGATCCTTTGCGAGAAAGATCCATGGGTGCATTTGTGATGTGTACGAGTCCACCCCGCCTTAATCCGAGGCACGGTGTGAAAACAGCAACTGACCTACAGAAATCCAACAAAACGCATTAGGACTGTGTTTATCCTTTAGGAGAATGATCCATGGGTTCTTTGGTGACATGTATGTGTCAACCCTGCCTCAATCTGAGGCACGGTGTTGCCAGTATCACTCAAAGTGTCTCTCTTTTGATTAAAATGGAAATAATTTTAAGTGAAAACAACAATTGACAAACGGAAATCCAACCAAATGCATTCATATTGTTTTTATCCTTTAGGAGACCGATCCATGGGTCATTTTTGACATGTAAGAGTCAACCACACCTCAATACAAGGCACGTTGTAGCTGATATCCCTCAAAGTGTCTCTCATTTGTTTAAAATGGACATAATTTTAAATGAAAACAACAACTGACCTACGGAAATCGGACCAAACGCATTCAGATTGTGTTGATCTTTTAGGATAATAGTTCATGGGTGCATTGGTGACATGTATGAGTCAACCCCACCTCAATCCGAGGCACGGTGTGACCTTTATCACTCAAAGTGTCTCTCTTTTGTTTAAAATCGATAGAATTTTAAGTGAAAACAACAAATGACATACCGAAATCCAACCAAACACATTTAGATTGTGTTGATCCTTTAGGAGAACGATCTATGTGTCACTTGTGACATGTAAAAGTACACCACACCTAAATATGAGGCGCATTGTGGTCGTTATCACTCAAAGTGTCTCTCTTTTATTTAAAATAGACAACATTTTAAGTAAAAACAACAACTGACCTATGGAAATCTGACCAAACGCATTCGGATTCTGTTGATACATTAGGAGAAAGATCCATGGGTGTGTTGGTGACGTGTACGAGTCAACCCTACCTCAATCTGAGGTATGGTGTGACTGGTATCACTCAAAGTGTCTCTCTTTTGTTTGAAATGGACAGAATTGTAAGTGAAAACAACAACTGACATACGGAAATCTGAACAACGCATTTGGATTATGTTGATCCTTTAGGAGAACGATCTATGGGTCTTTTGTGACATGTACGGGTCAACCCTGCCTCAATATGAGGCACAGTGTGGACGATATCAATCAAAGTGTCTCTTTTTTGTTTATAATGGACAAAATTTCAAGTGAAAATAACAACTGACCTACAGAAATCCGACCAAACACATTCGAATTGTGGTGATCATTTAGGAGAACGATCCATGGGTAAGTTGGTGATGTGTATGAGTCAACTCCCCCATGGACATCCCCCCACCCCCTGAACACCCACCAACCCCCCTGGACGGCACCCCCACCCCTTTGAGACACCACCCGACCACCTGGACACCCCCACCACCCTGGACAACACCCCCACCCCCCATGGACACCCCCAACCCCCTGGACGACCCGCACCCCCTGGACACCCCCACCACCCTGGATACCCCCACCCCTCCTAGACACCACCCCACCACCTGGACACCTCCCCCACCCTCCTGGACACACCCACCACAATGGACAGCCACCCCCACCCCCAGGACAACACCCCGCCCACCTTGGACAACCCACCAACACCCCTGGACTTCCACACCCCCTAGACACCACCCCACCCCTGGAAATCCCACTCAAAACCCTGGACACTAGCCCACCCCCCTGGACACCCCCATGGACACCCCCCCCCCGGACAGCCCCCTCCCCCACCCCCTGGATGACCCCCCAACGCCCTGGACAACCCCCACCCCTGGACGGCCCCACCCCTCCTAGACACCACCCATAACCTAGACACCTCCCCCACCCCTTGGACACCCCCACCCCCATGGAAAGCCCCCAACACCCCCTGGATACCACCCCACCCCCTTGGATAGCCCCCCAGCCTCCTAGACTGCCCCACCCCCCCTGGACACCCTTTTCCACTCAGACACCCCCATCCCCCCAGACACCCCCTACCCCCTTGGACAGCCACCCCAAACCCTTGAACAGCCCCCAACCCCCTAAATTCTGAATTGAATTCTTTATGTATATAATTATCTTATGAATTATGTGTTAATGGTATATGAGTATACTTGTTGTATGTGTATACTTGGTGTAATTTATTTATGAATTATGTGTTAATTTTTTATGGGTATACTTGTTGAGATGCTAAATTTTTTGTAGGTCTTTTTTGGGTATGCTGCTATAGAATTGGGTGTGCTGCTGCAGAATTTTATGTTACAGTAGACAGGGCATTTATCATCACTTTTTTTGCACTGATAAAGGCTCCCTTTATCAGTGCTAAAAAAGAGCTGATAAAAAACACATTTATCAGCGATTTTTTAGCACTGATAAAGGGAGACTTTATCAACTCTTTTTAGCGCTGACAAAGGCTCCCTTTATCAGCATTTATTGAGCGCGGATAAAGGGGATCCCCCCCCCTATCAGCACTGAGCTTTACAATGCCTTTTTAGCACCGTTAAAGCCCGTTTTGAGCACTAATAAAGCCCATTTTTGTAGTAGTGAAGGTTGTGTTAGGGTTTCTATGGCTGTTTTGATGTTTCTAAGGGTGTTCTAGGATTTCTAAGGGTGTGTTAGGGTTTCTAAGCATGTGTTAGGGTTTCTATGGGTGTGTTAGTGTTTCTTAGGTTTGCATCGGGTGTTGTTAGGGTTTTATGGTTTTGTTAGGGTTTCTTATCTTTTCTTATGGGGTTTTTAGGGATTTGTTGGGGTTTTTTGGGTTTTTTGGGTTTATTAGTGCATCTTGGGGTTTTTTGGGCTTCTTAGGGTTTGTTAGAGTTTGTTAGGTTTTGTTAGGGTTTGTTAGGTTTTTTAGGGTTTTTTGGGGTTTGTTAGGGTTTGTTAGGGTTTGTTATGGTTTGTTAGGGTTTTCTAGTGATTGTTAGAGTTTGTTAGGGTTTGTTAGGGTTTTTCATGGTTTTTAATGGTTTTAGTGTTTATGGGGTTATTCATGGTTTGTTAGGGTTATTCAGTTGTTCATGGTTGCCACAGATGTGTAGAGCTAGTCACTAGCTTCAATTTGATATGTGGTAGAGGTGAAACAGACCCCAGAGTAGAAGTTATGGTCATTTGAAGTACTTAAGGTCCTTTTAGGACTTTAAGAACATGATAATGTGTTCCTAATAGTCACAGATGTGTAGATCTAGTCGAAATATTTGATTTGATATATGGTAGAGGCAAAATAGACTCCTGGAGAAGAAGTTATGGTCTTTTGGATGGTTTATGTACCTTTTTGGGCCTTCAAGGAAGTGATAAGGTGCTTAAGTGGTTATAAAAGTTTTTTTCATGTCACAAGATTCTATTTGATATGTGGTAGAGGAAAAACGGACACCCATAGAATAAGTTATTGCAAAACAGACACTAGAATCCAATCTTTTGGCCATCCAAAGGGATTTTGGATCTTTTGGGGGGTTGAAGAATGTCAGAAAGGGTTCTAATGGTCACCAATGTGTGTATCGTTTCACAATATACTATTTGATATGTGGTAGAACCAAAATGAACACACATAGCAGAAGTTATTGTTGTTTTAAATTGAGAAACTCTCCTAGCACCTAATAACGTAAGAAACCCACAACTCACTAAAATAGGCATAACATCTTCTCCAAGTGTTCATTTGAGCGCTCTGACCAGTCAAATTGAAGCCCATGAGATGAGTGAGGACCATGTTTAGTAGAAACTATGTTAAGATCAAAGAAATATAAGATATATTAATTATACCACTCCAAAAAAAAGTCCAACTTCAAAGGCCAAAACATTCGCTCCGGTAGTCCGTTTCAGCTCTACCACATATAAAATTGAATGTAGCAAAGCGATCTACACAGAAGGATGACTGGAACATAGTTAAAGTCATTTTTGAGACCATAAAATTCCAGAAACCCATCAGAAGGTCTCAAAAAATACATTTCCATGTACAAATCCCTGTCAATTTTTTCTTAAAATGGTCATAACTTCTGATATATGTGTCTATTAGGCCTCTGACACCAGTTTTTATCCTAGTTTGTTCCATGAGATTCAGTTTGACTATTCACAGAGCAGAAAATGGACACCCTAAGAAGAAGTTATGCCTTTTTCAATGACTCTGTGATTTGTTAGGTTTTTCGAGACCCCATTTCTAGAATTTTTGTCATGTCTTCTGTTTTTTAAAACAACTATAACATATTATTACTGTTCTTATTATTATTATTATTAGCATCATATCTTCCACATGCACATGCACACGCACGTGCGTTATTATTATATTTTTATTACCATGCACGTGCACATTCAATGCACACATATTATTTTATTATCACATGCGTTGTTGTTAATATGATTATTATTGTTATTGTGGTGGTTTTTGTTGTTGTTGTTGTAGTTTTTGTTTTTGTTGTTATTATTATCATCCCATGAAAATGCACATGCGAATTCTCATACACGCACATTCAATGCACGCACATTATTCTATTATCACATGCATTGTTATTATTAATATTAATAATAACAATAATAATATTACTATTATTATCATCATCACATGAAAATTCAATGCCCGGGCGTTATTATTTATTACCATGCATGTGCACACGTAATGCCCAAGCAATATTCTATTATCACATGCATTGGTACTACTACTATTATCACCACCACCACTACTATTATTACTACTGATATTATTATTCCTATCATCACATTCAAATGTAGATTCACGTGCGTTATTATTTATTATTTATTACCATGCACGTGCATATGCAATGCACTTGTATTATTCTTTTATTATTATTATTATCACAATTATTATTATTATTATTATTATTATTATCATTATCATTATTATTATCATTATCACATGCAAATGAACACGGATGTGCGTTGTTATTTATTATTTATTACCATGCACGTGCATGCATTATTATTATTAATATAATTAGTATTACTAATATTTTTATCAAATGTAAATGCACATGCACATGCATGTGCGTTATTATTTATTATTATTTATTTATTATTTACTACTATACACGTGTACATGAAATTCACTTGCATTATTCTATTATTATTATTATTGTTATTGTTATTATTATTGTAATTCTTATTTTTGTTTGTATCATAAAATACAAATGCACATGCACGTGTGTTGTTATTTATTATTTATTACCATGCACATGCATGCGTCATTATCATTATCATTACTTGTAAATGCACGTGCATGTTCATTATTATATATTATATATTATCATGCACATACAAATGCAATGCACTTGCGTTATTCTATTATCACATGTGTTGTTATTATTTATTCTCATGCATGTGCACACGCAATGCACATGCATTATTCTATTATCACATGTGTTATTATTTATTATTTATTATCATTCACATGAAAATGCACATTCAGGTGGACTTGGTTATTATTTATTGTTTATTACCATGCACATGAACATGCGTGTGCACATGCACATGCACATGTACTTGAATGTGCGTTATTATTTATTATTTATTATCATTCACATGCACATGCACATACACATGCCATTCACATGCGTTATTATTTATTATTTATTATTTATTATCATTCACATGAAAATGCGTAGACATATGCACATGCACGTGCATTATTATTTATTATTTAAACCATGCACATGCATATTCACATGCACTTGCGTTATTACTATTATTATTATTAGAGGTATTTTTAGGGTTTACTAGCATTTTTTGGGATTTTTAGGTGATATTAATATTTATTATGGTTTGTTAGGGTTTTAGGGTTTTTAATGGCATATTGGCATTTTTTAGGGTTTGGTGGGGTTATTATGATTTTATTAGGGTTTATTATGGCGTGTTAAGGTTTATTAGGGTTTATTAGGTATTTTTAGTGTTTTATTAGGATTGAGTTGGGTTTATTAGGGTATATTATTGAATGGGATGATAGGTCAATAATATTTGTTAAAATATTCATATGGAATAACATGGGAGACCATCTATGACACACGTGATTATCCCCACTATGCTTTAAATTAAGTAACTTGAGCTTACCAAAAATATTAGGCATGATGATATTGAATGTAGGGAAGAGACCTAGGAGTGGTAGATGTATCATTCTTGATTATTCTTGTATTTGGAAGTCTTTTTTTGTGTATTTGAACCATAAATACTAATATTTGAGATTCAAATATGATGGAGATGAATACATATTGGATGGATGTTAATCATTTGACAATAGAGTATGAGAACTGAGTGGAAGAGTTCATCATGTTTGGAAAGGATCATGCAAAGGATCACTCTCAAATCCTTTGTTTGTGTTTACATAGTTGTTATTCTTGACTAATTACTCCAGAGGGGTTGGAAGAGCATTTTATATGTCACAGAATAGATTGGAGTTATAAATGTTGGAATAGACATAAAGAAAAAGAGAATATATCTACTAGCTGGGATAAAACTACATTTTATGGATCATCATATATGAATACAAATATAGATAATGAAGAAGATTGTATAGAGGATGTGATTACATATGTCAATGATGATGAAGATTGTATTGAGGAAATGACAAGGACAATTGAAGATGAACTCCGTGATTTCCCAAAATTGTTTGAGATGTTAAAGAGTCGTGAAAAGATGCCATTGTATACTTGTTGCACTAAATATACAACATTGTCAGATGTACTGAAGTTGTATAAATTGAAATCAGGAAATGGATGGAGTGATGTCATTTGTACGGAACTACTTGATCTCTTGAATGAGATGCTCCGAGAAGATAATGATCTCCCAAGATGGAAAAATGAAGCTAAACGAATACTATGCTCGATGTGTATGATTTCTGAAAGAATACATGCCTTCCTGAAAGACTGTATATTTTTTGAAAGGAGAACAAATCACTTATAGAATTTCCAAGGTGTGGATCTTCTCGATACAAGAAAAATGAATCCAGTCCTATGAAAGTTGAATGGTACTTTCCAATCATTCCAAGGTTTAGGCATCTACATGGAAGTGAAGAAACTGGAAGACAATTGTCCTGGCATGCAGATAAAAGAAATAAAGATGGGAAATTATGTCATCTTGCTGACTCTCCTCAATGGAAAAAAATTGATCATGAGTATCCTGAATTTGGAAATGATCCAAGTAACCTTCGTCTTGCATTATCTACAGATGGAGTGAATCCTTTTGGTTTTCAAACCATCACTCACAGTACATGGCTTGTTATGTAGATAAATTATAACTTGCCACCTTGTTTATGCATGAAGCGTAAATTCATCATGTTATCTATGCTTATATCAGGACCAAAACAACTAGGTAATGATATTGATTTTTATTTTCATATTTTTATTGAGTATTTGAAGTTATTGTGGGATTAATGTGTTATGTTATATGATGCTTATAAAAGTGAATACTTCACGTTGAGAGAAATGTTGTATGGGATGATAAATTATTTCCCTATTTATGAAATTTTTCAGGCTATAGAATTAAAGGAACTCAAGGGTGTCACATGTGAAAAGAAGATACAGAATCAATTAGGTTGAAACATTCATCGAAATCTGTGTTTCTAGGACATCGTTGATTTCTAACTCGTTGGCATAAGTACAGATCTTGGATGACATCATTCAATGGAAGTTTAGAACAATTCGCAAGACCATCTCCAATAACAAGTGATCAACTGTTTGAGAAATTAAAAGATGTGAACACTATTTTTGGTAAACCATTTTTGAAAAAAATTATGAAAATCGGTTGGAAAAAGAGATCATTTTTTGAATTACCATACTGGAATTTTTTGTACGTCAGAAATTTTCTTGATGTGATGCAGGTGGAAAAAAAATATATGTGATAGAGTTATCGGAACATTGCTAAATTCCCCTGAAAAAAACAAAGGATGGAATTAAGGCAAGGTTGGACATGGTTGGCATGGGATTACGAGAAGAGTGGGCTCCCTTGAAGGGTGAAAATTGAAAGTTTCTTCCTCCGGCTACTTACACTATTTCTAGGGAAGAGAGATATCAATTTTTCAACTTATTCAATGATTTAATGGTTCCAAACGGGTATTCATCAAATATCAAGAACATTGTTTCAATGAATGATTTGAAGTTAAAAGGTATGAAATCACATGACTACCATGTTTTGATGCAAGATTTAATTCCTATAACTCTACATTGAATTTTTCCCAATAATATTCATCATACGTTAACCAAACTTTGTTTCTTTTTCAAAGCTATATGTAGCAAAGTTTTAGACTCAATGAAATTACCATCTATGTAAAAATAAATTTTCATCAAATTATGTGAATTATAAATGTTCTTCCCACCATCATTATTTAATATGATGGTTCATTTGATGATTTACTTGGTGAGAGAGATTCAAATTTATGGCCCTATGCACTATAGATGGATGTACCCCGTTGAATGGTATATGATGATTTTGAAAGGGTATGTCAAAAATCAAAGTCGATCAGAGGGGTTTATAGTGGAGTGATGTATTGTTGAGGAAGATATTGAATTCTGTACCGAATGCCTATCTGATGTGGAAAGAATTGGTCTCCAGAAATCTCGTCACACTGGACACATTGGGGGTGAGCGAATTTCTGGAAGAGATGTTGTGAAAACTAGTATTTCAAATCAGGAGCAGGAACACCATTATGTTTTGTATAATAGTTGGGAGTTTTATCCATATATTGAAACCCAAAAATAAATTCTTAGGTAGTTGAATCCATCAAGGTCTGAAAAATGGATATCTAATACACATAATCACCAGTTTATAGGATGGTTTTAGAACAATATTTTTAAGGAGTTATATGGAAATATGAATTCAATTTTAGAACGAATTTTATGGCTAGCCTCCATACCTAGTGTGTATGTCTTATCGTAAAATGGTTAGGTAATTAATGGTTATACATTCTATACAGATGAACATGATGAAGATAACACCATAAAAAATAGTGGAGTTACACTTGTGGATGAAGTGATGCATGTTTCAGGTAGTAAAGATAAATGTCATATTTATACAAATATGTCATACTTTGGCATTATCAAACAAATATTGGATTTGGATTATACGACATTCCAATTGCCAATTTTTTAATGTAGATGAATTGATAACAACCGTGTTGTCAAAATAGATGAATGTGTATTTGTGAAAGTTGATTTTAGTAAAGAAGGGTAAAAAAAGAATAGTTTATAATGGAATCAAAAGTCGTACGTGTTTTTTATGTTCCAGATCCTGCAAACCGAAAGTGGCCGATTGTTCTGTTATCTTCCAAAACTACTGAAGGGTCTGATGAAAATTCAGTTGAGGACAATCCTTTCAGTGGTACATTGCAATTATTTTACAGTGGTCCCAATTTGGATGATGTTTTATATGTTAGAGGAGACCATAATGATAGGATTTGGATAATCGATAGAGGATTCAAATCCCTCCAGCTTTTGAAAAAAAGAATGAGAGTTCAATAAACATGTTATATTTTGTTTGTAATATAGATCTTGTTATCTCATGTTATTATCTTATCATTAGTGAATTTATGTAATCTAAATTAACTATTCAACAACTTTTGAAGATAATGACTTCTGCATGTTCTGGTGCTCCTAACCTTGAGGCTGAACAAGTCTCTCAAGCTGTTGTTGTGGATGTTGCTTCTCCTGTTGCGGCTTCTCACATTGCAGAGCAACAACAAGTTTCTGAACTTGTTTCTGCTCCTAGTGGTGAGGTCCAACAACCATCATAAAATACAGTTGCTACCATTTTAGATGAGCATATAGTTGAAGTTGATATCGATGAAATGGTCAGGGATGAAGGAACAATGTCGCAGAAAGCACAGGTGTGTTGTAGTTTGATGGTGTTAGACAAATTTCTAAAGGTGAAAAGAGAAATCATCATATTTAAAGTCAGATAGAATGAACGGGGCCAACATGTGAATACCAACAAGGCTATGTTTAGTAGTTACATTGGAGTTTCCACTCGGCAACGCATGCCGATTGACATAGATTCATGGAACCTTGTTGTGTCCGGGCTGAAGGTTGTGATCTGGGATGAAATTATGGTAACATTATGATTTTTTTTAATTTACTAGCAAATAAAATAATGAAACATTGTATTACTCTTCTTAATCTCTTAAAGAGTTACATTTATAGTAGATGATTCACACAAGAATTATGTTCAAAGGCTTGCATGAAGGTCTCATCGAGGTTTTCACACTATTTTAACAAAATGTCACCTAAAAGATTCCAAAGGTAAAATAAACCCACACCCACCCCTTGTCCATGCTCACCTGATATCCCAAGAATCATGGGATCCATTTACTTTCTACCGTGGGGATTAGAAGTTTCAGGTACATTGTGGGTGATAATACGTTGTTTGAGGATATGTGTATTCATCACTTTTATTGTCCATATTTCATTTATGAAGCAACAACTCAGTACTAGAAATAAGGAACGTGCATCAAAACCAACATACCCCTATAGTTAAGCAGGGATGGGGTACGCTTCACTAGAAAAGTAAATGGTACATATTTTAAATTTACAATAATATTGTTAGGTGACTTGAAGCAAAATCATAATTATCTTTCTATATTTATATATAGATTAATGAGTCTAAAACCAAAGTCACTTCCATCCCACTACATGTACTATAGAAGGAGGCACGTGTAAATAAGTAAGGGAATCTAGTAGATTAAAACACATAAAAAGTGTGGGAAATATATATAAGTATGAAACGATGATAAAAATATTTGTTTTAAATTTCCATTATATAAAAATAATTAGTTATTTTCCTATATTTGACAATCACAGGAATCAGCTACTGCTGTAGTGGATACAGACCTATTATCAATGGCTTTGAAGCAGCCAGAACAATACGGTCGTGTCAAAGGTGTGGGTTTTGGGGTGACACCCCGAGTATATTTTGAGAAAAAAAGAAACAGATGATAGAGATGAAAAATTGAAACAAATGAGAAAAAGACTAGAAACTCTTGAAGAACTATTTCAATGGCATGGAGAGTTTCTAGAAACTATTATGGGTGGTAATTAAGGAGAAGACACAACTCTGGAAAAACCAGCGCGTGCAGATCCCGCCCCACCCCCCCACCATCTTTGAGGCGAGCCATTCCCCTCAAAGAGCTGTCTTAGATGTGGTAATCAATATTCAAATAATTGTTCCCATGAAATGTGAATTATAAAATCAGTTATACTTTTCTAGTACTGATCTTCTACAGGGTGATAATGAATTTGATTTATATCTTTGACCACCCACCTATCACCTTTTAGCGAGGGGAACATTGTTCAACATCACAGAGGACAAGCTTCATAATAGACCACTTCTGAAATATTATCTGAAAGTGATGATTACTATATCCCATGAGCCAATGCAGAGCTACCTATTCTACTTGATAAAGATGATATTCATACTGTCTAAAAGGATATTGGGACATTCATTTCATGGTCTTCACAACTTGTAAGATTACATGGTTAAAAATAGGTATTTATTTATATTTTTATCAAGCTAAACCATTAACAATTAATGAAAAAATTGTCTGAACCAATGAATGTTATTATAGACAGAGAAAGGGAAGGGGTGACAAGAAACGTTGGCTCAAAAGCATCAAAAGGATTGACCAACTGATCCCAAAGAGCTATTGAAATCACAATAACAACACCTGCTCTCTATCCACATATACTAGCATTGAAGACTCATGTGGATACGAATCTAAGTGGTGGTAGTAGTCATATAGTTGTTTTCGAAAAGAATATATACGGAGAGGAAAGTCAAGATTTCATTGCTGCTAAAAATGTAAATGAGATCCTTGAAAATGGTTGGCTAGGCATTACAGTTGTAAATTTATATATGAGGTATGTTTTCATGAATTTATTTTCTAAAAGCTGATATAATGGGAAAATTAGGACTAAATGAACTTTATATTATTGACAGACGTATATATGAAAAATAGTTGAAGGAATTTCCCCATGATAAAAAATTCATACTCGTTAGTCCTCATACAATATCAACACATCTACCAAAATTAGAGCCATCAAAAAAGTATGAAATATTGAACAACTTGCTGAAAACATTTGAAAGCCTGATTACAGATGACAGACTCTTCCTAATACCAACCATGCAGGGGTAAAACTCTATGATTAAATAATATAAATTTTATTTTCACTTATTTTATTAATTATTCCTTTTTGTGTTTTTATGAAACATTGGATTCTAATTGTGGTGAACTTGGATACTCCAAAGATTTATTTTCTGGATTCAGTGCAAGGATATCCAACAAATTGACCACACATGATGGAGTTTGTGAATCTGTAAGATAATACATCCTACATTTTACGTCTAAACATCAAGTAATATAATTTATATTATCTTTTACTGAGTATTCTTTTATGATAGGGTGGTGTATCATTATCCTCTAGAAAATTGAATGAGGACATGGGCTAAGCATAAGGAGGTGAGCAAGTACTACGTCTGGAAAAATATCAGGGTATATATAATAAAATTTCAATATCCAAACACATATTAACACAAGTTACTTATTCTCATAATGGTAAATTTATTTATAGTGTCGAAAACAAACAAATTAAAATGATTTCAGTTATTATTTTTGTAAATTTATTAAAGAGATCATTTTTCATCAACAAACTAGCATCCCTAAAGAGGTATTTTAAAAAACAACTACTATTTAATTTAAATTATTTATTAATTATTTATTTATATATTTTTCAGTACTACTAGGATTGTTGAAAAGCCTCATACTCCCAAGATGATATAGATTTGTTCAGAAATGAGTGGACCTCATACCGGATGGAAGATTTTACACAAATAGCATGAAGATCAAACTTGGGGACGCGTACAATTGGTGGTCGTTTTTGGGAGTGGTTAAGGGGATAAAAAGTTGAAACTTATTTGTATGTAAATGTTCATAGGAAAATTTTAATTGTTATTAAATAAAACATATTTTCCCCAATGAGTCATTTTCCCATTTTAACAGATGAAATGTACCAGCAACATGCAAGAATGATCAACCACTTTTCTTTGCGATTTGGATAAGAAAAACCGGTAAAATCCCCAAAATACCTTCATATCCAACCAAACACATTCGGATTTTGTTTATCCTTTATTAGAACAATCCATGGGTTCATTGGTGACATGTACAAGTCAACCTCACCTCAATCCGAGGAACGGTGTGGCCGGTATCACTCAAAGTGTCTCTCTTTTGTTTAAAATGGACAGGATTTAAAGTGAAAACAACAACTGACATAGGAAAATCCAAACAAACACATTCAGATTGTGTTTATCCTTTAGGAGAAATATCCATGGGTGAATTGGTGATGTGTAAGAGTCAACCCAGCCTCAATCTGAGGTACAGAGTGGATGGTATCACTAAAAGTGTCTCTCTTTTGTTTAAAATGGACAGAATTTTAAGTGAAAACAACAACTGACGTACAAAAATATGACCAAACATATTAAAATTATGTTTATACTTTATTAAAACAATAAATGGGTCATTTTTGAAATGTAAGTTTCAACCACACCTCAATCCGAGGCACGGTGTGGCCGGTATCACTCAAAGTGTCTCTCTTTTGTTTAAAATGGACAGAATTGTAAGTGAAAACAACAATAGACCCACGGAAATCTGACCAAATGCATTCATATTGTGTTAATAATTTAGGATAACGATACATGGGTGTCTTGGTGATGCGTATGAGTCAACCCCACCTCAAACAGAGGCACGGTGTGAACGGTATCACTCAAAGTGACTCTCTTTTGTTTAAAATGGGCAGAATTTTAAGTGAAAACAATAACTGACCTATGGAAATCCGACCAAATGCATTATTATTGTGTTGATACTTTAATATAATGATAAATGTGTGCGTTTTTGATGCTTAAGAGTCGACCTTTCCTCATTCCAAGGCATGGTGTGGCCGGTATCACTCAAAGTGTCTCTCTTTTGTTTAAAATGGACAAAATTTTAAGTGAAAACAACAAGTGACATACAGAAATCTGTCCAAACTCATTAAGAATGTGTTGATCCTTTATAATAAATATATATGGGTCATTTTCAATGTGTAAAAGTCAACCACGCCTCAATTTGAGGCACGGTGTGGCCGGTATCCCTCAAAGTGTCTCTCTTTTGTTTAAAATGATCAGAATTTTAAGTGAAAACAACAACTGGCGTATGGAAATCTGACCAAATGCATTCGGATTGTGTTGATCCTTTAGGATAACAATCCATGGATCATTTTTGACATGTACAAGTCAACCATGCCTCATTTCGAGGCACGGTGTGGCCAGTATCACTCAAATTGTCTCTCTTTTGTTTAAATGGACAGAATTTTAAGTGAAAACAACAACTAACCTATCTAAATCCAACCAAACACATTTTTATTGTGTTTATACTTTAGTAGAACGATCTATGGGTGTGTTGGTGATATTTACGAGTCAAACATACCTCAAACTGAGGCTTGGTGTGACCGGTATCACCCAAAGTGTCTCTCTTTTGTTTAAAATGGACAGAATTTTAAGTGAAAACAACAACTGACCTATGTAAATCCAACAAAAAACATTAGGATTTTGTTTATACTTTAAGATAAGGATCCATGGGTGTGTTGTTGATGTTCATGATTCAACCCCGCCTTAATCCAAGCCACGATGTGACTGAAATCACCCAAAGTGTCTATCTTTTGTTTAAAATGGACAAAATTTTAAGTGAAAACAACAACTGACCTATGGAAATATAACCAATGGAATTAGGATTGCGTTGATCCTTTTGGATAACTATCCATGGGTGTGTTGGTGACATGTAAGAGACAACCTCGCCTCAATCCGAGGCACGGCGTGGCCGGTATCACTCAAAGTGTCTCTCTTTTGTTTAAAATGGGCAAAATTTTAATTGAAAACAACAATTGATGAATGGAAATTCGACCAAACACATTTGGATTGTGTTGATAGTTTAGGATAATAATACATGGGTCATTTTTGAAGTGTTTTATCTAACCACACCTCAATCTGATCCACAGTGTGTCCAGTATCACTCAAAGTGTCTCTCTTTTGTTTAAAATGGACAGAATTTTAAGTGAAAACAACAACTGACCTAGGTAAATCCAAAAAAACACATTCATATTATATTGATCCATTAGGATAATGATCATTGGGTGCATTGGTGATGTGTAAAAGTCAACCCTACCTCAATATGAGGCACGGTGTGACCGGTATCACTCAAAGTGTCTCTCTTTTGTTTAAAATCGATAGAATTTAAAGTGAAAACAACAACTGACATATGAAATTAAACCAAAATAATTCGTATTTTATTTATCCTATAGTATAATTATCCATTGGTTCCTTGTGAAGTATACGAGTCAAATATGCCTCAATCTGAGCCACGGTGTGGCTAGTATCACTCAAAGTGACTCTCTTTTGTTTAAAATGGACAAAATTTAAAGTGAAAACAAAAACTGACCTATATATTTCTGACCAAACGCATTAGTATTGTTTTTATCCATTAGGATACTGATCCATGGGTGAATTAGTGACATGTACGAGTCAACCTTGTCTCAATCCGAGGCACGGTGTGACTGTTATCACTCAAAGTGTCTCTCTTTTGTTTAAAATGGAAAGAATTTTATGTGAAAACAATAACTGAACTACAGAAATCTGACCAATCACTTTCATATTATGTTGATAATTTATGAGAAAGATCCATGGGTTCATTGGTGAAGTGTACGAGTCAACCCCGCCTCAATCCGAGGCACGGTGTGGCCGGTATCACTCAAAGTGTCTCTTTTGTTTAAAATTGACAGAATTTTACGTGAAAACAAAAATTGACATATGGAAATCGGACCAAATGCATTAGGATTGTGTTTATCCCTTAGGATAATGATCCATGAGTCATTTTTGATGTCTACGAGTCAACCATGCCTCAATCCGAGGCACGGTGTGGCCGATATCACTCAAAGTGTCTCTCTTTTGTTTAAAATGGACAGAATTTTAAGTAAAAACAACAACTAACCTACAGAAATCTGACCAAAGCATTTTTATTGTGTTTATCCTTTAAGAGAAAGATACATGGGTGTGTTGGTGATGTGTATGAGTCAAACCGCCTCAATATGAGGCACGGTGTGACTGGTATCACTCAAAGTGTCTCTCTTTTGATTAAAATACACATAATTTTAAGTGAAAACAACAACTGACCTACGGAAATCCAACCAAACGCATTCGGAATGTGTTGATCCAATAGGAGAACGATCCATGGGTTCTTTGGTGACATGTAATAGTCAACACTGCCTCAATCTGAGGCACTTTGTTGCCAGTATCACTCAAAGTGTCTCTCTTTTGATTAAAATGGAATGGATTTTAAGTGAAAACAACAATTGACATACGGAAATCTAACCAAACGCATTCATATTGTTTTGATGCTTTAGGATACTGATCCATGGGTCATTTATGACATTTATGTTTCAAACACACCTCAATCCAAGGCACTTTGTGGCCGATATCACTCAAAGTGTCTCTCATTTGTTTAAAATGGACATAATTTTAAATGAAAACAACTACTAACCTAGGGAAATTGGACCAAACGCATTCAGATTGTGTTGATTTTTTAGGAGAACAATCCATGGGTGTGTTGGTGACATGTATGAGTCAACTCTGGCTCAATATGAGGCATGGTGTGATCGATATCACTCAAAGTGTCTCTCTTTTGTTTAAAATCGACATAATTTTAAGTGAAAACAACAACTGACATACCGAAATCCAACCAAACACATTCAGATTGTGTTGATCCTTTAGGAGAACAATCCATGGGTCACTTGTGACCTGTAAAAGTAAAACATGCCTATATATGAGGCACGGTGTGTCCGGTATCACAAAAAGTGTCTCTCTTTTGTTTAAAATGGACAAAATTTTAAGTGAAAACGACAACTGACCTACGGAAATGCAACCAAACACATTTTGATTGTGTTGATCCTTTAGAAAAATGATCCATTGGTGTGTTGGTGATGTGTACGAGTCAACCCTGCCTCAATCTAAATCATGGTGTGACTGCTATCAGTAAAAGTGTCTCTCTTTTGTTTAAAATGGACATAATTTTAAGTGAAAACAACAACTGACGTACAGAAATCTAAACAACGCATTTGGATTGTGTTGATCCTTTAGGAGAACGATCCATGAGTCTTTTGTGACATGTAAGGGTTAACCACGCCTCAATATAAGGCACAGTGTGGCCGATATCAATCAATGGGTCTCTTTTTTGTTTATAATGAACAAAATTTTAAGTGAAAATAACAACTGACCTATAGAAATCTGACCAAACGCATTCGAATTATGGTGATCCTTTAGGAGAACGATCCATGTGTACGTTGGTGATGTGTATGAGTCAACCCCCCCCCCCATGTACATCCCCCCCATGCCCTGGACACCCACCAACCCCCACTGGACGACACCCCCACCCCTCTGAGACACCCCCGCACCACCTGGACACCACCACCACCCTGGACAGTAGCCCCACCCCCCATGGACACCCCAACCCCATGGACGGTCCCCACCCCTAGACACCCCCACCACCCTAGATACCCCTACCCCTCCTAGCACCACCCCACCACCTGGACACCTCCCCCACCCCCTGGACACACCCATCACCATGGACAGCCACCCCCACCCCCAGGACACCACCCACCCCCTTGGACAGCCCCACCAACCCCCTGGACTACCCCACCCCCTGGACACCACCCCACCCCCTGGACACCCCCACCCCCTGGAAAGCCCCCCAAAACCCTGGACACCATCCCACCCCCCTGGACAACCCCATGGACAACCCCCCCCCCCCCCCACCCCCCCTGGACAGCCCCCTCCCCACCCCCCTGGATGACCCCCAACGCCCTGGACAGCCTGCCACCCCTGGATGACCCCACCCCTCCTAGACACCACCCCCACCTGGACACCTCCCCCACCCCCTGGACACCCACACCCCCATGGACAGCCCCCACCACCCCCCTGGACACCCACACCCCCATGGACAGCCCCCACCACCCCCCTAGACACCACCCCACCCCCTTGGATAGCCCCCCAACCTCCTAGACTTCCCCCACCCCCACCCCTGGACACCCCTATCCACCCGGACACCCCCATCCCCCCGGACACCCCTACCCCCTTGGACAGCCACCCCAAACCCTTGAACTGCCCTCCAACCCCCTAAATTCTGAATTTAATTCTTTATGTATTTAATTAACTTTTGAATTATGTGTTAATGGTGTATGGGTATACTTTTTGTATGTGTATACATGGTGTAATTTACTTATGAATTATGTGTTAATTTTGTATGGGTATACTTGTTGAGATGCTGAATTTTTTGTAGGTCTTGTTTGGGTGTGCTGCTGCAGAATTGGGTGTGCTGCTGCAGAATTTTATGTTACAGTAGACATGGAATTTATCATCCCTTTTTAGCACTGATAAAGGCTCCCTTTATCAGTGCTAAAAAAGCGCTGATAAAAAACACATTTATCAGAAATTTTTTAGCACTAATAAAGGGTTACTTTATCAACACTTTTTTAGCGCTGAAAAAGTATCCCTTTATCAGCGCTTATTGAGAACTAATAATGGGGACCCCCTATCAGCGGTGAGCTTTACAGTTCTTTTTGAGCATTGATAAAGCCCGTTTTTAGCACTGATAAAGCATGTTTTTGTAGTAGTGAATGTTGTGTTAGGATTTATATGGGTGTGTTGGGGTTTCTAAGGGTGTTCTTGGATTTCTAAGGGTGTGTTAGGGTTTCTAAGCATGTTTTAGGGTTTCTATGGGTGTGTTAGTGTTTCTTAGATTTTTTTAGGGTGTTGTTAGGGTTTTTATGGTTTTTTTAGGGTTTCTTATCATTTCTCAGGGGGTTTTTAGGGTTTCATTGGGGTTTTCTGGGTTTAATTGGGTTTATTAGTGCTTCTTGGGGTTTTTAGGGCTTCTTAGGGTTTGTTAGAGTTTTTTAGGTTTTGTTAGTGTTTGTTATGTTTTTAGGGTTTTTTGGGGTTTGTTAGGGTTTGTTAGGGTTTGTTAGGGTTTGTTAGTGTTTGTTAGAGTTTTTTTAGGGTTTGTTAGGGTTTTCATTGTTTTTAATGGTTTTAGTGTTTATGGGGTTATTCATGGTTTGTTAGGGTTATTCAGTTGCTCATGGTTGTCATAGATGTGTAGAGTTGTCGCAAGATGCAATTTGATATTTGGTAGAGGTGAAACGGACACCCAGAGCAGAAGTTATGGACATTTTGAGTACTTAAGGAACTTTTAGAACATTAAGAACATGATAAGGTGTTCCTACTAGTCACAGATGTGTAGATCTAGTCGAAACCTTCGATTTGATATATGGTAGAGGCAAAATGGACTCCTGGAGTAGAAGTTATGGTCTTTTGGAGGGTTTATGTACCTTTTTGGGCCTTCAAGGATGTGATAAGGTGCTTAAGTGGTTATAAGAGTTTTTTTCTAGTCGCAAGCTTCGATTTGATATGTGGTAGAGGCAAAACGGACACCCATAGATCAGATGTTATGACCATTTTAAGAAAAAATTGACAGGGATCCGTACACAAAAACCGAGTTTTTGAGGCCTTTTGATGGGTTTCTGGGATTTTAGGGTCTCAAACATGACTTGAACTATGTTCAAGTAATCCTTCTGTGTAGATACCTTGGCTACTTTTAATTTGATATGTGGTAGAGCTGAAACGGACAACCGGAACGAAAGTTTTGGCCTTTGAAGTTGGACGTTTTTTTGGAGTGGTATAACAAATATCTTATATTTCTCTGATCTTATCATAGTTTATACTAACATGGTCCTCACTCATTTCATGGGCTTCAATTTGACTGTTCAGAGTGCTCAAACAGACACCCGGAGAAGAAGTTATGCCCATTTCTAGCATTTTTGTCAGGTCTGCTGTTTTTTCAAACAACTATAACATATTATTAATGTTATTATTATTATTATTATTATTATTAGCATCATCTCTTCCACATGCATGTGCACATGTACATGCGTTATTATTATATTTTTATTACCATGCACGTGCACATCCAATGCACACAAATTATTTTATTATCACATGCATTGTTGTTATTATTGTTATTATTATTATTGTGGTGGTTTTTGTTGTTGTTGTTGTTGTTTTTTGTTATTGTTATTGTTATTATCATCCCATGAAAATGCACATGCGAATGTTCATACACGCACATTCAATGCACGCACGTTATTCTATTATCACAGGCGTTGTTATTATTAATATTAATAATAACAATAATAATAATATTATTATCATCATCATCACATGAAAATTCAATGGTCGGGCTTTATTATTTATTATCAGGCACATGCACACATAATGCACATGCAATGTTCTATTATCACATGCATTGGTAGTACTACTATTGTCGCCACTACTACTACTATTATTACTACTGCTGTTATTATTACTATCATCACATTCAAATGTAGATTCACCTGCTTTATTATTTATTATTTATTACCATGCACATGCATATGCAATACACTTATATTATTCTTTTATTATTATTATTATTATCACAATTATTATTATTATTATTATTATTATTATTATTATTATCATCATTATCATTATTATTATCATTATCACATGAAAATGAACACGCATGTGCGTTGTTATTTATTATTTATTACCATGCACGTGCATACGTTATTATTATTATTATTATTATTAGTATTATTAATATTTTCATCAAATGTAAACGCACATGCACATGCATGTGTGTTCTTATTTATTATTATTTATTTATTATTTACTACTATGCACATGTACATGAAATGCACTTGCGTTATTCTATTATTATTGTTATTGTTATTATTATTATTATTGTTATTATTATTTTTGTTTGTATCATCAAATACAAATCCACATGCACGTGCGTTGTTATTTATTATTTATTACCATGCACATGCATGCTTCATTATCATTATCATTACATGTAAATGGACATTCACATGCATTATTATATATTATATATTATCATGCACATAAAAATGCAATGCACTCGCATTATTCTATTATCACATGTGTTATTATTATTTATTCTCATGCAGGTGCACACACAATGCACGTGCATTATTCTGTTATCACATGTGTTATTATTTATTATTTATTATCATTCACATGAAAATGCACATTCACGTGGACTTGGTTATTATTTATTGTTTATTACCATGCACATGCACAGGCACATGCACAGGCGCATGCGCGTGCACATGCACATGCGCATGTGCATGTGCGTGCCCATGCACATGCGCAGCGCGTGCACCTGCACATGCAATTGGACGTGCACTATTATTTATTATTTATTATCATTCACATGAACATGCACATACACATGCCATTCACATGCATTATTATTTATTATTTATTATTTATTATCATTCACATGTGAATGCTTTGGCATATGCACATGCACATGCACGTGCATTATTATTTATTATTTAAACTATGCACATGAATATGCACATGCACTTTTGTTATTACTATTATTATTATTAGAGGTATTTTTAGGGTTTACTAGCATTTTTTAGGATTTTTAGGTGATATTAAAATTTATTATGGTTTGTTAGGGTTTTAGAGTTTTTAATGGTATATTAGCATTTTTTAGGGTTTGGTGGGGTTATTATGATTTTATAAGGGTTTATTATGGCGTTTTAAGGTTTATTAGGGTTTATTAGGTATTTTTAGTGTTTTATTAGGATTTATTTGGGTTTATTAGGGTATATTGTGGTATATTATGGTATATTTGGTTATGTTTAGGATTTATTATGGTTTATTATGGTTCATTATGGTTTATTAATTTTTAAGAGGGTATATTAGGGTTTTTAGGGATTAGTAGTGTTTATTAGGGTTTATTAGTGCTTTTAAGCTTTGTTAGGTTTTATTAGCATTTATTAGGTGTTTTAGGGCTTTCTAATGGAATGTTTTCATTTTTCAGGGTTTAGTGGGGTTTATTATGGTTTATTATAGTGTGTTATGGTTTATTAGGGTTGAGTAAGTATTTTTAGAGTTTTATTAGTGTTGTGTAGGTATATTTAGGGTTTTATTAAGGTTTATTATGATTGAGTAGTGTTTATTTGTGTTTGTTAGGGATTTTTAGGGTTTCCTATGGTTTGTTAGTGTTTTTATTAGGGTATATGAGTGTTTTTTAGTTTTTGTTAATATATATGAGGGGTTGTTAGGAATTTTTAGGGTTTATTAGCATGTTTTTAGTGTTTGTGAGATTTTTTTATGGTTTATTCGGCTTTATTAGAATTTATTATGCTTTATTAGGGTTTTAGGGATTTCAATGGTTTGTTTTCATTTTTTATTTATTGGGGTTTATTGGGTTTTATTAGGTTTTATTAGGGTGGTTCAAGGTTTATTAGGGTTGAGAAGTAATTTTTAGAGATTTATTATGGTTTTATTAGGGTTTATTAGTTTTTATTAGGGATTATTAGGGATTTTTAGGGTTTATTATTGTATGTTAGGGGTTTATTAGTTTTTTTGTTTTATTAGGTTATATTAGTATTTGTTGAGTCTTTTTAGATAATATAGTGTTTTTATTGTATGTGAGAATTTTGGTTTTGTTTGAGAGCGTTTTTATGGTTTCTAAGGTTATATTAGAGTATATTATGGTTTATTATGGTTTCTAGGGATTTTTACGGTATATTAGTGTTTTTTGTCTTCATTAGGTAATATTAGTGTTTTTAGGTCCTTTTAGGTAATATAGCGTGTTTTTATTGTTTGCGATCATTTTTTATTGTTTTTGATAATTTTTAGGCTTTATTTGGTTATATTAGAGTTTATCAAGGTTTCTAAGGATTTTTACGGTATACTAGCATTTGTTTTTATTATTAGGGTTTTGTAGGGTTTTATTAGGTGTCATTATGGTGTGTTAAGGTTTGTTAGGGAAGTGTAGGGTTTATTTGGATTTATTTATGGTTTATTAGGAATTTTAAGGGTTTTTTGGGGTTTATTACGGTTTATTAGTGTTTATTAGTGTCTATTAGGGTTGGTTAGGGTTGTTTAGGGTTTTTAACGTGTTTTTAGGTTTTATTAGGTCTTATTATCATTTATTATTGTTTATTAGGTATTTTTGGAGTTTTTTTAGTGTTGAGTAGAATCTCCTAGGGTTTTTAGGGATTATAAGGTGTTTTTAGGGATTATTAGAGTCTATTAGGGGTTTATTAGGGTTAAATTTTTTAAATTATGGTATATTAGGGTTTAATATTTTTGGGGGTTTTAAAGCGCCTTTAGGTTTTGTAGCATTTTTTAGTGTTTGTGTAGTGTTGTTTGAGTTTATGTAGCATTTTTAGTGTTTATGTAGCGCTTTTAGGGTTTAGTTTGCGGTTTTAGGTTTTATGTAGCATTTTTTAGGGTTTATGTACTGTTTTTAGGGTTTATGTAACGTGTTTGGGGTTTCGGTTTTATGTAGCATTTTTTAGGGTTTATGTTGCATTTTCTGGGATTATGTAGCGTTTTTAGGGGTGATGTAGTGTTTATATTGCATTATTTTGGGTTTATGTGACGTTTTTAGGGTTCATGTAGTGTTTTTAGGGTATATGTTGTGTTTTTAGGTTTTATGTAGCATTTTTTAATGTTTATGTTGTGTTGTTTAGGGTTTATGTTACGGTTCTAGGTTTTATGTAGTGTTTTTTGGGTTTATGTAGCTTTTTTTGGGTTTATGTTGTATTTTTTGGGTTTATGTTGCGTTTTTAGGTTTTATATTTCATTTTTAGGGTTTATGTAACATTTTATGGGTTTAGGTATCTATTTGTTGCCTTTTTAGGGTTTTTATGGTTGTTTATGGTTTGTAGTGGTTTTTAGGGTTTTTAAGGGTTGTTAACGGGTGTTTAGGGGTTTTATGGTATTTGATGGCGTTTCAATGGGTTTTTGGTGGTTTTTAATGGTTTATTTGTTTTTTCGGGATTTATTGGGGTTGTTAGGATTTTTTAGTATGTTTTGGTGTTTGTTTGGGTATTGTAGTGGTTTTTAGAGTTTATGTAATGTGTTTTAGCATTTTCTGGGTTCTTTAGGGCTTTTAGTGTTCTTTAGAGTTTATTATGGTTCTTTAGGGTTTATTAGGGTTATTTAGGGTTTATTAGTGTTCTTTAGGATTTTTTTATGGTTTATTAGTGTTTTTATTGTATATTAGGGTTTTATTGGGCTTTTGTAGGCATTAATAGCTTTTTCTAGGGTTTATCAACCTTTTTAGGGTTATTTTGGATTTATTTGGGTTTCTTAGGGTTTATTTTATTTATTTGGGTTTATTAACATGTATTTGGGTTTATTACGATTTATTAGGGTTTATTATGATTTGTTAGGTATTATTGTGGTTTATTTGGGGTTTTTTATTGTTTGTTTCAGTGATTATTTGGATTTTTTATGGTTCAATAGTGTTTTTATTGTATATTAGGGGTTTTAGGGATTTTTTAGTGTTAATTTGATCTAATAGGGTTTTTATGGTTGATTACAGGTTATTATGATTTATTAGTGTTTATTAGGGTTTTAGGGTTTAATAGTGGGGTTTATGTGTTATTTGGGTTTTTTAGTGGTTCTTAGGGGTTATTAGAGGTTGTTTGGGTTTGTTAGGTTTTGTTAGGGTTTGTTCAGATGTGTGTTATTCTGTTATCACACATGTTATTATTATCATTATTATCATTATCATTATTATAATTATCATTATTGTTATTATTATTATTATTATTATTATTATCATCACATGAAAATGCAGATGCACATGCATTATTATTTATTATTTATTATATATTATTTATTTCCATGCACTTGCATATGTTTCTGTTATTATTATTATTATTATTACTACGATTATTATTATTATAATTATCATCACATGAAAATGCACAGGTTAATACATAAACACACACATTCAATGCACGTGCGTTATTCTATTATCACATGCGTTGTTATTATTATTATTATTATTATTATTATTATTATTATTATCATCATCATCATCATCACATGCAAATGCAATGCATGCGTGTAATTATTTATTACCATGCACGTGCACACGTAATGTACATGAAATATTATATTATCACATGCATTGGTACTACTACTATTATCACTACTACTACTACTACTACTGTTATTATTATTATCATCACATGCAAATGTAGATGCATGTGTGTTATTATTTATTATTCATTACCATGCACGTGCTTATGCAATGCACTTGTATTATTCTATTATTATTATTATTATTATCATCATCACTGTTTGTATTATTATTATTATTATTATTATTATCACAGTTATTATTATTATTATTATCATCATCATTATCATTATTATTATCAATATCAGATGAAAATCCACATGAAAGTGCGTTGTTATTTATTATTTATTACCATGCAACTACATGTGTTATTATTATTATTATTATTATTATTACAATTAGGATTATTAATATTATTGTCAAATGTAATTGCACATTCACATGAATGTGCATTCTTATTTACTATTTTTTATTTTTTATTTAATACTATGCACATGCACATGCAATGCATTTGTGTTATTCTATTATTATTATTATTGTTGTTGTTGTTGTTGTTTGTATCATTTAATACAAATGCACATGCACATGCGTTTTTATTTATTAATTATTACCATGCATGTGCATGCGTCATTATCATTATCATTACATGTAAATGCACATACACATGCATTATTATATATTATTTATTATCATGCACATGAAAATGCAATGCACTTGCGATATTCTATTATCACATGTGTTATTATTATTTATTCTCATGCACGTGCACACGTAATGCACTTGCATTATTCTATTATCACATGTGTCATTATTTATTAATTATTATCATTCACATGAAAATGCACATTCATGTGGACTTTGTTATTATTTATTGTTTGTTACCATGCACATGCACATGCATAGGCACATGCACTAGGATGTGCGTTATTATTTATTATTTATTATCATTCACATGCACATGCACATACACTTGCAATTCACATGCGTTATTATTTATAATTTATTGTTTATTATCATTCACATGAAAATGTGCATGCATATGCACATGCACGTGTGTTATGATTTTTTTATTTAAACCATGCACATGCACGTGCGTTAGTACTACTACTATTATAAGAGGTATTTTTAGCGTTTACTATCATTTTTTAGGATTTTAAGGTGTTATTAACATTTATTATGGTTTTTTAACGTTTTAGGGTTTTCTAATGGTATATTAGAATTTTTTAGGGTTCGGAGGGGGTTATTAGGATTTTATTAGGGTTTATTATGGTGTGTCAAGGCTTATTAGGGTTTATTGGGTATTTTTTGGATTTATTGGGATTGAGTTAGGTTTATTAGGGTATATTATGGTATATTATGGTATATTTGGGTATGCTTAGGATTTATTAGGGTTTATTACGGTTCATTATGGTTAATTAATTTTTAGGAGGGTATATTAGGGTTTTTTTAGTGTTTAGAAGTTTATATTTGGGTTTATTAGCACTTTTATGCTTCGTTAGGGTTTATTATCATTTATTAGGGGTTTTAGGGATTTTTAATAGTATATTTGTGTTTTTAGGGTTTAGTGTGGTTTGTTATGGTTTATAATGGTGTGTTAAGGTTTATTAAGGCTTAGTTGGTATATTTAGGGTTTTATTAGGGTTGAGTCAGTATCTTTAAGGTTTTATTAAGGTTAATTAAGGTTGAGTACGGTTTATTAGGATTTGTTAGGAATTTTTAGGGTTTACTGGGGTTTGTTAGTGTCTTTATTAGGGTATATGAGTGTTTTTTTAGTTTTTGTTAATATATATGTGGGGTTGTTATGACTTTTTAGGTTTTATTAGCGTTTTTAGTGTTTGTGAGCATTTTTAATGGATTATTAGCTTTTATTTGAATTTATTAGGTTTTATTAGGGTTTCTAGGGCGTTTTAATGGTTTGTTTGCATTTGTTTTTTATAGGGGTTTAGTTGGGTTTTATTAGGTTTTGTTATGGTGTGTCAAGGTTTATTAGGGTTGAGAAGGTATTTTAAGGGTTTTATTAGGGTTTATTCATTTTTATTAGGGTTTATTTTGGATTTTTAGGGTTTATTAGGGTTTGTTATGGGTTTATTATTATTTTTTCATTATTAGATTATATTAGTGTATGTTAGGTATTTTTAGTTAATATGAATGTTTTTATTTTTTGTGAGCATTTTGTTTTTGTTTGTGAGAGTTTTAGGGTTTCTTTGGTTATGTTAGAGTTTATTATGGTTTATTAGGGTTTTTGGGATTTCTAAGGTATATAATTGTTTTTTTTCCTTTATTAGGTTATATTAGGGTTTTTAGGACTTTTTAGGTAATATAGAACATTTTTATTGTTTGTGGTCATTTTTTATTGTTTGTGAGGGTCTTTAGTGTAAAGACCCGGAAATTTCAAGGAAATTTTTTTCTTAATTTTCTTTGGAATTTTACAAGAACACAGTTTCTGACAGCGCCTGATTCCGAGGCCCGGTGTGCCCAGAATCAATTTCCGAAGTTTGGCTCGGGTACGTTCAGTGAACGAACGAGCGGGAATTTCTGACTTTTGAACCGGTGCCCGGAATCAAATTCCGAGGGCACCGATGGAACCGTAGTGCCGGTTTTTGCTTAGGAATGCCTTTCCTGGAGTTGCGTTTGCTTGGGAGCAGTTGTTTATTAAGGTTGTGGTTTAAGTGTAAAGAAAAATAAAATTTGTGTTACAAATTTTATTTATCTTCTTAAGTGGTTATATCCTAAGTGTGGAAGTTGGGGTGGAATCACAAGTTCCTAACTAACCAAGTGAGGATTAAGGTGAGGTGGGGCCCACATGAGCCCCAACCCTTCACCTTCCCCTTAACTCTCTTCTACCCCCTTTAAACTCCCTTGCACTTAATGTGCCAAAACCCATCAAATTCCTAACTCCTTAAACTCCTTAACTCCCTTGAACCCCCCACAATTAAATGTGACTCTTCACTTCCACCTTCATTAATTTTGGAGCCTCTCCACCCATTAATGAAGGATGTAACTTAATGAATTTGAATTATTTTGAATTCATTAAGCTAACACTATAATAAGGTGTGTTGTTTTATTGTTTGGGGTTGGCTAAATCTTTGTGATAGAGTCATGGAAGGATTGAAGAGAATTCCACCATCGACGAAGAACACGAAGGACATCTCCAAACATGGAACAACGTCTTCTCGACGAAGAATGCCTTTTCCAAAGAAGAACGTGAAGTTTCCAACGTCGATCCCTTCTTGGATGCCTCCTTCCCACTCCTTCCGGAATAAAGAAGGGAGCGCCTTTCACGAAGAACGCCGACGTCGTCAACAGCTTCTCTTTTCTGATGTCGATGAATCGCCGCCGCCTTTCCGCGACTTCGTCAACACATAACGAAAAGCGAGGTAGGGGTTTGTTGTTGCATTATTTAATTATTTTTCCGTTCTTTGTTCTAGCATGACAAACTTGAGGATGAACGTTTAAGTGTTATCGTCTAACGAGAGGGGGACCGGACCGCACAAACACGGCCGAAACCCCCTCCTTTGTTCTTGAATGTTTCTTGCGGATGAAACGAGATAGCGTGGTGTCGTCGCACCACGCGGGAATCACACGGAAATTATTGCGCGGCGCAGTCGCGCCGCGCGGTGGAAAGAATTATCATGAACACGACGCCGTCGCGCCGCGGAGAAGGAAACCGAAGACGCCGCGGCCGGAGCGGGGCCGCGGCGGAGGGGCGCGGTGCCGTCCCACCGCGCCGGATGACGAAGGCCGCAGCCGGTTCCGGGCCGCGGCGGATCGTGATGACCGGCGGCCAGCCGGGCCGCCGGTGCCGGACGACGGAAGAGGACCGGCCCTTGCTGGTCCTGTTGACAAGAAGTCGGCCGGCCGGGTCGGGCCGGCCGGGTTGGTGGAAATCGGGGGAATTTAATTCCCCCGGGCAGTTATTTGGCCCCCCACAATGAGGGGGGCCGGTTTCACAAAAGGGGGGGGGGGGGGGGGCAGGCGGCCCCCCGTTTCCAGCAAGCTCGGCCTTCGGCCCAGCTGGCAGCGCGCCCAGCGCGCTGCCTTGCGCCGAACTGGCGCGCCTGGCCGGTTCGCCGCGTCGGGCCACGCCGGGCCGGGCCGCGCCGGGCCAGGCCGGGCCGCGCCGCGCCGGGCCGGGCCCCGCCGCGCCTGGCCGGGCCGGGCCGGGTCGACCCCGTTCGGGGCGGGTCGACCCGGTTCGGGCCATCCGGGGGGTCTCGGGCCGGGACGGCCCGGGCCCGAAACCCCCGTTACCGAGCGGTTTGGTCAAATGCCCGTATCTTGGGCTACGGGCCTCCAAATGACTCGTCGTTAGCGGCAACACGATCCTTGGATCGAGACGGTCGTTTCGGTATACTATACTCAAGGTACATCTTCCTTTTCGGGAGGCTACGTGGTTAAAACTCCATAGTTAAGCGTGCTTGGCCTAGAGTAGTGATCAGGATGGGTGACCTCCTGGAAAGTTTCCCAGGGTGGGTGTGAGACGGAAAAGCCAATAACTTCCAGACCAGGCGTCCGATTGACGCGCCGTCTGTTGCGTTGCGTTCCTATTGACGATACGGAACTTTTGGCATCCTCCGCCCGAGTTTTGGATACATATGGATAGTGGCCGGGTTGGATCGCACCGAAATCCAACCGGGCCCCTGGAACGGAAAAGCTGATATCTTTCTGATAGAACGTCCGTTTGATGAACCGTCAGCGGCGTTGGTGATCGCGCTGACAAACGGTCCCTATGAGTTTACCCTATGAGAGTTCGGGGTACAGTTGAGATACGGCCGGGTTTGGTTCGCTCACGAAACCAAACAGGCCCCTCGGACGAAAAGGCTAATAACTCACAGACCGGGCGTCCGATTGACGCACCGTCTATTGCGTTGAGACCCCTATGACGTGGCGGTCCTTTGAGATACTTCTTCGTGGGACTTTGAGATACTTGGAGTATCGAACTGTAGCTCGTGGAGCGGACCCTCCCAGTGACGAGCGTGCGGAGTACGGAGACCGTGTAGCTGGCTGAGACCCGACGACTGCTGATCGAACGGCTCGGTGTGTTACAGAGGTGCGCTTGGTTGTAGCGGCACATGGGAGCGCTTGGTTGTAGCGGCACATGGGAGCGCTTGGTTGTAGCGGCACATGGGAGCGCTTGGTTGTAGCGGCAGACCCACGACAGAGGTGCGCTTGGTTGTAGCGGCACATGGGAGCGCTTGGTTGTAGCGACAGACCCACGAGAGAGGTGCGCTTGGTTGTAGCGGCACATGGGAGCGCTTGGTTGTAGCGGCAGACCCACGACAGAGGTGCGCTTGGTTGTAGCGGCACATGGGAGCGGTTGGTTGTAGCGGCAGACCCACGACAGAGGTTCGCTTGGTTGTAGCGGCACATGGGAGCACTTGGTTGTAGCAGCTGGCCCACAGTACTCGATGGGTGGAGTTCTTCAGCAGTCTTAGGTTAGTGAGCAGTACCTCGGAGTCGTGACAGGACCACTGTACACTCCAGAGACGGAGCTCTTCAGCAGTTACGGTTTCGATAATGAAAATCCTGGTTGAGCTGAGACTTTTGACCTTGTGTTTACCTCATGATTGAGATGGTTCACTTGATAACTTAGGTATATGTATGGGCATATACCCGGGTAGTGGTTATCCATTTATTTCACAATCCTTGTGTTTCCTCATGATTGAGATGGGTTACTTGATAACTTAGGTATATGTATGGGCATATATCTAAGTAGAGGATATCTATTGAGATCTTCTTTGTGGTTATCCTTTTTGGTTTAGTGAGACCTTGAGGGTCTCGGGGTCCCTACTGAGTATCGTTATACTCACCCCTGCACGGGCTATGCCCGCACCTCGTTGTGTTGGTTGCAGACGACGGGCAGTGCTGACAGAAGCCGAGTGTTCGAGGACTGGACAGTACCTGGAGGTGGACTATATGAAGAGATGGTACCCGGAGGAGGACCTAATGACGAGGCGGTACCCAGAGGTGGACGTGACGACGAGGCGGTACCCGGAGGTGGACCACTGGGCGAGACATACTCGGAGCGGACGGTGGGACCTGAGGAGCAGAGGAGCTATCTGTACCCACCCTTCAGGTGGGATTTCCAGTGGACATCTCGGCGTAGCAGCTTTACTTTTCAGTTGTTGTTTTCCCTTTCGAGTTGTACTTTACAGATGGGCTTGTATTTCCGGCCCCTTTTTACTTTCCGCACTTACTGTTGTACTCAGTTTTTACTTAGTGTTTACTTCTTCCGCTTGTACTCTGTGGTGCTTGTTTTCTTTTATAAAGGCAATGCCTTCCCAGTTATCGGGATTTTACGCCTTTGGTGCTAGTCGCCAGCCCCTGACCTATGGAAGGTGGGCTTGGGGTGGTCACGGAACGGGCCCCGAGGACGGGTCGTGACATTTAGGGTTTATTTGGTTATATTAGAGTTTATTAGGGATCTAGGGATTTTTAAGGTATACAAGCATTTTTTTCTTTATTAGGTGTTTTAAGGGTTTTATTAGGGTTTATTATGGTGTGTTAATATTTGTTTGGGTTGAGTAGGATTTATTTGGATTTATTTATGGTTTGTTAGGGATTTGTAGGGTTTGTTTTGGTTTTATTGGGGTTTTTTTATTAGTGTCTATTTGGGTTGGTTAGGGTTGTTTTGGATTTCATAGCTTGTTTTTAGGGTTTATTAGGTTTTATTATCATTTATTAGGGTTTATTAGGTATTTTTGGTGTTTTATTAGGGTTGATTAGAGTTTCTTAGGATTTTAGGGATTATAAGGTGTTTTTAGGGATTATTAGAGTTTATTAGGGGTTTGTTAGGGTTTAATTGTTTATATTATGGTATATTTGGAATTAATATTTTTTAGGGTTTTAAAGCATATTTAGGGTTTTTTAGCATTTTTTAGGGTTTGTGTAGCATTGTTAGAGTTTATGTAGCATTATTAGTGTTTATGTTCCATTTTTAGGGTTTAGTTAGGATTTAGATCTTATGTATCATTTTTAGGGTTTATGGATCATTTTTAAGGTATAAGTTGCGTGTGTAGGGTTTAGGTTTTATGTAGCATTTTTTAGGGTTTATGTTGCGTTTTCTGGGTTTATGTAGCATTTTAGGGGTGATGTAGCATTTATGTTGCCTTTTTAGGGTTTATGTAACGTTTTTAGGGTTCATGGAGTGTTTTTAGGGTTTATATTGTGTTTTTAGGTTTTATGTAGCGTTTTATAATTTTTATGTTGCGTTTTTAGGGTTTTTGTGGGTTTTTAGAGTTTATGTTACAGTTCTAGTGTTTATGCATTGCTTTTAGCGTTTATGTAGCGTTTTTTGGGTTTATGTTGTGTTTTTGTATTTATGTTGCATTTTTAGTGGTTTTGTTGCATTTTTTAGGGTTTATGTAACATTTTTAGGGTTTATGTATCTATTTGAATCATTTTTTAGGGTTTTAATGGTTGTTTATGGTTTGTAGTGTTTTTTAGGGTTTTTAGGGTTATTAAAGGGTGTTTATGGTTTTTATGGTATCTGATGGTTTTTTAATGGGTTTTTGGGGGTTTCATTGGTTTATTTGTTTTTTTTTGGATTAATAGGGGTTGATAGGGGTTTTAGTGTGTTTTATGGTTTGTTTGGGTATTGTAGTGGTTTTTAGGGTTTATATAATGTGTTTTAGCATTTTTTAGGGTTCTTTAGGGTTTTTAGTGTTCTTTAGAGTTTAATATGGTTCTTTAGGGTTTATTTGGGTTCTTTAGGGTTTATTAGTGTTCTTTAGGATTTGTTACAGTTTATTAGTGTTTTTATTTTATATTGGGGTTTTATTGTGATTTTGTAGGGATTAATAGATTTTTCTTGGGTTTATCAAACTTTTTTAGGGTTATTTAGGATTTATTAGGGTTTATTAGGGTTTATTTTATTTATTAGGGTTTAGTAACGTGTATTTGGGTTTATTACAATTTATTAGGGTTTATTATGCTTTGTTAGGGTTTATTGCGGTTTATTTGGTGTTTATTATGGTTTGTTTCAGTTTTTTACGATTTATTTAGCATTGTTTGGAGTTGTTGCGATTTATTTGGGGTTGTTAGGGTTTTTTATGATTTATTTTGGGGCTATTAGGGTTTTTAGGGTTTATTAGTGGGTTTTCGGGTTTTGTAGGCTATTATTTGAAGGTTTTTGTAGCGTTTTGTTTGGTTTGTTAGGGTTTTTAGTGATTATTAGGGTTTATTATGGTTCAATAGTGTTTTTATTGTATATTAGGGGGTTTGTGGATTTTTTAGTGTTTATTAGGGTCTAATAGAGTTTTTTAGGGTTTATTACTGGTTAATATGATTTATTAGTGTTTATTAGGGTTTTTAGGGTTTTATAGTGGGTTTTAGGGGTTATTAGGGTTTATTAGAGGTTCATAGGGGTTATTAGTGGTTGTTAGGGTTGTTTAGGTTTTGATAGGGTTTTTAGGGTTTGTTACGGTTTGTTTGAGTTGTTTGGGGTTTTATTCATTTTTTTGGGTTTTATGGGTGTGTTTGGATTTTTATGCTTCGTTAGGGTTATTTTAGCGTTTTTTGGGGTTTTGTTGCATTTTGTGGGTTTTGATGAATTTTTCTATTTTTTGTAGCAATTGATAGGGTTTATGTAGCATTGTTAGTGGCTTTAGTCGTGATACCCTGATTTTTTAACATTAAAACAATTATAACTTCTGATCTGGATTTCCATTAGTCCTATACCATATATCATATCGAATATTGTTTCATTTTCTTTGATTGGACTGGTTGTGGAGTTGAAACGGGCTTCTAGATTAGAAGTTATGGTCGTTTTAGCATTCTATAGCTTTTCAAATACATATATATATATATGTATTTATTCATAAATAAATATGTGTCTGTGTGTGTGTGTGTGTGTTATATATATGTATATATTTATTTATTTATAAACACACATAAAAAACATATTTTATAAATGTATTTAAAACTAATCTTATAAATATATGTTAATTAAAAATAAATATACGGATAAAAAACATATTAATATAAATATATATTAATATAAGAATGAATATACATATACTAATATATGAATAAATATATATGTATTAATATAACTAAATATATTTATATTAATATTAATCTATATTAATATAAGAATAAATATAACTATATATATAAATAAATAGATATATCATTAAATAGAGAAAAAATGAAATTGCTTAGGGGTAAAGGTGCAGGCATGCAAGGGGGGAGGTCACGGGTTCGAGTTTGTGTGGAAGCAAGGTGGTGCACGCGTGTGGGGGATGTGCGGGAAGATAACCACGAGGGAGAGATTGAAGGGGGTCCGCCTAGAGCTGATAAAGGGGGGGGGGGGGTCAAGTGCTGTTAAAAGCTCCCCCCCTACATTATAATTTTTTTTTATTTTTTTATTTTTTTTGACTTTTATCAGCGCTTTTTAGAAGCGATGATAAAAGTACCATTTTATCTACTCTTTTCTTAGTGCTAATAAAAGGTGCCTTTATGAGCGTTTCTCTAAGCGCTGATAAAAGGGACCCCCTAATATCCTCTCCTCGATTAATAGCGCTTTTTTAGCACTATTAACGCCCTTTTCTAGCGCTGATAAAGGCCATTTTTGTAGTAGTGTGCACACGCAATGCATGTGCGTTATTCTATTATCACATGTGTTATTATTTATTATTTATTATCATTCACATTCAAATGCACATTCATGTGGACTTGGTTATTATTTATTTTTTATTACCATGCACATGCACATGCACATGCACTTGTATATGCATTATTATTTATTATTTATTATCAATCACATGCAAATCTGCAGGCATATGCACATGCACGTGCATTATTATTTATTATTTAAACCATGCACACGCATATTCACATTCATTTTCATTATTACTACTATTATTATTAGAGGTATTTTTAGAGTTTACTTGAATTTTTTAGGATTTTTAGGTGATATTAACATATATTATGGTTTGATATGTTTTTAGGGTTTTTAATTGTATATTAGCATTTGTTAGTGTTTAGTGGAGTTATTATGATTTTATTAGGGTTTATTATGGCGTGTTAAGGTTTATTAGGGTTTATTAAGTATTTTTAGTGTTTTATTAGGATTGAGTTGGGTTTATTAGGGTATATTATGGTATATTATGGTATACTTGGGAATGATTAGGATTTATTAGAGTTTTTTCTGTTTCATTATGGTTTATTAATTTTTAAGAGGGTATATTTTTGGTTTTTAGGGTTTAGTAGTGTTCATTAGGGTTTATTAGCGCTTTTTTTTCTTTGTTAGGTTTTTTTAGCATTTATTTGGTGTTTTAGGGCTTTTTAATGGTATATTTTCGTTTTTAGGGTTTAGTTGGGTTTATTATGGTTTATTATGGTGCGTTAAGTTTTATTTGGGTTGACTAGGTATATTTAGGGTTTTATTAGAGTAGATTAGGTATATTTAGGGTTTTATTAGGGTTTATCAGTGTTTAGTAGGGTTTATTAGGGTTTGTTAGGAATTTTTAGGGTTTACTAGGGTTTGTTACTATTTTTATTAGGGTATATGAGTGTTTTTTAGTTTTTGTTAATATATATGAGCGGTTGTAAGAACTTTATATGTTTTATTAGCCTTTTTTTAGTGTTTGTGAGAATTTTTTATGGTTTATTAGGTTTTATTAGAGTTTATTATGGTTTATTAGGTTTTCTAGGGATTTTTAATGTTTGTTTGGTTTTTTTGTTTATTGGGGTTTAGTTGGGTTTTATTAGGTTTTCTTATGGATTGTCAAGGTTTATTAGGGTTGATAAGGTATTGTTAGGGTCTTATTATGGTTTTATTAGAATTTATTAGTTTTTGTTAGGGTTTTTAGGGATTTTTAGGGTTTATTAGGGTTTGTTAGGGGTTTATTAGTTTCTATGTTTTATTAGGTTATATAAGTGTTTGTTAGGTATTTTTATATAGTATAGCGTGTTGTTATTGTTTGTGAGAATTTTGTTTTTTTTTGTGAGCTTTTTTAGGGTTTCGTAAGTTATATTAGAGTTTAATACGGTTTATTAGGGTTTCTAGGGATTTTAAGGTATATTAGCATTTTTTGTCTTTATTAGGTAATATTAGTGTTTTTAGGTCTTTTTAGGTAATATAGCGCATTTTTATTGTTTATGATCCTTTTTTTATTGTTTGTGAGCGTTTTTAGGGTTTAGTAGGTTATATTAGGGGTTATTAAGGTTTCTAGGGATTTTTAAGGAATACTAGAATTTTTTTTCTTTATTATGGTTTTATAGGGTTTTATTAGGGGGTATTATGGTGTGTTAAGGTTTGTTAGGGTTGAGTAGGGTTTATATGGCTTTATTTATGGTTTATTAGATATTTTAGGGTTTGTTTGGGGTTTATTAGGGTTTATTAATGTTTATTAGTGTCTATTAGGGTTGGTTATTTTTTTTAGGTTTTCTTAATGTGTTTTTAGGGATTATTAGGTTTTATTATCATTTATTAGGGTTTATTAGGTATTTTTGGGGTTTTATTAGGGTTGAGTAGAGTTTATTAGTGTTCATAGGGATTATAAGGTGTTTTTAGGGATTATTAAAGTTTATTAGGGGTTTATTGGGGTTTAATTTTTTTATATTATAGTTTAATATTTTTGAGGGTTTTGAAGCATCTTTAGGGTTTTTGTAGCATTTTTAGGGTTAGTGTAGCGTTGTTAAAGTTTATGTAGCATTTTTAGTGTTTATGTAGCAATTTTAGGGTTTAGTTACTGGTTTTAGGTTTTACGTATCATTTTTGGGTTTTATGTAACGTTTTTAGCATTTATGTAGCGTATTTAGGGTTTAGGTTTTATGTAGCATTTTTTAGGGTTTATGTTGTGTTTTCTGGGTTTATGTAGTGTTTTTAGGGGTGATGTAGCATTTATGTTTCATTTTTTTGGGGTTTTGTATCATTTTTAGGGTTCATGTAGGGTTTTTAGGGATTATATTGTGTTTTTAGTTTTTATGTAGCATTTTTAATGTTTATGTTGCATTTTTAGGGTTTATGTTGTGTTTTTTAGGGTTTATGTTACAATTCTATGGTTTATGGAGTGCTTTTAGGGTTAATGTAGTTTTTTTTGGGTTTATGTTGCATTTTTTGGTTTATGTTGCGTTTTTAGGGTTTTTGTGGCATTTTTTAGGGTTTATGTAACGTTTTAGGGTTTATGTATCTATCTGAAGCTTTTTAGGGTTTTAATGGTTGTTTATGGTTTATAGTGTTTTTAGGGTTTTTAAGGGTTTTTAATTAGTGTTTATGGTATTTGATGGATTTTTAATGGTTTTTGGGGGTTTTATGGGTTTATTTGTTTTTTGGGATTGATAGGGGTTGTTAGGGTTTATTAGTGTGTTATAGGGTTTGTTCGGGTACTGTAGCGGTTTTTAGGGTTTAGATAACGTGCTTTAGCATTTTTTGGGTTATTTAGGGGGTTTTAGTGTTCTTTAGAGTTTAATATGGTTCTTTAGGATTTATTAGGGTTCTATAGGGTTTATCAGTGTTCTTTAGGATTTGTTACTGTTTATTAGCATTTTTATTGTATATTAGGGTTTTATTGGGCTTTTGTAGGCATTAATAGTTTTTTCTAAGGTTTATCATCCTTTTTAGGGTTATTTATTATTTATTAGGGTTTATTAGGGTTTATTTTATTTATTAGGGTTTACTAATGTGTATTTGGGTTTATTATGATTTATTAGGATTTATTATTATTTTTTAGGGTTTATTTGGGTTTATTAGTGGTTCATTATGGTTTTTTTCAGTTTGTTACAATTTATTTGGCATTGTTAGTATTTGTTACGATTTATTTGGGGTTGTTATACTTTATTTTCGGGTTATTAGGGTTTCTTAGGGTTTATTAGTGTGTTGTAGGTTTTTGTAGGCTATTATTTGGAGATTTTTGTAGCGTTTTGTCAGGTTTGATACGGTTTTTAGTGAATATTAGGGTTTATTATCGTTTAATAGTGTTTTTATTGTATATTAGGGGTTTTAGGGCTTTTATAGATATTTATTAGGGTCTATAGAGTTTTTTAGGGTTTATTATAGGTTATTATGATTTATTAGTGTTTGTTAGGGTTTTTAGGGTTTAATAGTGGGTTTTATGGGTTATTTGGGTTTATTATTGGTTATTAGGGTTTGTTAGGTTTCGTTAGGTTTTTAGGGTTTTTTACGGTTTGTTTGAGTTGTTTCGGGTTTAATGCCTTTTTTGTGTTTTATGGGTGTGTTTGGATTTTTTATGCTTTGTTAGGGTTATTTTGGAGTTTTTTGGGTTTTTTTTTGCATTTTGTGGGTTTTGAAGCATTTTTTAGGTTTCTGTAGTAATTGATACGGTTTTTGTAGCGTTGTTAGTGACATTAGTGGTTCTTTAGGGTTCTTTAGGGTTTTTAGGGTTCTTTAGGGTGTATAAGGGTTTCTTTTGAGTTTTTAGGGTTTTCGTGGGGGTTTAAGGGGTTTTAAGTGTTTCATATGGTTGGATAGGGTTTTGTTAGACATTTTTTTGCTTTTAGGGGGTTTTTAGCATTTTTAGTTGTTTTTAGGTTTTTAGAATTTTTTGAGGTTTTTTTTAGGTTTTTTAGGGTTTTAGGCTTTTTTTCAGGTTTTTTTGGTTTTTTCATTTATTAGGGTTTTATAGTTTTTTAGGGGTTTTAGGACTTTTTAGGGTTTTTAGGGTATATAGGGTTTTTGGGGTTTTTTGGTTTTTTTGGTTTTTATGGTTTTTAGGGTTTTGTCAGGTTTTGCCAAGTTTGTCAGGGTTTTTTGTGAATATTAGTATTTTGAATGGTTTAATAGTGTTTTTGTGATATATTTGGGTTTTAGGTATTTTTTAGCTTTTATTGGTGTCAAATAGGGTTTTTAGGGTTTATTACGATTTATTAGTGTTTATTAGGGTTTAATAGTGGGATTTAGGGTTTATTAGGGTTTATTATGGTATATTATTGGTTGGTAGGGTTTGTTAGGATTTATTAGTTCTTATTAGAGTGATTTAGGGTGTCTAAGGGTTTGTTAGGGTTTCTAATGGTGTGTTAGGGTTTCTAAGGGTTGGTAAGGGTTTTTATGGGCGGGTAAGGGTTTCTAAGGGTGTGTTGTGGTTTCTAAGGTTTTCTAAGGTTGTGTTAGGGTTTCTATTGGTGCGTTGGGGTTTCTAAGGGTGTGTTTGGGTTTCAAAGGGTTTGTTAGTGTTTCTTAGGATTTCATAGGGTTTTGTTAGGGTTTTTATGGTTTTTAGGGTTATGGATGTCTTTATTTTGGTTTCATAGGGGTTTTTTAAGGTTTCATTGGGGTTTTTGTGTTTATTGGGGTTTCTTAGATCTTCTTGGGGTTTGTTAGGGAATTTTAGGTTTTGTTAGGGTTTTTGGGGATTGTTATGATTTTTTAGGGTTTTGGGCGGTTTGTTGGGGTTTATTAGGGTTTGTTAGAGTTTGTTAGGGTTTGTTAGTGTTTGTTAGGGTTTGTTAGTGTTTGTTAGGGTTTGTTAGTGTTTGTTAGGGTTTTTCGTGATTTTTAATGGTTTTTAGTGTTTATGGGGTTATTCATGGTTTTTTAGGGTTATTTAGTTGTTCATGGTTGTCACTGATGTATAGAGCTAGTGGAAAGCTTCAATTTGATATGTGGTAGAGTCGAAACGGACACCCAGAGAATAATTTATGGTCATTTTGAGGACTTAAGGACCTTTTGTGTCTTTAAGAACATGATAATGTGTTCCTATTGGTTACAAATGTATATATCTAGTCAAAATCTTTGATTTGATATATGGTAGAAGAAAAACGGACTCCCAGAGTAGAAGTTATGGTCTTTTGGAGGGTTTAAGTACCATTTTGGGACTTCAAGGATGTGATAAGGTGCTTCAGTGGTTATAGGAGTGTAGGTATAGTCTCAAGCTTCAATTTGATATGTGGTAGAGGCAAAACGGACACCCATAGAATATGTTATTGCAAAACGGACAATAGAATCCAATCTTTTGACCATCTAAAGGGATTTTAGGTCTTTTGGGGGGTTGAAGAATGTCAGAAAGGGTTCTAGTGGTTACCAGAGTGTGTATCTTTTCACAATATTCAATTTGATATGTGGTAGTGCCAAAACTCCATTTTTGTGTCTGGATCCCTGCCAAAGTTTTTTAAAATGGTCATAAATTCTGATACATTAACTCTAAAACCGCTAACTAAACCCTAAAAATGCTACATAAACACTAAAAATGCTAAATAAACTCTAACATCGCTCCACAAACCCAAAAAATGCTACAAAAACCCTAAAGATGCTTTAAAACCCTAAAAACTTGTAAACCCTAATATACCATAATATAAAAAATTGAACCCTAATAAACCCCTAATAAACTCTAATAATCCCTAAAAAACCCTTGTAATCCCTAAAATCCAAAGAAACTCTACTCAACCCTAATAAAACCCCAAAACTACCTAAACCCCTATAAATGATAATAAAACCTAATAAACCCTAAAAACACATTAACAAAACCTAAACAACCCTAACCAACCCTAATAGACACTAATAAACACTAATAACCCCTAATAAACCCCAAAAAAACCATAAGAAGCCCTAATAAACCATAAATAAAGCCAAATAAACCCTACTCAAACCTAACAAACCTTAACACACCATATTAAACCCAAATAAAACCCTACAAAACCCTAATAAAGAAAAAAATGCTAGTATTCCATAAAAAACCATAGAAACCCTGATAAACTCTAATAGAACCTAATAAACCCTAAAAACACTCACAAACAATAAAAAATGATCACAAGAATTAAAAACATACTATATTACATAAGAAGACCTAAAAACACTAATATAACCTAATAAAAACAAATAAACACTAATATACCTATAAAATCCCTAGAAACCCTAATAAACCATAACAAACTCTAATATAACCAAAGAAGACCTAAAACAATCACAAACAAAAAAATGCTTACAAACAATAAAAACACGTTATATTGTCTAAAAATACCCAACAATCACTAATATAACCTAATAAAACGAAAAACTAATAAACCCCTAACAAACCCTAATAATCCCTAAAAACCCCTAAAAATCCCAAATAAAAACGAATAAACCCAGATAAAACCCTAATAAAACCCTAAAAATACCTTACCAACCCTAATAAACCTTGACACACAATAACAAAACCTAATAAAACCCAACTAAACCCCAATAAACAAAAAAACACAAACAAACCATTAAAAAGCTCTAGAAACCCCAATAAACCATAAAAAATTCAAATAAAATCTAATAAACCATTAAAAATGCGCACAAACACTAAAAAAATGCTAATAAAACCTAAAAAGTCATAACAACCCCTCATCTATATTAACAAAAAATAAAAAACACTCATATACCCTAATAAAAACACTAACAAACCCTACTAAACACTAAAAATCCCTAAAAAACCCTATTAAACCGTACTTAACCCTAATAAACCCTAATAAAACCTTAAAGATACCGACTCAACCCTAATAAAACCCTAATAACCCTAAACAGAACATAATAAACCATAATAATCCCCACTAAATCCTAAAAAACTCAAATATACCATTAAAAAGCCCTAAACCCCCTAATAAATGCTAATAAAACCTAACAAAGATTAAAAGCACTAATAAACCTATATAAACACTACTAAACACTAAAAAAACCCTAATATACACTCTTAAAAATTAATAAACTATAATGAATCATAATAAACCCTAATAAATCCTAAACATACCCAAATATACCATTATATACCATAATATACCCTAATAAACCCTTCTCAATCCTAATAAAACCCTAAAAATATCTAATAAACCTTTGTAAACCTTGACACACCATAATAAACCCTAATAAAATCTTAATAACCCCCACCAAACCCTAAAATCGCTAATAAACCATTAAAAAACCCAAAAACCCTAACAAACCATAATAAATTTTAATAACACCTAAAAATCCTAAAAAATAATAGTAAGCCCTAAAAATACCTCTAATAATAATAGTAGTACTAACTCACATTCATGTGCATATGCATGTGGATGGTTTAAATAATAAGTCATAACGCACGTGCATTTTCATATGCATGCGCAATTCCATGTGAATGATAATAAATTATAAATTATAAATAATAACGCATGGGAATTGCATGTATATGTGCATGTGCATGTGAATGATAATAAATAATAAATAATAACGCACATCCAAGTGCATGTGCATGTGCATGTTAATGTGCATGTGAATGTGTGTGGTAATAAACAATAAATAATAACGAAGTCCAAATGAATTTTCATTTATATGTGAATGATAATAAATAATAAATAATAACACATGTGATAATAAAATAACGCAAGTGCATTGCGTTTGCACGTGCATGAGAATAAATAATAATAATAAATGTGATAAAATAATAACGCAAGTGCATTGCATTTTCATGTGCATGGTAATAAATAATATATAATAACACACGTGTATGTGCATTTACATGTAATGATAATGATAATGACACATGGACTTACATGGTAATAAATAATAAATAAAAATTGTAACAACCCGAGAATTTATGAAAAATATTCTTTTTAATTTTATTAATGTCTTGTGTTGTACGCTACACCAAAAGAAGCTTGCACAACACACCTTCTTGACTTGCCTTGCATTACATGCAATCACGACCTTCCTCGATAGCGTGTGTAATACGCAATACCGAGTTTCACTAAACAATGATATGGTATTAAAATAATATTAAAACTAGCTGTTATGAATAGTAATAACAACTTTTTAAAATTATGTAAATCTTATTTTTCAAAGTGAACTTCATTTTTGGATTCGGAGTATCGAATTTAGCCTAAGGTGAAATTTTGGTACTTTTCAGATAACTTTCATATTCTGATGAATAATGAAAATTACTAATTTATAATTAAAAACAACTTTTTTAATCGAAATAATTAATAGTGATAAATTATTAATTTGAGTGGTTTTAAAGTATATTTAGAATATATTTTTACAATTTAATACAATGTTGGTCATTGGATGTAATTTCACATTTAAACCAGACGTAAACAAGTGTTAATCTTTTGATAGATATTGTTTCTTAAAAAACACGCTATTTGTTTTAACAGCGGGATTTAATTATAAATTTAATTAATGCAATTTCTATGTTATGAATTTGGTAAAATAGACTTCATTTCTGAATTCGGAATATGAAATATAGTTTAGGATGAAATTTTGGCATTATTCTGAAAAACATCAATTTTTGATGAATAGTGAAACTACTAAGTGGTAGGTTAAAAACTGAATTTTGTATAAAACTTAATTTTACCGCTTCTATGAATGGAATTTCGAAAATTCGAGAGACACGGTTAATATCAAGGACTAAAATGTGGTTCAATGAGATGAAAATAATTTTTTGGTGAATAGTAACTTTTTACCTTTTTTTACCACGGTTAATAGTAAATAGGGTAACTAAGGGTAAATATGATATTAATATTACCCTAACACATGTCCTAATTCTATTGGACAAGTGTAATTCGACCAAAAACAAACTTAGGAATAAAATATGACCATTTAGGCCCACTTGGATTAGATTAGGACATTTATTATTAATTTATTTAAAGAAGGGTTAAAATAGTTAAAATCAAAGTTTAATAAGTAAATAATTTTTAATATGGGGTTATACATAAGATAAATTCGATTTTAAATATTCATTAGAAAGCTAAAAAGATTTAATACATGATGGTATTTTATTTGTAATTTTTAGACATCAAATAAATTAATTTATTTATGACACAAAGATGATGCAGTAATTATCTTGTTAATGAAATATTGACATAATTGATGTTATAAACACCAAAATAAATGTAATTTGAGACTTTTTATGAATTCCACTAATTTTATAGGTTACTATGATATATTAATGTTGATTTAATTAACTTGGTTCGAACATTTAATTCTGTTATGACTCTCACAAAAATCATATATCAAATAGTGTCAAAATTGACACAAAATAGTTTTTAAATAAAATAAAATATTATTAATTGTTATTCTATTCCTAAAAATCTAAGGTTCGGCCAAATGAATTAGATAAGGATATATATATTAATAATAAACAATTTGGGGTTCGTTTGGCATGTTATAGTAAGTGTATTAACCATATAGTGAAAGAAAACAAAAAGACACGGTAAATGTTAAATTATTTAACTTAGAGTTAAATCTAATTGATAAGGTTAAAATAATATCCTAAACTTGTCTAAATTCTATTGGTTGATAGGATTTCGACCCATACCCACTTTATCTTCGAAATAATACCCTTTGGAACCATTATAAACCGATTTTGACTTTAATATAAAATAATATTTTGAGGTATTCCTAAGATGCCCCTCTCCTCCCCTATAAAAGGACACCTCCTCCCCCTCCTCCTCACACCAATTTGAGCACTCAAGCTCGGCCAACCCCTGCCAAAATCTCTTCTCCACTTCCCTAGCAACATCCTAGAGGTTCTGGTCTTCCTCAAAGACCAATTCTAGTGCCCTAAGAAGAGGTCTCAAAGAGGCACTTCAAAGAAGAGGTAATTACCGTTACCAATTCTTTCATCTTTATTTCTTCTTCCACTTCTTCTTCTTAGGTTGTTTCATTATTAAGTAATAACATCAGTATCACTCATATACTGATATGTTATTATAAGTATGAAACAACCCTATTTCACCATCTATCCATCCTACGGAAAAAGAAATCACCGCGCGTGCGTACGTACGGAATACCGTCTCCACGCCGTGGTGTAATCTATTTTCCACCACCACCTTACACGGATGGGTATAATGGTGTAAAGAATAACTATACATAGTTATTATAACATCATATTGATTCTGATATATTGTATAATCCACTCCAATTCAATTCAATATTTATAGAAATGATATCATCGCTCGTGCGTACGTACGGAATACCGTCTCCACGACGCGATGAGATTCATTCTCCATGTTAACCATTTAAGAATGATTATAATGTATATACAAGAAATAATAATGAAATATATGACATTATAAAGCTACTGGATTTATGTATATATATACATATGTAATTCATCTACTTACTTCCATTTCAAGACAATAAGGAAAGGAAAACAGCGTTCATGCGTACGTACGGACTACCGTCTCCATGAACGGTGTTTTTCATTTTATTTATCTACCTATTATATATATATATATACTGAATATATATGATATATAAATCATATTTTATATTCTGGAAGTAATTAAATCATGATATAAGTAATAATGATGTCAAGAACAACAAGTCAAAACACCTACGATAAATGAAACGATTTTACCCAAAACGCTTCTTTAACATGGAATTTACAAAAGAACGGGTAATATAATGTCATAAGTGAACCATATATGATATCATAACAATGAATAGGATTCTGTAATAAGTCAATAACATGATTTAAATCATTATACAGGAGGTTCGGACACTTACAAAGCAAGTCGGACCTAAGGTAAGGGAAATATCACAATCTCATTTTTATCCGAGATTGTTTATTCGTAAGTATTTACTGGGGTGTATTTTATCATCCACATCCATGTTCCCTCAATATGTAATATTATTTCCATCCACCTACAATTGTTTAAATCCAATTTTACCCTTCTATGAGTTTTTAGTAAAGGATATGAAAGGAATCTTTTTTCGTTTTTCGTACGAGGTACTTTTTGACTTTTCCGACAAAAGTACGAAGAATGTTTTTTTTTAACTTATACGGCACGAACGGATTTATACTGTTTTATAAAGCCTTATTTTCATGAAGCTTCCTCTAAAAAATTTCATGACTATTTTCAATAAAATCTCTTTCTTTTAAAATTGCATGATGTTTTGTGAAAAGAAATTGATTTTGAAGAAGAAAGGATATTTTCCTGAAGAATTCAATTCAAGTGTTTTATCAAAATTATTTTCCATATAAGATAATAAAGGGTTCTGTTTCTATCCATATTGTTACATTGATTTGACTATGTTGTGATGGAATTTTGTTTATGAATTCCTTTATCTTATATGAATGGTTTTATGATGTCATGTTGTTTAAGAATCCCATTTTTATTACATGGGTTATGCAATGATATATGATTTATGATTTTGTGGCACACATAAGAAAGGATTCATTAAGAGATGGGTGGGACCTATATCTCCCTCCAATGCATTGGGTAAAGATTTCATATCTCATGAGATAGACATGGCTGGAATGGTAGGTTATACCGGTTCAGTGAAACAGGACTGAAACGAGGATTACTCGATTCAGAAAGGGACTTTGTCCACTAAGATAGTCTTGGCAATGAGTCTTGACTAACAAGAAATGATTCTCTATGATTATGTGTGTATGCCACAATGAGTAATGTTTTAAGTTATGGTTTCATTTTCACTACTATGATTTATCCCATGTTATGAAATTATGCTCTCTTTTGCAGGTTAAGATTTCCAAAAATGTTATGTTCTTATGAAAATTATGTGATTGATATTTCTTTTGTTTACCCTTACTGAGCATTTGAGCTCACCCTTTTATGTTTTCTTTTCCCCAGGATATAAAGAAAGGTTTTAGGTAAAAAAAAAGGAAGATCTTTGTGGGAGATTTTGAAGATCTTTCACCAGGATTAGAAGATTACGTTCCGAGTTTCCAAAGACACTAAACTATTACGATCCTTGTGTGTGTGTTTTTGTTATGTACTAAGTATTCCGCAAAAGTAATGTAATGTCCATGTAAGTCAGGCTACGGGTCTCTACAGTTGGTATCAGAGGAAAGGTTTAGTCAACCTTTGGAAACTAGGATGCGAAAACGTTAGTGAGATCCCTAGAGATATTTCTAAGGTATGTCTAGGGATGCCCCTAAGGATAAGTATACGTATAGGATATAGTTCTAGAACTATGGTAACGATATTAGATTAAACCAAAGATGATAGATATTTAAGTTACTCCCCCTTTATTACGATTTTTGCATCTAACACTATTCTGTTTGGGTTTTAGAAAATGGCTGGAAACAAGATGATTCACAATAATGGAGGATATGATGGACAATGGAATGATATTCTTCATGAGCAACCAAATGAAATGGGATTTGGAAGTCCAAACATCATTATTATGCCGAATCAGAAATCTCATAATATGATCAATAAAGTAAACTTTGGTAAGTTTCCTGACTCGGCTAATAAGAGAAAGATGGAGTTTCATGATGATCATAGAGGAAAGAAAGTTCAATTTCCCCTATGTAAATCATGTGGGAAGAGGCATCAAGGAGAATGTTTCAAGGGAACTGGAAGATGCTTTGGGTGTGGAAAAGAAGGACACAAAGCAAGTAAGTGCAAAGAAAAAGGGTCGGTTAACACCATGGATGAGGATAATGGTATTGCTACGACATCAAAAATGGTTAAGTGTTTTAAATGTGGAATGTATGGGCATTATGCAAACAAATGCCCTAAGGGAAAGACTCATGAAGAGAATCAGTATGGTCATATGGGTAGTATTTATGTGGATGATGATGAAGAGACTACAAATGATATGTGAGATGAAAGAATTTTTGAAGCTCGGTCAATGGTTTGAGAATGTAGTGGAATGATTACATGTTTATCATGTGTAATTTTGGAATAAAGAGACATCTATGGATTGTTACACTGTTGTCTTTCCTTGTGTTTTGAAAGTGTATGATTAATGTTACTAGTATCCATGAAAGGTTATTCAGATATTTTTGGAATTTAGATGATATGCGCATAATAAAGGGATAAGGAGAAAATTAAATGTTTGATAGTATTCATGAGCTCATGATTGATATAAGGACTAAGTTATATCATGGTTTGAGTATATAGAATTTTGAGGATTTTGGTATGTGGAAAGTGTTAACTTTAAACTGCATTCATGTTTTCACTAAGGTATTCAAGAGAATACATGATTAAGGACTTTGAATGTTTGGAATGTGACCAACAAAACATATCTTATGATATATGGGGATCAACGATGGTATTAAATCTCTGGTAATCGTTGTCACTATATTATGAGAGTGGACTGCAGTATTATGTATAAGCCTAAAGATTAGACTGGATTATGTTGGACATAAGTTAGTATTGTTTAAGGATAGAAGATTTTCGATATTATTGATGGGATGTTATAGTAACGTAGTTTTAGAAAAAGGACAACCTGCAGGACGGGCGACAGCCCATCGCTTCGGACAAGGCTGTAGGAATCGAACCCACAACCGAAGTGAAACTGGCCTTTATCGCCTACCACTAGCCTACAGGAAGTCCCTGTTTAGTAGAAACTAGTTTTATTATATTAAGCAGTATGATATATGAAGTATAAGTCCATATGTGATTAATCTCACTATAGATCGACTTATGTATATAATTTTGCTAACCTTTTGTTTGAAACAGATAGAATGACCCGTCATTCTATCACATGATCTGCTAACACTTCATGAATAACAAATTCAACTTCATTTATTTAAGAGATGAAGTGGAAATTGTTAAAGGCACGAACAACAGTGAGATTGTACCAAAATAAAGTAAGTATTTATTCTAATTCAAATTCTTTAACTTTAGGGAAATGATCTTGAAAACCAAAAATGTTGTCCTAGTTCTCTTATACCTGATGAATCAGATGGTACCTTATATCATCACAAATCTATGGATTTGTGATTACTGGCTTTTCCATAGCCATGTTCTCTACCACTCTCCATCAGAACATGATGGTTAGATTTCTCTTCCATATCCATATTTTCACCTATGTGGAAACCCAGTGATTAGTTTATTTGGGTAATCCTTACATTTCATACTTTAGTTTTTAAAGCCAAGTTTTGGTATTCCTTTTTACGATGTGGGTTTCTATTAAAGAAACTTTCGAATAGTAAACCATTTATAATCCCGACGAATTTCGAGGGCGAAATTCATTTTAAGGGGGGTAGAATGTAACAACCCGAGAATTTATGAAAAATATTCTTTTTAATTTTATTAATGTCTTGTGTTGTACGCTACACCAAAAGAAGCTTGCACAACACACCTTCTTGACTTGCCTTGCATTACATGCAATCACGACCTTCCTCGATAGCGTGTGTAATACGCAATACCGAGTTTCACTAAACAATGATATGGTATTAAAATAATATTAAAACTAGCCGTTATGAATAGTAATAACAACTTTTTAAAATTATGTAAATCTTATTTTTCAAAGTGAACTTCATTTTTGGATTCGGAGTATCGAATTTAGCCTAAGGTGAAATTTTGGTACTTTTCAGATAACTTTCATATTCTGATGAATAATGAAAATTACTAATTTATAATTAAAAACAACTTTTTTAATCGAAATAATTAATAGTGATAAATTATTAATTTGAGTGGTTTTAAAGTATATTTAGAATATATTTTTACAATTTAATACAATGTTGGTCATTGGATGTAATTTCACATTTAAACCAGACGTAAACAAGTGTTAATCTTTTGATAGATATTGTTTCTTAAAAAACACGCTATTTGTTTTAACAGCGGGATTTAATTATAAATTTAATTAATGCAATTTCTATGTTATGAATTTGGTAAAATAGACTTCATTTCTGAATTCGGAATATGAAATATAGTTTAGGATGAAATTTTGGCATTATTCTGAAAAACATCAATTTTTGATGAATAGTGAAACTACTAAGTGGTAGGTTAAAAACTGAATTTTGTATAAAACTTAATTTTACCGCTTCTATGAATGGAATTTCGAAAATTCGAGAGACACGGTTAATATCAAGGACTAAAATGTGGTTCAATGAGATGAAAATAATTTTTTGGTGAATAGTAACTTTTTACCTTTTTTTACCACGGTTAATAGTAAATAGGGTAACTAAGGGTAAATATGATATTAATATTACCCTAACACATGTCCTAATTCTATTGGACAAGTGTAATTCGACCAAAAACAAACTTAGGAATAAAATATGACCATTTAGGCCCACTTGGATTAGATTAGGACATTTATTATTAATTTATTTAAAGAAGGGTTAAAATAGTTAAAATCAAAGTTTAATAAGTAAATAATTTTTAATATGGGGTTATACATAAGATAAATTCGATTTTAAATATTCATTAGAAAGCTAAAAAGATTTAATACATGATGGTATTTTATTTGTAATTTTTAGACATCAAATAAATTAATTTATTTATGACACAAAGATGATGCAGTAATTATCTTGTTAATGAAATATTGACATAATTGATGTTATAAACACCAAAATAAATGTAATTTGAGACTTTTTATGAATTCCACTAATTTTATAGGTTAATATGATATATTAATGTTGATTTAATTAACTTGGTTCGAACATTTAATTCTGTTATGACTCTCACAAAAATCATATATCAAATAGTGTCAAAATTGACACAAAATAGTTTTTAAATAAAATATTATATTATTAATTGTTATTCTATTCCTAAAAATCTAAGGTTCGGCCAAATGACTTAGATAAGGATATATATATTAATAATAAACAATTTGGGGTTCGTTTGGCATGTTATAGTAAGTGTATTAACCATATAGTGAAAGAAAACAAAAAGACACGGTAAATGTTAAATTATTTAACTTAGAGTTAAATCTAATTGATAAGGTTAAAATAATATCCTAAACTTGTCTAAATTCTATTGGTTGATAGGATTTCGACCCATACCCACTTTAGCTTCGAAATAATACCCTTTGGAACCATTATAAACCGATTTTGACTTTAATATAAAATAATATTTTGAGGTATTCCTAAGATGCCCCTCTCCTCCCCTATAAAAGGACACCTCCTCCCCCTCCTCCTCACACCAATTTGAGCACTCAAGCTCGGCCAACCCCTGCCAAAATCTCTTCTCCACTTCCCTAGAAACATCCTAGAGGTTCTGGTCTTCCTCAAAGACCAATTCTAGTGCCCTAAGAAGAGGTCTCAAAGAGGCACTTCAAAGAAGAGGTAATTACCGTTACCAATTCTTTCATCTTTATTTCTTCTTCCACTTCTTCTTCTTAGGTTGTTTAATTATTAAGTAATAACATCAGTATCACTCATATACTGATATGTTATTATAAGTATGAAACAACCCTATTTCACCATCTATCCATCCTACGGAAAAAGAAATCACCGCGCGTGCGTACGTACGGAATACCGTCTCCACGACGTGGTGTAATCTATTTTCCACCACCACCTTACACGGATGGGTATAATGGTGTAAAGAATAACTATACATAGTTATTATAACATCATATTGATTCTGATATATTGTATAATCCACTCCAATTCAATTCAATATTTATAGAAATGATATCATCGCTCGTGCGTACGTACGGAATACCGTCTCCACGACGCGATGAGATTCATTCTCCATGTTAACCATTTAAGAATGATTATAATGTATATACAAGAAATAATAATGAAATATATGACATTATAAATCTACTGGATTTATGTATATATATACATATGTAAGTCATCTACTTACTTCCATTTCAAGACAATAAGGAAAGGAAAACAGCGTTCATGCGTACGTACGGACTACCGTCTCCATGAACGGTGTTTTTCATTTTATTTATCTACCTATTATATATATATATATACTGAATATATATGATATATAAATCATATTTTATATTCTGGAAGTAATTAAATCATGATATAAGTAATAATGATGGCAAGAACAACAAGTCAAAACACCTACGATAAATGAAACGATTTTACCCAAAACGCTTCTTTAACATGGAATTTACAAAAGAACGGGTAATATAATGTCATAAGTTAACCATATATGATATCATAACAATGAATAGGATTCTGTAATAAGTCAATAACATGATTTAAATCATTATACAGGAGGTTCGGACACTTACAAAGCAAGTCGGACCTAAGGTAAGGGAAATATCACAATCTCATTTTTATCCGAGATTGTTTATTCGTAAGTATTTACTGGGGTGTATTTTATCATCCACATCCATGTTCCCTCAATATGTAATATTATTTCCATCCACCTACAATTGTTTAAATCCAATTTTACCCTTCTATGAGTTTTTAGTAAAGGATATGAAAGGAATCTTTTTTCGTTTTTCGTACGAGGTACTTTTTTACTTTTCCGACAAAAGTACGAAGAATGTTTTTTTTTAACTTATACGGCACGAACGGATTTATACTGTTTTATAAAGCCTTATTTTCATGAAGCTTCCTCTAAAAAATTTCATGACTATTTTCAATAAAATCTCTTTCTTTTAAAATTGCATGATGTTTTGTGAAAAGAAATTGATTTTGAAGAAGAAAGGATATTTTCCTGAAGAATTCAATTCAAGTGTTTTATCAAAATTATTTTCCATATAAGATAATAAAGGGTTTTGTTTCTATCCATATTGTTACATTGATTTGACTATGTTGTGATGGAATTTTGTTTATGAATTCCTTTATCTTATATGAATGGTTTTATGATGTCATGTTGTTTAAGAATCCCATTTTTATTACATGGGTTATGCAATGATATATGATTTATGATTTTGTGGCACACATAAGAAAGGATTCATTAAGAGATGGGTGGGACCTATATCTCCCTCCAATGCATTGGGTAAAGATTTCATATCTCATGAGATAGACATGGCTGGAATGGTAGGTTATACCGGTTCAGTGAAACAGGACTGAAATGAGGATTACTCGATTCAGAAAGGGACTTTGTCCACTAAGATAGTCTTGGCAATGAGTCTTGACTAACAAGAAATGATTCTCTATGATTATGTGTGTATTCCACAATGAGTAATGTTTTAAGTTATGGTTTCATTTTCACTACTATGATTTATCCCATGTTATGAAATTATGCTCTCTTTTGCAGGTTAAGATTTCCAAAAATGTTATGTTCTTATGAAAATTATGTGATTGATATTTCTTTTGTTTACCCTTACTGAGCATTTGAGCTCACCCTTTTATGTTTTCTTTTCCCCAGGATATAAAGAAAGGTTTTAGGTAAAAAAAAAGGAAGATCTTTGTGGGAGATTTTGAAGATCTTTCACCAGGATTAGAAGATTACGTTCCGAGTTTCCAAAGACACTAAACTATTACGATCCTTGTGTGTGTGTTTTTGTTATGTACTAAGTATTCCGCAAAAGTAATGTAAAGTCCATGTAAGTCAGGCTACGGGTCTCTACAAAAATGTATGTGCATGTGCATTTGTATTTGATGATACAAACAATAATAATAATATTAATAATAATAATAATAATAATAATAATAACAATAGAATAACGCAAGTGCATTGCATGTGCATATGCATAGTAGAAAATAATAAATAATTAATAGTAAATAAGAACGCACATGCATGTGCATGTGCATTTACAATTGATAATAATATTAATAATACTAATTGTAATAATAATAATAATAACGCATGCACGTGCATGGTAATAAATAATAAATAACAACACACATGCATGTGGATTTTCATATGACACTGATAATAATAATGATAATGATAATAATAATAATAATAATTATTATTATAATAACAATAATAATAAAAAGAATAATAAAAGTGCATTACGTATGCACGTGCATCGTAATAAATAATAAACAATAATGCACGTGTATCTGCATTTTCATGTGATGATAATAATAATAACAACAATAGTAGTAGTAGTGATAATAGTAGTAGTACCAATGCATGTGATAATAGAATATTGCATGTGCATTACCTGTTCACATGTATGGAAATAAATAATAACGTGCATGAATTGCATTTGCATCTGATGATGATGACAATGATAATAATAATAATAGTAATAATTATATTAATAATAACAATGCATGTGATAATAGAATAATGCAGGTGCATTGAATGTGCATGTGCATTTGCAAGTGATGATAAAAATAATAATAATAATTGCAATAATAATAATAATGATAACAACAACAACAACATATGCACATACATTGAAATAAATAATATATAATAAATAACAAATAATAACCCATGTGCATCTGCATTTTCATGTGAGGATAATAATAATAATAATAATAATAATAGTAATAACAATAATTATAATTATAATAATTATAATTATAATAAAGATAATGATAATAATGATAATGATAATAATGATAATAATAAAATGTGTGATAAAGAATAACACACATCCTAACAAACCCAAACAAAACATAAAAAACACTAACAACCACTAATAACCCCTAAGAACCACTAATAAACCCAAATAACACCCGAAAACCACTATTAAACCCTAAAACCCTAATAAATACTAATAAATCATAATAAACTGTAATAAACCCAAAAGACCCTATTAGACTCTAATAAATGCTACAAAATCCCGAAAACCCCTAATATAGAATAAAAAACACTATTGAACCATAATAAATACTAATAATAACTAAAAACCCTAATAAACCCGACAAAACACAACAAAACCCGCCAAATAATAGCCTACAAAAACCCTAAAACCTCCAAATATACCCTAAAAACCCTAATAACCCCATAGTAAATCGTAACAAACCCTAACAACCACAAATAAATCATAACAAATCCTAACAATGCCAAATAAATCGTAACAAACTGAAACAAACCATAACAAACCCCTAGTAAACTGCAATAAACCCTAACAAGTCATAATAAATCCTAATAAATAATAATAAACCCAAATACACATTAATAAACCATAATAATAAAATAAACTCTAAAAACCCTAATAAATCCAAAATAATCGTAAAAAATGTTGATAATTCCTTGAAAAATCTATTAATGCCTATAAAATCCCAATAAAACCATAATATACAATAAAAACTCTAATAAACTTTAAAAAATCCTAAAGAACACTAATAAACCCTAAATTACCCTAATAAACCCTAAAGAACCATAATAAACTCTAAAGAACACTAAAAAACCCTAAATAACCCAAAAAATGCTAAAACACATTACATAAACCCTAAAAACCACTACAATACCCAAACAAACCTAAAACCCACTAAAAACGCTAACAACCCCTATCAATACTGAAAAAAATAAACCCTTAAAAAACCCCCCAAAAACCATTGAAAATCCATCAAATACCATAAAAACCATAAACACCCGTTAACAACCCTTAAAAACCCTAAAACCACTTCAAACCATAAACAACCATTACAACCCTAAAAAAGGAAAAAAAATATAAACATAAACCCAAAAACGTTACATAAACCCTAAAAATGAATCATAAACCCTAAAAACACAACATAAACCCATAAAAGCAACACAAACCCAAAAAATGCTACATAAACCCAAAAAACAATACATAAAACCCAGAACAGTAACATTAACCCAAAACAATGCAACATAAACATTAAAAAACGCTACATAAAACCTAAAAACACAACATAAACCCTAAAAACAATACATGAACCCTAAAAAGATTACATAAACCCTAAAAAATGAAACATAAATGCCACATCACACCTAAAAATGCTACATAATCCCAAAAATGCAATATAAACCCTAAAAAATGCTACATAAAACCTAAACCCTAAACACGCTACATAAACACTAAAAACGTTACATAAACCCTAAAAAATGCTATATAAAACCTAAAACCGCTAACTGAACCCTAAAATCACTAAAGAAACACTAAAAATGCTACATAAACTCAAACAACACTATACAAAAACTAAAAAATGCTACAAAAACCCTAAAGATGCTTCAAAACCCTCAAAAATATTAAACTCTAATATACCATAATATAAAAAATTAAACCCAAATAAACCCCTAATAATCTCTAATAATCCCAAAAAACGCCTTATAATCCCTAAAAACTCCAAGATACTCTACTCAACCTTAATAAAACCCCAAAAATATTATAATAAACCCTAATATATGATAATAAAACCTAATAAACCCTAAAAACATGTTATGAAAACCTAAACCCAAACTCACCCTAATAGACACTAATAAACACTAAAAAATGTTATACACCCCAAAAAACCATAAAATCCCTAATAAACCATAAATAAATCTAAATAATCCCTACTCAACCCTAACAAACCATAACACACCATAATGACCCCGAATAAAACCCTACAAAACCCTAATAATGAAAACAAATATTACTATACATTTAAAAATCCCTATAAACACTGATAAACTCTAATATAACCTAATAAACCCTAAAAATGCTCACAAACAATAGAAAATGATCACAAACAATAAAAACATGCTATTTTACCTAAAAAGTCCTTAAAACCCTTATATAACCTAATAATGGAAAAAACACTAATATATAGTAAAAATCCCTAGAAACTATAATAAACTGTAATAAACTCTAATATAGACTAAGAAACTTTAAAAATGCTCACAAAAAAATGCTCACAAACAATAAAAAATTCTATATTATCTAAAAAGACTTAACAAATACTAATATAACCGAATAAAACAAAAAAACTAATAAACCCCAAACAAACCCTAATAAACCCTAATAAATACTAATAAACCCTAATAAAACCATAATAAAACCTTAAAAATACCTTCTCAACCCTAATAAAACTTGACACAACATAATGAAACCAAATAAAACCCAACTAAACCCAAATAAACAAAAAATGAAAATGAACCATAAAAAATCCCTAGAAACCCTAATAAACCCCAATAAGTTATAATAAAACCAAATAAACCCTAAAAAATTCTCACAAACACTAAAAACACACTAATAAAATCTAAAAAGTTCTAACAACCCCTCATATATATTAACAAAGACTAGAAAACACTCGTATACCTTAATAAACACACTAACAAACCCAAATAAACCCTAAAAATCCCCAACAAACCCTAATAAACACTACTGAACCCTAATAAACCCAAATAAAACCCAAAAGATACCTACTCAACCCTAATAGAACTCTAAAAATGCCTACTCAGCCCTAATAAACCTTAACACACTATAATAAACCATAATAAACCCCACTAAACCTGAAAAAACGGAAATATACCATTAAAAGGCCCTAAAACCCCTAATAAATGCTAACAAAACCTAACAAATCATTAAAGCACTAATAAACCCTAATAAACACGACTAAACCCTAAAAAACCTAATACACCCTTTTAAAAATTAATAAACCATAATGAATGATAATAAACCCTAATAAATCCTAAATATAACCAAATATACCATAATATACCATAATATACAATAATAAACCCAACTCAATCCTAATAAAACCCTGAAAATACCTAATAAACCCTAATAAACCTTAACACACCATAATAAACCCTAATAAAATCCTAATAACCCCCACCAAACCCTAAAAAATGCTAATATACCATTAAAAACCCTAAAAACCTAACAAACCATAATAAATGTTAATAACACCTAAAAATTCTAAAAAATGCTAGTAAACCCTAAAAATAACTCTAATAATAATAATAGAAATAATGCACATGCATGTGCATATGCATGTGTATGGTTAAAATAATAAATCATAATGCACGTGGATGTGCATATGTCTGCGCATTTTCATGTGAATGATAATAGATAATAAATAATACTTAATAACGAATTTGAATTACATGTGTATGTGCATGTGCATGTGAATGAAAATAAATAATAAATAATAGCGCACATCCACGTGCATGTGCATGTGCATGTGCATGGTAATAAAAAGTAAATAATAACCAAGTCCACATGAATTTTCATTTTCATGTGAATGATAATAAATAATAAATAATAACACATGTGATAATAGAATAATGCACATGCATTGCGTGTGCACCTGCATGAGAATAATCAATAATAACACATGTGATAATAAAATAACACAAGTTTATTGCATTTTCATGTGCATGATACTAAATAATATATAATAATGCACGTGCATGTGCATTTACATGTAATGACAATGATAATGACGCTCGCATGTTCATGGTAATAAATAATAAATAACAACGCACGTGCATGTGAATTTGTATTTAACAATACAAACAACAACAACAATAATAATAATTATTATTATTATAAAATAATGCAAGTGAATTTCATGTTCACGTGCGTCGTAGTAAATAATAAATAAATAATAATAAATAAGAACACACATGCCTGTGCATGTGAATTTACATTTGATGATAATATTAATAATAATAATTGTAATAACAATAATAATAATGCATGCACGTGCATGATAATAAATAATAAATAACAATGCACATGCATGTGAATTTGCATGTGATAATGATAATAATAATGATAATAATTATAATAATAATAAAAATAATAAAAATAAAAATTGTGATGATAATAATAATAATAAAAGAACAATACAAGTGGATTGCAGATGCACGTGCATGGTAATAAATAATAAATAATAACTCACATGCATCTACATTTTCATGTGATGATAGTGATAATAATAGCAGTAGTAAAAATATTAGTAGTAGTGGTGATAATATTAGTAGTACCAATGCATGTGATAATAGAATATTGTGTGTGATTTACGTGTGAATGTGCATGGTAATAAATAATAACACCCGTGCATTTCATTTTCACGTGATGATGATGATAATAATAATAATAATAATAATAACAATAACAATGCATGTGATAATAGAATAATGAACGTGCATTAAATGTGCGTGTCTGTGCATTCGTATGTGCATTTTCATGTGATGATAATAACAATAACAACAACAACAACAACAACAACAACAACCACAACCACTATAATAACAATAATAATAACAATGCATGTGATAATAAAATAACGTGTGTGCATTGAATGTGCACATGCATGGTAATACAAATATAATAATAACGCACATGCATGGCATGTGCATGTGGATGAGATGATGTTAATAATAATAATAACGTATTAATAAGTTATAGTTGTTTGAAAAAATATCAGACAGGACAAAAATGCAAGAATGGGGTCTCAAAAAACCTAACAAATCACAGAGTCATTTAAAAATACATAACTTCTTCTTTGGGAGTCCATTTCCACTCCATAAATAGCCAAACATAATCTCAAGGAATGAACTAAGATAAAAACATGTGTCAGAGGCCTAACAGGAACACAGATAAGATGTTATGACCATTTTTAGAAAAATTTAACAGGGATCCGTACATGGAAATGGAGTTTTTGAGGCCTTATGATTGGTTTCAAGGATTTTAGGGTCTCAAACATGACTTGAAATTTGTTCAAATCAACCTTCATGCGTAGATCTCATCATTAATTTTTATTTGATATGTGGTAGAGCTCAAAATGACAACCGGAGTGAAACTTATGGTCGTTTGAAGTTGGACTTTTTTTGGAGTGGTATAACTAATATATCTTACATTTCTTTGATCTTCACATAGTTTTTACTAAACCAGGTCCTCACTCATCTCATGAGATTCAATTTTACTTGTCAAAGCGCTCAAACGGACACCCAAAGGAGAATTTATGCCTATTTTAGTGAGATTTGGGTTTCATAGGTTTTTAGGCGCTAGGAGAGTTACTCAATTTAAAACGACAATAACTTCTACTACGTGTGTTCATTTTGGCTCTACCACATATCAAATCGAAGATAGTGAAACGATACACACTCTGGTAACAACTAGAACCCTTTCTGACAATTTTCAACCCCCCAAAAGTTCCAAAATCCCTTTGGATGGTCAAAAGATTGGCTTCTGGGGTCCATTTTGCAATAATATCTTCTATGGGTGTCTGTTTTGCCTCTACCACATATCAAATCGAAGCTTGCGACTAGAACTACACTCCTATACCCACTAAAGCACCTTCTCACATCCTTAAAGGCCCAAAAGGTACTTAAACCCCCCAGAATACCATAACTTCTACTCCAAGAGTCCATTTTGCCTCTACCATATATCAAATCGAAGCTTTCGACTAGATCTACACATCTGTGACCAATAGGAACACCTTATCATGTTCTTAAAGTACAAAAAGGTCCTTAAGTCCTCCAAATGACAATAACTTCAGCTCTGGTTGTCCGTTCTACCTCTAACACATGTCAAATTGAAGCTTGCGACTAGCTCTACGCATCTGTGACAACCATGAACAACTAAATAACCCTAACAAACCATGACTAACCCAATAAACACTAAAAACCATTAAAAACCATTAAAAACCCTAAAAACCCTAACAAAAACTAAAAAATCCAAACAAACCCTAATAAACCCTAAAAAACCCTAACAAACCCTAAAAAACCCCAAAAACCCTAAAAACATTACAAACCCTAACAAACCCTAACAAGCCCTAAAAACCCCAAGAAGCACTAAGAAACCTCAATAACCCAAAAACCCCGAAGAATCCCTAAAAAACCCCTAAGAAACCATAAGAAACCCTATCAAAACTGTAAAAACCCTAACAAAACCCTAAGCAATCCTAAGAAACACTAACACACCCTTAGAAACCCTAACACACCCTTAAAAACCCTAACACACCCTTAGAAACCCTAAAACACCCTTAGAAACCCTAGAACACCCTTACATACCCCAACACACCAAGAGAAACCCTAAAAAAACTTTCACTACTAAACAAACGGGTGTTAACAGTGCTAAAAAATTGTTATAAAGCTCATTACTGATAAAGGGGGGGGGGTCCCCTTTATCATGGCTCAATATGTGCAGATAAAGGGAGCCTTTATCAGTTCTAAAAAGAAGTGATAAAGGATCCCTTTATCAGCACTAAAAACCCGCTGATAAATGTGTTTTTTATCATCACTTTTTTAGCACTGATAAAGGGAGCCTTTATCAGTGCTAAAAAAGTGCTGATAAGTGCCCTGTCTGTTGTAACATAAAATTCTCTAGCAGCACACCCAATTCTGCAGCATCACACCCAAAAAAGACCTGCAAAAAATTCAGCATCTCAACAAGTATACCCATACAAAATTAACACATAATTCATAAGGAAATTACACAAAGTATACCCATAAAACAAGTATACCCATACACCATTAACACATAATTCATAAGTTAATTAATTATATAAAGAATTCAATTTAGAATTCATGGGGTCGGATGGATGTTCAAGGGTTTAGGGAGGCTTCCCAAGGGGGGTAGGGGGTGTTCGAGGGTATGGGGGTGTTTGGGTGGATAGGGGTGTCCGGGGTGGGTGGGTGGGGGTGGACCAGGAGATTGGGGTTGTCCAAGGGGGTGGGGTGGTGTCTAGGAGGTGGTGGGGGCTGTCCATGTGGGAGGGGGTGTCCAGGGGGGTGGGTGAGGAGTCTAGGTGGTAGGATGGTGTCTAGGAGAGGTCGGGGAATCCAGGGGGTGGGGGTTGGGGGGAGTCCAGGGGGTTGGGGGGTCGTCCATGGGGGTGGGGGAGGGGGTTTTCCAGGGGGGCTATCCATGGGGGTGTCTAGGGGGGTGGGCGGGTGTCCAAGGAGTTGGGGCGTCTTTCCAGGGGTGTGGGTGTCCAGGGGGTGGGGTGGTGTCCAGGGGGTGGGGGTCCAGGGGTTTAGTGGGGCTGTCCAAGGGGGTGAGGTGGTGTCCATGGGGTGGGGGTGGGTGTGTCCAGGGGGTGGGGGAGGTGTCCAGTTGGTGGTGTGGTGTCTAGGAGGGGTGGGTGTAGAGACCCGAATCCTGACGTACATGGACATTACATTACTTTTGCAGAATACTTAGTACATAACAAAAACACACACACAAAGACCGTAATAGTTTAGTGTCTTTGGAAACTCGGAATATAATCTTCTAATCCTGGTGAAAGATCTTCAACATCTCCCATAAAGATCTTCCTCTTTTTTTAATACCTAAAACCTTTCTATATATCCTAGGGAAAAGTGAACATAAAAGGATGAGCTCAAATTCTCAGTAAGGGTAAACAAAAGAAATATCAATCACATCGTATACACAAGCACATAACTTTTGGAAATCTTAACCTACAAAAGAGATCATAATTTCATAACATGGGATAAATCATGGTAGTGAAATGTAATCACAATAATCATAACTTAAAACATGAAACTTTGTGGCATACACACATAATCATAGAGAATCATTTCTTGTTAGTCAAGACTCATTTCCAAGACTATCTTAGTGGACAAAGTCCCTTTCTGAACCGAGTCACCCTCGTTTCAGTCCTGTTTCACTGAACCGGTATAACCTACCGTTCCAGACATGTCTATCTCATGAGATATAAAATCTTTACCCAATGCATTGGAGGGAGATATAGGTCCCACCCATCTTATAATGAATCCTTTCTTATGTGTCCCACAAAATCATAAATCATACATCATTGCATAACCCATGTAATAAAAATGGAATTCTTAAACAACATGACATCATAAAACAATTCATATAAGATAAAGGAATTCATAAAAATAATTCCATCACAACATAATAAAATCAATGTAATAATAGGGATAGAAATAGAACCCTTTATTATCTTAGATGGAAAATAATTTTGATAAAACACTTGAACTCCATTCTTGAGGAAAATATCCTTTCTACTTCAAAAACATTTATCCTTTCATAACATGTCATACAATTTTAAACTAAAAGAAGTTGATTAAAAATAAACTTGAAAACTTGTAAAGGAAGCTTCTTGGAAATAATGTTTTAAAAATCCATTCTTGCCGTATAAGTTAAAAAACATTCTTCTCGTACTTTTGTCGGAAAAGTCAAAAAGTACCTCGTACGAAAAACGACAAAATATTCCTTTCATATATTTTACTAAAAACTCAACGAAGGGTAAAATTAGATTTAAAAAGTTGTAGTTGGATGGAAATAATATTACATATTGAGGAAACATGGATTTGGATGATAAAATACACCCAATTAAATACCAAAGTATAAACAATCTCGGATAAAAATGAGATTGTGATATTTCCCTTACCTTAGGTCCGATATGCTTCGTAAGTGTCCGAACCTCCTGTATAATGATTTAAATAATTTTATTGACTTATTATAGAATCATACTTATTTTTATGATATCATATATGGTCATATTATTAGCTTATTATTAGTAATATTTCATTGTTACTTGTTACTCGGGTCTTTATTGCCTTTTGTTCTTATTCGAGTTTTGCCAAATAAATTCTTATTCTTCTTTTAAGGTTATAGATACCTTATATCCAGAATGGTATTAGTGTACCATATATCATATTTATTCATTCAATTCATTTATATAATTACTATGTAATGATGATCATGTAGAACGAGTCGCATCACATCGTGGAGACGGTATTCCGTACATACGCACGAGCGATGATATTGTTCCCATGATCGTAGAATTGTATTTAAGTGTATTTATACTATTTCAGTATCAATATCACTTTATAATAATCATATATAGTTACTAATTACACCATTATACCCATCCTTGTAAGTTGATGGTGGAAAATAGATTACACCACGGCGTGGAGACGGTATTCCGTACGTACGCACGCGCGGTGATTTCATTTTTCCGTAGGATGGATAGAAGGTGAATTAGGGTTGTTTCATATTTATAATAACATATCAGTATGTAAGTAATACTTATGTTATTACTTTATCATGAAACAACTAAAGAAGAAGAAGTTGAAGAAGAAAGAAATTGAAAAGATCGGTAATGGATATTACCTCTTCTTTGAAACGCCTCTTTGAATCCTCCACTTAGGGAACTAAGATTGGTCTTTGAAGAAGACCAGGACCTCTAGGATTATTCTAGGGAAGTGGAGAAGGGATTTTGGTAGGGTTTGGCCGAGCTTGAGTGCTCAAATTGGTGTGAGGAGGAGGGGGAGGAGGTGTCCTTTTATAAGGGAGGAGAGGGGCACCTTAGTGGTAAAGGTGCAGGCACGCGTGGGGGGAGGTCACAGGTTCGAGTTCGGGTGGAAGCAAGGAGGTGCGCGCATGTGAGGGATGCGTGAAAAGGGCAGCTTGAGGGAGAGATTGAGGGGGGTTCTCCTAGCACTGATAGCGGGGGTCAAGCGCATTTAAAAGTCCCCTTGGCGTTATATAAATATTTTTTTTTTATTTTTTTTTTTTTATTTATTTATTTTTTTCGACTTTTATCAGAGCTTTTTAAAAGCGTTGATAAATGGGACCCCCCTATATCCTCGTCTCGATTAACAGCTCTTTTTTAGCACTGTTAATGCACTTTTCTAGTGCTAATAATGGCCGTTTTGTAGTAGTGTACACATGCAATGCATGTGTGTTATTCTATTATCACATGTGTTATTATTTATTATTTATTATCATTCACATTCAAATGCACATTCATGTAGATTTGGTAATTATTTATTTTTTATTACCATTCACATGCACATGAACATGCACATGAACTTATATGAACGTTATTATATATTATTTATTATCATTCAAATGCACATGCACATACACATGCGTTATTATTTATTATTTATTATCATTCAAAAGAAAATGTGCAGGCATATGCACATGCGCGTGAATTATTTTTTATTATTTAAACAATGCACATGCATAAGCACATGCATGTGCGTTATTACTATTATTATTATTGGAGGTATTTTTAGCATTTACTAGCATTTTTTAGGAGTTGTAGGTGATATTAACACTTATTATGGTTTGTCAGGGTTAAGGGTTTTTTAATTGTATATTAGTGTTTTATAGGGTTCAGTGGGGGTTATTAGAATTTTATTTGGGTTTATTATGGTGTGTTGAGGTTTATTAGGGTTTTTTAGGTATTTTTAAGGATTTATTAGGATTAAGTTTGGTTTATTAGGGTATATTATGGTATATTTGGGAATGTTTAGGATTTATTAGGGTTTATTATGGTTCATTATGGTTCATTAATTTTTAAGAGGGTATATTAGGGGTTTTAAGGGTTTGTTGTGTTTATTAGTGTTTATTAGCGCTTTTAAGATTTGCTAGGTTTTATTGGCATTTATTAGGTGTTTTAGGACTTTTTAATGGTATATTTTCTTTTTTAGGGATTAGTGGGGTTTATTATGATTTATTATGGTGTGTCAAGGATTATTAGGGTTGGCTAGGTATTTTTAGGGTTTTATTAGGGTTGAGTATGTATCATTAGGGTTTTATTAGGCTTTATTAGGGTTGAGTATGGTTTATTAGGGTTTGTTAGGGATTTTTAGGGTTTACTAGGGTTTGTTACTATTTTTATTTGGGTATACGAGTGTTTTTTAGTTTTTGTTAATATATATGAGCAGTTGTTAGTACTTTTTATGTTTTATTAGCATGTCTTTAGTGATTGGGAGCATTTTTTATGTTTTATTAGGTTTTATTAGAATTTATTTTTGTTTATTAGATTTTCTAGGGTTTTTTAATGGTTTGTCTACGTTGTTTTGTTTATTTGGGTTTAGTCGGGTTTTAATAGGTTTTATTATGTTTTGTTAAGGTTTATTATGGTTTAGAATGTATTTTTATGGTTTTTTTGTTATTTTATTAAGGTTTATAAGTTTTTATTAGGGTTTATTAGGGATTTTTTGGGTTTATTAGGGTTTGTTAGGGGTTTATAAGTTTTTTGTTTTGTTTTATTAGGTTATATTAGTGTTTCTTAGGTCTTTTTAGATAATATAGCATGTTTTTATTGTTTGTGAGCTTTTTTTTGTTTTTGAGAGTTTTTATGGTTTCCTAGGTTATATTAGAGTTTATTATGGTTTATTAGGGTTTCTAGGGATTTTTAAGGTATATTAGCATTTTTTGTCTTTATTAGGTTATATTTGTGTTTTTACGTCTTTTTAGTTAATATAGAATGCTTTTATTGATTGTGATTATTTTTTATTGTTTGGGAGCATTTTAGGGTTTATTAGTTTATATTAGTGTTTATCAGGGTTTCTAGGGATTTTTAATGTATACTAATGTTTTTTTCTTTATTAGGGTTTTCTAGTGTTTTATTAGGGGTTATTATGGTGTGTTAAGGTTTGTTAGGGTTGAGTAGGGTTGATTGGGCTTTATTTATAGATTATTGTGGTTTTTAGGGTTTGTTTGGTGTTTATAGGGTTTATTGGAGTTGATTAGTGTCTATTAGGGTTGGTTAGGGTTGTTTAGGTGTTCTTAACGTGTTTTTAGGGTTTATAAGGTTTTATTATCATTTATTAGGGTTTATTAGGTATTTTTGGGGTTTTATTAGGGGTGAGTCGAGTTTCTTAGGGGTTTTAGGAATTATACAACATTTTTAGGGATTATTAGAGTTTATTAGGGGTTTATTAGGGGTTTATTAGGTTTTAATTGTTTATATTATGGTATATTAGAGTTTAATATTTTTGAGGGTTTTGAAGCATCTTTAGGGGTTTTCTAGAATTTTTTAGGGTTTCTGTAGCGTTGTTAGAGATTATCTAGAATTTTTAGTGTTTATGTAGAATTTTTAGGGTATAGATTGAGATTTTAGGTTCTCTGTATCATTTTTAGGGTTTATGTAATGTTTTTAGTGTATATGTAGCATGTTTATGGTTTAGATTTTATGTAGCATTTTTTAGGGATTATTTTGTGTTTTCTGGGTTTATGTAAAATATTTAGGGGTGATGTAGCTTTTATGTTGCATTTTTTAGGGTTTATGTAACGTTTTTAGGGTTCATGTAGTGTTTTTAGGGTATATATTGTGTTATTAGGTTTTATGAATTGTTTGTTAATGTTTATGTTTCATTTTTAGGGGTTATGTTGTCTTTTTTAGGGTTTATGTATTTCTTATAGGGTTTATGTAGCATTTTTTGGGTTTATGTTGCGTTTTTGGTTTATGTAGAGTTTTAGGGTTTTTTGTTTCATTTTTAGGGTTTATGTAACGTTTTTAGGGTTTATGTATCTATTTAAATCCTATTGAGGGTTTTAATGGGTTTTTATGGTTTCTAGTGTTTTTTAGGGTTTTAAGGGTTGTTAACAGGTGTTTATGGTTTTTTATGGTATATGGTGGCTTTTTAATGGTTTTTGGGGGGTTTATGGGTTTATTTGTTTTTTGGGATTGATAGGGGTTGTTAGGATTTTTAGTGTGTTTTAGGGTTTTTTTGGGTATTGTATAAGTTTTTAGGGTTTATATAATGTGTTTTAGCATTTTTTGGGTTCTTTAGGGTTTTTTAGTGTTGCTTAGTGTTTTATATGGTTCTTTAGGGTTTATTAGGGTTCTTTAGGGTTTATTAGTGTTCTTTAGGATTTTTTACAGTTTATTAGCATTTTTTATTCCATATTAGGGTTTTATTGGGCTTTTGTAGGCATTAATAGCTTTTTCTAGGGTTTATCAACCATTTTAGGGTCATTTAGGATTTATTCAGGTTTATTAGGGTTTATTTTATTTATTAGGGTTTAGTAACGTGTATTTGGGTTTATTACAACTTATTATGGTTTTTTATGATTTGTTAGGGTTTATTGGTGTTTCTTAGGGGTTTGTTATGGTTTGTTTCAGTTTGTTATGATTTATTTTTCATTGTTAGTAATTGTTACGATTTATTTGGGGTTCTTATTTTTTTTACGATTTATTTTGAGGTTATTAGGGTTTTTTAGGATTTATTAATTGGTTGTAGGGTTTTTTAGGCTATTATTTGGATATTTTTGTAACGTTTTGTCAGGTTTGTTAGGGTTTTTAGTGATTATTAGGGTTTATTATGGATAAATAGTTTTTTTTGTTATATATTATGGGTTTTATGTCTTTTTTAGCATTTATTAGGCTCTAATAGAGTTTTTTAGGGTTTATTACAGGTTATTAATATTTATTAGTGTTTATTAGGGTTTTTAGTGTGTAATAGTGGGGTTTTTTGTGTTATTAGGGTTTATTAGTAGTTCTTAGGGGTTATTAGTGGTTGTTAGGGTTTGTTAAGTTTTGATAGGGTTTTTAGGGTTTGATACGGTTTGTTTGAGTTGTTTGGGGTTTTATGCATTTTTTTGGTTTTATGGGTGTGTTTGGATTTTGTATGCTTTGTTAGGGTTATTTTAGTGTTTTTTGGGGTTTTGTTGCGTTTTGTGGGTTTTGAAGTGTTTTTTGTGTTTTTGTAGCAATTGATAGGGTTTATGTAGTGTTGTTAGTGACTTTAGTGGTTCTTTAGGATTCATTAGGGTTCTTTAGGGTTTTTTGGTTTCTTTAGGGTGTATTAGAATTTCTTTTGAGGTATTTAGGATTTGTTAGGGGGTTTTAAGGGTTTTAAGGGTTTTGTTAGGCATTTTTAGGCTTTTAGGGTTTTTTTCATTTTTTGTGATTTTTAGGGTTTTTAGGGTTTTTTTAGGTTTTTTTGAGTTTTTTTAGGGTTTTTAGATTTGTTTTCGGGTTTTTTAGGATTTTTCAGTTTTAGGGGTTTTAGGGTTTTTAGGGTTTTCTAGGATTTTTTAGGGTTTTTAGGTTTTTAGGGTTTGTTTGGTTTTTTCAGTTTTTTTGGGTTTTTATGGTTTTTTATGGTTTTGTTAGGTTTTTCCAGGTTTGTTAGGGTTTTTTAGTGAATATTAGCATTTTGAATGGTTTAATAGCGTTTTTGTTGTATATTTGGGTTTTTAGGTGTTTTGTAGCTTTTATTAGGGTCTAGTAGGGTTTTTATGGTTTATTACCATTTATTAGTGTTTATTAGGGTTTAATAGTGGGATTTAGGGTTTATTAGGGTTTATTATTGGTTGGTAGGGTTTGTTAAGATTTATTATTCTTTATTAGAGTGATTTAGGGTGTTTAGGTGTTTGTTAGGGTTTCTAAGGGTGTGTTAGGGTTTCTATGGACGGGTTAGGGTTTTTATGGGCGGTTTTGGGTTTTTATGGGTGTGCTATGGTTTCTAAGGGTTTATAAGGTCGTGTTAGGGTTTATATGGGTGTGTTGGGGTTTCTAAGGGTGTGCTAGGGTTTCTAAGGATGTGTTAGAGTTTCTAAGGGTATGTTAGGGTTTTTAAGGGTGTATTAGTATTTCTTAGGTCTTCTTAGGGTTTTGTTCAGGTTTTTAGGGTTTCTAGGGTTATGTTAGGGTTTCTTATGGTTTCTTAGGGGTCTTTAGGGTTTCTTCAGGTTTTTTTGTTTATTGGGGTTTCTTAGTGCTTCTTGGGGTTTTTTAGGGCTTATTAGGGTTCATTATGGTTTTTAGTGTTTGTTATGTATTTTGAGGGTTTTGTGGGGTTTGTTAGGGTTTGTTAGGGGTTTTTAGTGCTTTTTATTGTTTGTTAGGGTTTGTTAGGGTTTTGCGTGGTTTTTATTGGTTTTTAGTGTTTATAGGGTTATTCATGGTTTGTTAGGGTTATTTAGTTATTCATGGTTGTCACAGATGTGAAGAGCTAGTCGCAAGCTTGAATTAAATATGTGGTAGAGGTGAAACGGACACCCAGAGTAGTAGTTATGGTCATTTGGAATACTTAAGGACCTTTTGGGTCTTTAATAATGTGATAAGGTATTCGAATTGGTCACATATGTGTAGATCTAGTCTAAAGATTCGATTTGATATATGCTAGAAGCAAAAAGGACTCCCAGAGTAGAAGTATGGTCTTTTGGAGGGTTTAAGTACCTTTTTGGGCCTTCAAGGATGTGACAAGGTTCTCCATTGGTTTTATGAGTGTAGGCCTAGTCTCAAGCTTCGATTTGATATGTGGTAGAGGCAAAACGGACACCCATAGAAGAAGTTATTGCAAAACGGACACTAGAAGCCATTCTTTTGGCCATCCAAAGGGATTTTGGGTCTTTTTGTGGGTTGAAGAATGTCAGAATGGGTTCCAGTGGTTACCATATTGTGTATCTTTTCACAATCATTGATTTGATATGTGGTAGAGGAAAAATGAACACACATAGCAGAAGTTATTGTCATTTTAAATTGAGCAACCCTCCTAGCGCCTAAAAACCTAAGAAACCCGCAACTCACTAAAATATGCATAACCTCTCCTTCAGGAATCTGTTTGAGCGATGTGAATAGTAAAATCGAAGCTCGTGAGATGAGTGAGGTTCAAGTCTAATTGAAACAGTGAGAAGATCAAAGAAACAGAATATATATTAGTTATTCCACTCCAAAAAATGTCCAACTTCAAATGTCCATAACTTTCACTCCGGTTGTCCGTTTGGGACCCTAAAATTCCAAAAACCCACCAGAAGGCCTCAAAATCTCCATTTTCATGTCTAGATCCCTATCAAATTTTTCTAAAAATGGTCATAACTTCTGATCTATGTGTCTGTTCGGCCTCCGACACCAGTTTTTATCATAGTTCGTTCCATGAGATTTCGTTTGACAAATCATGGAGCGGAAATGGACACCTGATGAAGTTATGCCTTTTTTAATGACAATGTGATTTGTTAGGTTTTTCGAGACACCATTTATAGCACTTTTGTCTTGTCTACTGTTTTTTCAGACAACCATAACTAATTATTACTGTTATAATAATAATTATTATTATCATAATCTCATGAGTATGCACATGCACATGCACGTACGTTATTATTATATTTTTATTAACATGCACGTGCACATGCAATGCACACACATTATTTTATTATCACACGTGTTGTTATTATTATTGTTATTATTATTATTTTGGTTGTTTTTTTTGTGGTTATTGTTATTATCATCACATTGAAAGGCACATGCGAATGCACATACACGCACATTCAATGCACGTGCGTTATTATATATTATTTATTATCATGCACATTCACACGTAATGCTCATGAAATATTCTATTATCAAATGCATCAGTACTACTACTATTATCACCATTACTACTACTATTATTACTACATTTGTTATTATTACTATCATATGAAAATTAAGATGCACATGCGTTATTATTTATTATTTATTACCATGTACGTGCATATGCAATGCACTTTTATTATTCTTTTATTATTATTATTATGATTATTATTATCAGAGTTATTATTATGATGATGATGATGATTATTATTATTATTATAATTATCATTATTTTTATCATTATCACATGCAAATGCACATGCATGTGTGTTGTTATTTATTATTTATTACCATGCACGCGCATGCGTTATTATTATTGTTATTATTACAATTATAATTATTAATATTATAATAAAATGTTATTGCACATGCACATGCATGTGTGTTATTATTTATTATTATTTATTTATTATTTACTACTATACACGTGCACATGAAATGAACTTTCATTATTCTATTATTATTATTATTATTATTATTATTCTTGTTGTTGTTGTTTGTATCATCAAATGCACATGCACGTGCACTTGTGTTGTTATTTATTATTTTTTACCATGCACGTGCATGCATCATTATCATCATCATTACATGAAAATGCACATGCATTTGCGTTATTATATATTATTTATTGTCATGCACATGAAAATTCAATTCATTTTCATTATTCTATTATCACATGTGTTATTATTATTTATTCTAATGCACGTGCACACGCAATGCACGTGCGTAATTCTATTATCACATGTGTTATTATTTATTATTTATTATCATTCACATGAAAATGCACATTCATGGAGACTTGGTTATTATTTATGGTTTATTACCATGCACATGCACACGCACATGAACTTGTATGTGCATAATTATTTATTATTTATTATCATTCACATGCACATGAACATACACATGGAATTCACATGCGTTATTATATATAATTTATTATTTTTTATCATTCACATGAAAATGCGCACACATATGCACATGCACGTGCATTTTGATATATTATTTAAACCATGCACATGCATATGAACATGCACATGTGTTATTACTACTATTAGTATTAGAGGTATTTTTAGGTTTTACTAGCATTTTTTTTGGATTTTTAGGTGTTATTAACATTTTTTATGGCTTGTTAGGGTTTTACTGTTTTTTAATGGTATATTAGCATTTTTTAGGGTCTGGTGGGGGTTATTAGGATTTTATTAGGTTTTATTATTTTGTGTCAAGGTTTATTAGGGTTTATTAGGTATTTTTAGTGTTTTATTAGGATTGAGTTGGGTTTATTAGGGTATATTATGGTATATTATGGTATATATGGGTACATTTAGGATTTATTAGGGTTTATTATGGTTCATTATTGTTTATTAATTTTTACGATGGTATATTATGGTTTTTTAGTGTTTAGTAGTGTTTATTCGGGTTATTATTGCTTTTAGATTTATTAGGTTTTATTAGTTTTATTAGGGGTTTTAGGAATATTTAATGGTATATTTGCGTTTTTAGGGTTTTGTGGGGTTTATTATGGTTTATTATGATTTTTTAAGGTTTATTAGAGTGGAGTAGGTATTTTAAGGTTTTATTAGGGTTGAGTCGGTATATTTATGGTTTTATTTGGGTTTGTTAGGGTTGAGTATGGTTTATTAGGGTATGTTAGGGATTTTTAGGGTTTACTACAGTTTGTTAGTGTTTTTATTAGGGTATATGAGTTTTTTTAGTTTTTGTTAATATATATGAGGGGTTGTTAGTACTTTTCAGGTTTTATTAGCCTATTTTTAATGATTGTGTGCATTTTTAATGGTTTATTAGCTTTTATTTGAATTTATTATGGTTTATTAGGGTTTCTAGGGCTTTTTAATGGTTTGTTTGCTTTTTTTTTTGTTTGTTTATTGGGGTTTAGTTGGGTTTTATTAGGTTTTGTTATGGTGTTTCAAGGTTTATTAGGTTTGAGAATGTATTTTTATTGTTTCAGTATGGTTTTATTAGGGTTTATTAGTTTTTATTTTGGTTTATTAGGTTTTTTAGGGTTTATTAGGGTCTGTGAGGGGTTTATTAGTTTTTTTTTGTTTTATCAGGTTCTATTTTTTTTGTTAGGTCTTTTTAGATAATTTAGCGTGTTTTTATTGTTTGTGAGAGTTTTGTTTTTGTTTGTGAGCATTTTTTTGGGTTTCATAGGTTATATTAGAGTTTATTATGATTTATTAGGGTTTCTAGGGATTTTTAAGGCATATTAGCATTTGTTTTGTCTTTATTAGGTTATATTAGTGTTTTTAGGTCTTTTTAGGTAATATAGCGCATTTTTATTGTTTATGATCATTTTTTTATTGTTTTTGAGTGTTTTTTGGGTTCATTAAGTTTGATTAGAGTTTATCAGGGTTTCTAGGGATTTTTTAAGGTATACTACCATTTTCTTCTTTCTTAGGGTTTTATAGGATTTTATTAGGGGTTATTATGGTGTGTAAAGGTTTGTTAGGGTTGAGTAAGGTTTATTTAGCTTTATATGTGGTTTATTAGGTATATTTAGGGTTTTTTGGGGTTTATTAGGGTTTATTAGTGTTTATTAGTCTCTATTAGGGTTGGTTAGGGTGGTTTATGTTTTCCTAACGTGTTTTTAGGGGTTTTTAGGTTTTATTATCATTTATTAGGGTTTATTAGGTATTTTTGGGGTTTTATTAGGGTTGATGTAGAGACCCGAATCCTGACGTACATGGACATTACATTACTTTTGCGGAATACTTAGTACATAACAAAAACACACACACAAGGACCGTAATAGTTTAGTGTCTTTGGAAACTCGGAATATAATCTTCTAATCCTGGTGAAAGATCTTCAACATCTCCCATAAAGATCTTCCTTTTTTTATACCTAAAACCTTTCTTTATATCCTGGGGAAAAGTAAACATAAAAGGGTGAGCTCAAATGCTCAGTAAGGGTAAACAAAAGAAATATCAATCACATCGTATACACAAGCACATAACTTTTGGAAATCTTAACCTGCAAAAGAGATCATAATTTCATAACATGGGATAAATCATGGCAGTGAAATGTAATCACAATAATCATAACTTAAAACATGAAACTTTGTGGCATACACACATAATCATAGAGAATCATTTATTGTTATTCAAGACTCATTTCCAAGACTATCTTAGTGGACAAAGTCCCTTTCTGAACCGAGTCACCCTCGTTTCAGTCCTGTTTCATTGAACCGGTATAACCTACCATTCCAGCCATGTCTATCTCATGAGATATAAAATCTTTACCCAATTCATTGGAGGGAGATATAGGTCCCACCCATATTACAATGAATCCTTTCTTATGTGTGCCACATAATCATAAATCATACATCATCGCATAACATAGGTACCAAAAATGGGATTCTTGAAACATCATGACATCATAAAACAAATCATATAAGGTAAATGACTTCATAAAAATAATTCCCTCAAAAAATAATAAAATCAATGTAATAATAGGGATAAAAACAGAACCCTATATTATCTTAGATGGAAAATAATTTTGATAAAACATTTGAACTCCATTCTTGAGGAAAATATCCTTTCTACTTCAAAAACAATTTTCTTTTCTTAACGTGTCATACAATTATAAACTAAAAGAAGTTGATTAAAAATAAACTTGAAAACTTATAAAGTAATATTCTTGGAAATAATGTTTTAAAAATCCATTCATGCCGTATAAGTTAAAAAAAACATTCTTAGTACTTTTGTCGAAAAAGTCAAAAAGTACCTCGTACGAAAAACGACAAAAGATTCCTTTCATATCATTTAAAAAAACTCACCGAAGGGTAAAATTGGATATAAAATATTGTAGAAGGATGGAAATAATATTACATATTGAGGGAACATGGATGTGGATGATAAAATACACCCCAGTAATTACCAAAGTAAAAACAATATCGGATAAAAGTGAGATTGTGATATTTCCCTTACCTTAGGTCCGATATGCTTCGTAAGTGTCCGAACCTCCTGTATAATGATTTAAATAATGTTATTGACTTATTCCAGAATCATACATATTTTTATGATATCATATATGGTCATATTCTTAGCTTCTTATTAGTAATATTTTATTGTTACTTGTTACTCGGGTCTTTATTGCCTTTTGTTCTTATGCGAGTTTTGCCGAATAAATTCTTATTCTTCTTTTAAGGTTATAGATACCTTATATCCAGAATGGTATTAGTGTAACATATATCATATTTATTCATTCAATTCATTTATATAATTACTATGTAATGATGATCATGTAGAACGAGTCGCATCACATCGTGGAGACGGTATTCCGTACGTACGCACGAGCGATGATATTGTTCCGATGATCTTGGAATTGTATTTAAGTGTATTTATACTATTTCAGTATCAATATAACTTTATAATAATCATATATAGTTACTCATTACACCATTATACCCATCCTTGTAAGGTGATGGTGGAAAATAGATTACACCACGGCGTGGAGACGGTATTCCGTACGTACGCACGCGCGGTGATTTCATTTTTCCGTAGGATGGATAGAAGGTGAATTAGGGTTGTTTCATATTTATAATAACATATCAGTATGTAATTAATACTTATGTTATTACTTTATCATTAAACAACTAAAGAAGAAGAAGTTGAAGAAGAAATAAATTGAAAAGATCAGTAATGGATATTACCTCTTCTTTGAAACGCCTCTTTGAATCCTCCACTTAGGGAACTAAGATTGGTCTTTGAAGAAGAACAGGACCTCTAGGATTATTCTAGGGAAGTGGAGAAGGGATTTTGGCAGGGTTTGGCCGAGCTTGAGTTCTCAAATTGGTGTGAGGAGGAGGGGGAGAAGGTGTCCTTTTATAAGGGAGGAGAGGGGCACCTTAGGAATATCTCAAAATATTATTTTATATTAAAGTAAAAATCGGTTTATAATGGTTCCAAAGGGTCTTATTTAGAAGATAAAGTGGGGATGGGTCTAAATCCTATCAACCAATAGGATTTAGACAAGTTTAGGTTATTATTTTAACCTTATCAATTAGATTTAACTTTAAGTTAAATAATTTTACTTTTACCGTGTCTTCTTGTGTTCTTATACTATATGGTTAATACAATTACTATAACATGCCAAACGAACCCCAAATTGTTTATTATTAATATATATATCCTTATCTAAGTCCTTTGGCGAAACCTTAGATTTTTAGGAATAAAATAACAATTAATAATATAATATTTGATTTAAAAACTATTTTGTGTCAATTTTGACACTATTTGATATATGATTTTTGTGAAAGTCATAACAAACTTATATGTTCGAACCAAGTTGATTAAATAAACACTAATATATCATAGTAACCTAGAAAATTAGTTTAATTCATAAAATGTCTCAAATTACATTTATTTTGGTGTTTATAACATCAATTATGTCAATATTTCATTAAAAAGATAATTACTGCATCATCATTGTGTCATAAATAAATTAAATTATTTAATGTCTAAAAATTACAAATAAAATACCATTACATAGGAAATATTTTTAGCTTTCTAATGAATATTTATAGTCGAATTTATCTTATGTATAACCCCATATTAAAAATTATTTACTTATTAAACTTTGATTTTAACTATTTTAACTATTCATTAAATAAAATAATATTAAATGTCATAATCTAATCCAAGTGGACCTAAATGGTCATATTATATTCATAAGGTTGTTTTTGGTCGAATTACACTTATCCAATATAATTAGGACATGTGTTAGGGTAATAGTAATATCATATTTACCCTTAGTTACCCTATTTACTATTAACCGCGGTAAAAAAAAGTAAAAAGTTACTATTCACCAAAAAATTATTTTTATCTCATTGAACCACATTTTACTTAATTATATCAACCGTGTTTGTCGGATTTTCGAAATTCCATTCACAGAAGCGGTAAAATTAAGTTTTATGCAAAATTCAGTTTTTAACCTACCACTTAGTGGTTTCACTATTAATCAAAAATTGAAGTTTTTCAGAAAAATGCCAAAATTTCACCCTAAGCTATAATTGATATTCCGAATTCAAAAATTATTTCTATTTTACAAAATTCCCAACATATATGTTTCATTAATTAATTTTATCATTAATTTCCGCTGTCACAACAAATAGCATGTTTTTAAGAGATAATAACTATCAAAAGATTGACACTTGTTTATGTCTGGTTTAAATGTGAAATTACATCCATTGACCAACATTGTATTAAATTGTAAAAATATATTCTAAATATACTTTAAAACCACTCAAATTAATAATTTATCACTATTAATTATTTCGATTGAAAAAGTTGTTTTTAATTAAAATTTAGTAATTTTCACTATTCATCAAAATATGAAAGTTATCTGAAAATCACCAAAATTTCATCCTAAGCTAATTTCGATATTACGAATCCAAAAATGAATTCCATTTTGAAAAATAAAATTTACAAAATTTCAAAAAGTAGTTATTACTATTCATAACGGCTAGTTTTAATAATATTTTAATAGCATATCATTGTTTAGCGAAACTTGGTGTTGCGTACAACACACGCTATCGTGGAAGATTGCGATTGCGTGTAATTCAAGCCAGGTCATAGATGTGTGTTGTGAAAGCTCCTTTTGGTGTAGCGTATAACACAAGACATTAATGAAATTAAAAAGAATATTTTTCATAAAATCTCAGGGTGTTACATTCTACCCCCCTTAAAATGAATTTCGCCTTCGAAATTCATCGGGGTTATAAATGGTTTACTATTCGAAAGTTTCTTTAATCGAAACCCACATCGTAAAAAGGAATACCAAAACCAATATTTAAAAACAAAAGTATGAAACTTAATGGTTACCCAAATAGATTAATCACTGGGTTTCCACATAGGTGAAAATATGGATATGGAAGAAAAATCTAACCATCATGTTCTGATGGAGAGTGGTAGAGAACATGGCTATGGAAAAGCTAGCAATAACAAATCCATAAATTTGTGACGATCTAAGGTACCATCTGATTAATCAGATATAAGAGCACTAGGAAAACATTTTTGGTTTTAAAGATCATTTCCCTAAAGTTGAAGAATTTGAATTAGAATAAATACTTACTTTATTTTGGTACAATCTCACTGTTGTTCATGCCTTGAACAATTTCCACTTCATCTCTTAAATAAATGAAGTTGAATTTGTTATTCGTGAAGTGTTAGCAGATCATGTGATAGAATGACGGGTCATTCCATCTGTCTCAAACAAAAGGTTAGCAAAAGTTATTAAATATACATAAGTCATTCTATAGTGAGATTAATCATATATGGTTCCTAAAATGGACTTATACTTCATATATCATACTGCTTAATATAATAAAACTAGTTTCTACTAAACAGGGACTTCCTGTAGGCCAGTGGTAGGCGATAAAGGCCAGTCGCACTTCGGTTGTGGGTTCGATTCCCACAGCCTTGTCCGACGCGATGGGCTATCGCACGTCCTGCAGGTTGTCCTTTTTCTAAAGCTATATTACTATAACATCCCATCAATAATATCGAAAAAAGTTTTATCCTAACTTATGTCCAACATAATCCATTCTAAGCTTATCTAAAATACTTCGGTCCAAGCTCATAGTATAAAGAAAATGGTTACTTGAAATGTCACAGAACAATCACGTGAATGCCATCATTTATCCCCCATATATCGTAAGATATATCTTGCTGGTCAAATTACAAACATGTGAATACCATAATCATGTATTCTCTTGAAGAATGAATACCCATTGAACCTTATTGAAAACATGAATGCAGTTAAAAGTTAACACTTTCCACATACCAAAATCCTCAAAATTCTATATACTCAAACCTTGATATCACTTAGTCCTTATATCAATCATGAGCTCATGAATACTGTCAAATATTTCATTTTCTCGTTTTCCCTTCATTATGCGCATATCATTCTTTTTCCAAAAATATCCCAATCACTTTCCATGGTTACTGGTACCATAAAATTATTGAAAACCACAATAGACCAATACATAAATATTCCAATATTCCACGATACTATATACAACACTATTTTGGAATCCCATTACATAAACACTTAATCATTCCACCACATCGTTGTCATATTCAACATCGCCAATAGTGATCGCATGTGACTTCCCTTTGTCCTTTTCCTTAAGTGGTTTCTCATGTTGATCATCACTAACCCTTGGATTAGGGAATTTATTAGCATAATTCCCCATTTCCTTGCACTTGAAGCATTGAAGTGTTGGTGGTGCATTCTCTGTAGTGTTTTCTTTGTTCACATCATTAGAAACCCTTTTTCCATTACATCGACACTCAGCTGCTCGATGACCTTCTTTTCCACACTTAAAACATTTTCTAGTCCCTTTAAGACAATCTCCACCGTGCTTCTTTCCACACTTTGTGCATAAGGAAACATTCATCTTCTTTTCACCATTATTCTGATATTTCTCCTTGAACTCCATCTTTCATTTCTTGTCAAAACCATGAGATGGATATGTAACACCAACTTCAATTTCTACCTTGATAGCACAACGCACAATTTCTTCATAGCTATTGAAGTCTCTTATAGCTAATGCCCTTCGAAGACTTGGTTTTAAGCCACTAAAAAATCGATCAACTTTACTTTCAGGTTGGATGATAATGCCAGATGCATACCTTGCAAGTCTTGTAAAATTCGCTTCGTATATACCAACTGATTCATCATCCTTCTGCTTCAGCTCAAGAAAATCCTTTTCCATCTTTGTTCGAAGAATACGAGGGAAGTACTTACTGAAAAACAAGTTCTTGAACTCGTCCCATTCCATGGACTCAATTTCATCTCTTGGCCTCGTATTCTTGATAAGATTCCACCATTGATCAGCTTCACCTTCCAAACGATATACTGCTAAGATGACTTTATCATGCTCAGAACATTGAAGAACTGAAAATATCTTTTCAGTGGTACTGATCCATGGTTCAGCAACAAGTGGATCAGAAGACCCACTGAAAGAAGGTGGATGTTGCCTCATGAAGGACTCAATAGAATATTGTTCCCTTCTCTGCTCATTTGGAAGTCCAGATTGATTCATAGCTTGTGTAAGTATAGCAATATGATTTTTCACTCCATCTCCCATAACATTTGTTTGTTTAGGAGGGCAATCATTGCATTTTCCATTGCATTGATCAACACGGTTCCTTCGGGTTCCAGCCATCGTCTAAAACCCAAAAAGAATAGTGTGAGAGGCAAAAATCATGCTAGGGAAAACAACATAATAAAGGGGGAGTACCTTCATTATCTAACATCTTAGGTTTAATTCTATGATCGTTAGCGTAATTCTAGTACTATAACCTATACGTATACTTAACCTTAGGGACATCCCTAGACATACCTTAGAAATATCTCTAGGGATCTCACTAACGTTTTCGCATCCTAGTTTCCAAAGGTTGACTAAACCTTTCCTCTGATACCAACTGTAGAGACCCGAATCCTGACGTACATGGACATTACATTACTTTTGCGGAATACTTAGTACATAACAAAAACACACACACAAGGACCGTAATAGTTTAGTGTCTTTGGAAACTCGAAATATAATCTTCTAATCCTGGTGAAAGATCTTCAACATCTCCCATAAAGATCTTCCTCTCTTTTTTTATACCTAAAACCTTTCTTTATATCCTGGGGAAAAGTAAACATAAAAGGGTGAGCTCAAATTCTCAGTAATGGTAAACAAAAGAAATATCAATCACATCGTATACACAAGCACATAACTTTTGGAAATCTTATCCTGCAAAAGAGATCATAATTTCATAATATGGGATAAATCATGGCAGTGAAATGTAATCACAATAATCATAACTTAAAACATGAAACTTTTTAGCATACACACATAATCATAGAAAATCATTTCTTGTTAGTCAAGACTCATTGCCAAGACTATCTTAGTGGACAAAGTCCCTTTCTGAACCGAGTCACCCTCGTTTCAGTCCTGTTTCATTGAACCGGTATAACCTACCGTTCCAGCCATGTCTATCTCATGAGATATAAAATCTTTACCCAATGCATTGGAGGGAGATATAGGTCCCACCCATCTTATAATGAATCCTTTCTTATGTGTGCCACAAAATCATAAATCATACATCATTGCATAACCCATGTAATAAAAATGGAATTCTTAAACAACATGACATCATAAAACAATTCATATAAGATAAAGGAATTCATAAAAATAATTCCATCACAACATAATAAAATCAATGTAATAATAGGGATAGAAACAGAACCCTTTATTATCTTAGATGGAAAATAATTTTGATAAAACACTTGAACTCCATTCTTGAGGAAAACATCCTTTCTACTTCAAAAACATTTATCCTTTCATAACATGTCATAAAATTTTAAACTAAAAGAAGTTGATTAAAAATAAACTTGAAAACTTGTAAAGGAAGCTTCTTGGAAATAATTTTTTAAATATCCATTCATTCCGTATCAGTTAAAAAACATTCTTCTCGTACTTTTGTCAGAAAAGTCAAAAAGTACCTCGTACGAAAAACGACAAAATATTCCTTTCACATATTTTACTAAAAACTCACCGAAGGGTAAAATTGGATTTAAAAAGTTGTAGGTGGATGGAAATAATATTACATATTGAGGAAACATGGATGTGGATGATAAAATACACCCAAGTAAATACCAAAGTATAAACAATCTCGGATAAAAATGAGATTGTGATATTTCCCGTACCTTAGGTCCGATATGCTTCGTAAGTGTCCGAACCTCCTGTATAAGGATTTAAATAATGTTATTGACTTATTTCAGAATCATAATTATTTTTATGATATCATATATGGTCATATTCTTAGCTTCTTATTAGTAATATTTCATTGTTACTTGTTACTCGGGTCTTTATTGCCTTTTGTTCTTATGTGAGTTTTTCCGAATAAATTCTTATTCTTCTTTTAAGGTTATAGATACCTTATATCCAGAATGGTATTAGTGTAACATATATCATATTTATTCATTCAATTCATTTATATAATTACTATGTAATGATGATCATGTAGAACGAGTCGCATCACATCGTGGAGACGGTATTCCGTACGTATGCACGAGCGATGATATTGTTCCCATGATCGTGGAATTGTATTTAAGTGTATTTATACTATTTAAGTATCAATATCACTTTATAATAATCATATATAGTTACTCATTACACCATTATACCCATCCTTGTAAGGTGATGGTGAAAAATAGATTACACCACGGCGTGGAGACGGTATTCCGTACGTACGCACGCGCGGTGATTTCATTTTTCCGTAGGATGGATAGAAGGTGAATTAGGGTTGTTTCATATTTATAATAACATATCATTATTTAAGTAATACTGATGTTATTACTTTATCATGAAACAACTAAAGAAGAAGAAGTTGAAGAAGAAATAAATTGAAAAGATCGGTAATGGATATTACCTCTTCTTTGAAACGCCTCTTTAAATCCTCCACTTAGGGAACTAAGATTGGTCTTTGAAGAAGACCAAGACCTCTAGGATTATGCTAGGGAAGTGGAGAATGGATTTTGGCATTGGTTGGACGAGCTTGAGTTCTCAAATTGGTGTGAGGAGGAGGGGGAGGAGGTGTCCTTTTATAAGGGAGGAGAGGGGCACCTTAGGAATATCTCAAAATATTATTTTATATTAAAGTCAAAATCGGTTTATAATGGTTCCAAAAGGTCTTATTTTGAATCTAAAGTGGGGATGGGTCTAAATCCTATCATCCAATAGGATTTAGACAAGTTTAGGTTATTATTTTAACCTTATCAATTAGATTTAACTTTAAGTTAAATAATTTTACTTTTACCGTGTCTTCTTCTGTTCTTATACTATATGGTTAATACACTTTCTATAACATGACAAACGAACCCCAAATTGTTTATTATTAATATATATATCCTTATCTAAGTCATTTCGCCGAACCTTATATTTTTAGGAATAAAATAACAATTAATAATATAATATTTGATTTAAAAACTATTTTGTGTCAATTTTGACACTATTTGATATATGATTTTTGTGAAAGTCATAACAGAATTATATGTTTGAACCAAGTTTATTAAATCAACACTAATATATCATAGTAACCTAGAAAATTAGTGTAATTCATAAAAAGTCTCAAATTACATTTATTTTGGTGTTTATAACATCAATTATGTCAATACTTCATTAATAAGATAATTATTGCATCATCATTGTGTCATAAATAAATTAAATTATTTAATGTCTAAAAATTACAAATAAAATACCATTATATAGGAAATCTTTTTATATTTATAATGAATATTTATAGTCGAATTTATCTTATGTATAACCCCATATTAAAAATTATTTACTTATTAAACTTTGATTTTAACTATTTTAACTATTCATTAAATAAAATAATATTAAATGTCATAATCTAATCCAAGTGGACCTAAATGGTCATATTATATTCATAAGGTTGTTTTTGGTCGAATTACACTTATACAATAGAATTAGGACATGTGTTAGGGTAATAGTAATATCATATTTACCCTTAGTTACCCTATTTACTATTAACCGCGGTAAAAAAAGTAAAAAGTTACTATTCACCAAAAAATTATTTTTATCTCATTGAACCGCATTTTACTTACTGATATCAACCGTGTCTGTCGGATTTTTGAAATTCCATTCACAGAAGCGGTAAAATTAAGTTTTATGCAAAATTCAGTTTTTAACCTACCACTTAGTGGTTTCACTATTCATCAAAAATTGAATTTTTTCCGAAAAATGCCAAAATTTCACCCTAAGCTATAATTGATATTCCGAATTCAAAAATGATTTCTATTTTAAAAAATTCCCAACATATAAGTTGCATTAATTAATTTTATCATTAATTTCCGCTGTCACAACAAATAGCGTGTTTTTAAGAGATAATAACTATCCAAAGATTGACACATGTTTATGTCTGGTTTAAATATGAAATTACATCCAATGACCAACATTGTATTAAATTTTAAAAATATATTCCAAATATACTTTAAAACCACTCAAATTAATAATTTATCACTATTAATTATTTCGATTGAAAAATTTATTTTTAATTAAAATTTAGTAATTTTCACTATTCATCAAAATATGAAAGTTATCCGAAAATCACCAAAATTTCACCCTAATCTAATTTCGATATTACGAATCCAAAAATGAATTCCATTTTGAAAAATAAAATTTCAAAAATTTCAAAAAGTGGTTATTACTATTCATAACGGCTAGTTTTAATAATATTTTAATAGCATATCGTTGTTTAGCGAAACTTGGTGTTGCGTACAACACACGCTATCATGGAAGGTCGCGATTGCGTGTAATTCAAGCCAGGTCAGAGATGTGTGTTGTGAAAGCTCCTTTTGGTGTAGCGTATAAAACAAGACATTAATGAAATTAAAAAGAATATTTTTCATAAAATCTCGGGGTGTTACAGTGGGGGGCATTCAAGGTGGTGGGAGTGTCTAGGGGGTGGGGCCGTCCAGGGGGTTGGGGTGTCCATGGGGGTGGGGTTGGAGTGTCTAGGGTGGTGGGGGTGACTAGGTGGTGGGGTGGTGTCTAGGAGGGGTGGGGGTGCCATCCAAGGGGGTTGGTTGGGGGGGGGGGGGCTTTCCATGGGGGAAGACTCGTACACGTCACCAACACACCCATGGATCATTTTTTTAAAGGATCAACACAATCTGAATGCATTTGGTCAGATTTTCGTAGGTCAGTTGTTGTTTTCACTTAAAATTTTGTCCATTTTAAACAAAAAAAAAGACACTTTGAGTGATACCGGCCACACCATTCCTTGGATTGAGGCATGGTTGACTGGTACATGTCACAAATGACCCATGGATTATTCTCCTAAAAGATAAACACAATCTGAATGTGTTTGGTCAGATTTTCGTACGTCAGTTGTTGTTTTCACTTAAAATTCTGTCCATTTTAAACAAAAGAGAGACACTTTGAGTGATACCGGTCACACTGTTCCTTAGATTGAGGTGGGGTTGACTCATACATGTCCCCAATTCATCCATGGATTTTTCTCCTAAAGGATCAACATAATTCAAATAATTTTGGTTGGATTTATGTAGGTCAGTTGTTGTTTTCACTTAAAATTTTGTCCATTTTAAACCAAAGAGAGACACATTGAGTGATACCGGCCACAACGTGCCTCGGAATGAGGCGTGGTTGACTCGTACATGTCATAAGTGACCCATGGATTATTCTCCTAAAGTATTAACATAATCTGAATGCGTTTGGTTGGATTTACGTACTTTAGTTGTTGTTTTCACTTAAAATTCCGTCCATTTTAAACAAATGAGAGACACTTTGAGTGATACCTGTCACACCGTGCCTTGGATTGAGGCAGGGTTGACTTTTGAACATCACCAACACACCCATGGATTGTTATCCTAAAGTATCAACACAATCTGAATGCATTTGGTCAGATTTCCCTAGGCCAGTTGTTGTTTTCACTTAAAATTCTGTCCATTTTAAACAAAAGAGCGACACTTTGAGTGATAAAGGCCACAGCGTGCCTCAAATTGAGGTGTCTTTGACTCTTAAACATCAAAAATGAACCATGGATCATTATACTAAAGGATCAACATAATCGGAATGCGTTTGGTCATATTTTCATACGTCAATTGTTGTTTTCACTTAAAATTCTATCCATTTTAAACTAAAGAGAGACACTTTGAGTGATACCGACCACACCATGCCTTAGATTGAGGCAAGGTTGACTCTTACACATCACCAACTCACCCATGGATATTTTCCCTAAATGATCAACACAAACCGAATGCGTTTGGTTGAAATTTCATGGGTCAGTTTTTGTTTTCCCTTAAAATTCGGTCCATTTTAAACAAAAGAAAGACACTTTGTCTGATACTAGTCACACCGTGCTTTAGATTGAGGTGGGGTTGACTCTTACACAACAACAACACACCCATGGAACATTATCCTAAAGTATCAACACAATCCGAATGCATTTGGTTGGATATTCATAGGTCCATTTTTGTTTTCACTTATTCTAACCATTTTAAACAAAAGAGAGATACTTTGAGTGATACCGACCACACCGTGCCTCAGATTGAGAATTGATTGACTCATACACGTCTCAAATGACCCATGGATCGTTCTCCTAAGGGATAAACATAATCCTAATGTGTTTGGTCAATTTTCCGTATGTGAATTTTTGTTTTCACTTAAAATTCTATCCATTTTAAACAAAAGAGACACTTTGAGTGATACCGGCCACACAGTGCCTCAGATTGAGGTGGGGTTGACTCGTACACATCACCAATGCACCCATGGATCATTCTCCAAATGTATCAACACAATACTAATGCGTTTTGTTTGATTTCCGTAGTTCATTTGTTTTTTTCACTTAAAATTCTGTCGATTTTAAACAAAAGAGAGACACTTTGAGTGATACCAGTCACACCGTGCCTCGGATTGAGGAATGGATGACTCATACAAATCACCAATGAACCCATAGATCGTTAAACTAAAGGAAAAACACAATCCAAATGTGTTTAGTTAGATTTAGGTAGGTCAGTTTTTGTTTTCACTTAAAATTCAGTCCATTTTAAACAAAAGAGGGACACTTTGTGTGATACTGGCCACACCATGCCTCGGATTGAGGCGTGGTTGACTCTTACACATCACAAGGGACCCATGGACAATTATCCTAGAGTATCAACACAATACGAATGCATTTGGTCAGATTTTTGTATGCCATTTGTTGTTTTCACTTTAAATTCTGTCCATTTTAAACAAAGGAGAGACACTTTGAGTGATACGGGTCACACCGTGCCTCAGATGGAGGTGGGGTTGACTCTAAAACATCACCAATTCACCCATGGATCGTTATCCTAATGTATCAACACAATTATAACGTGTTTGGTCAGATTTCCATATGTCAGTTGTTGTTTTCAAATAAAATTCTGTCCATTTTAAACAAAAGAGAGACACTTTGAGTGAAATCGGACACACCGTGGCTCGGAATAGAAACTGGTTGACTTTTACACATCAAAAATGACCCATAGATCATTATCCTAAAATATCAACACAATCTAAAAGCGTTTGGTCGGATTTCTGTATGTCAGTTGTTGTTTTCACTTAAAATTCTGTCCATTTTAAACAAAAGAGAGACACTTTGAGTGATACCAGCCACACCGTGCCTCGTATTGAGGCGGGGTTGACTCGTACACATCACCAACACACCCATGGATCGTTATAATAATGTATCCACACAATACTAATGTGTTTGGTAAGATTTCCAAAGGTCAGTTGTTGTTTTCAGTTAAAATTCTAGCCATTTTAAACAAAACAGAGCCACTTTGAGTGATACCGGTCACACCGTGCCTCATATTGAGGCAAGGTTGAATATTTTACTTCACCAATGCACCCATGGATCGTTCTCGAAATTTATCTACACAATCCTAATGCGTTTTGTTGGATTTCTGTTGGTTAGTTGTTGTTTTCACATAAAATTCTGTCCATTTTAAACAAAAGAGATACACTTTGAGTGATACCAGTTTCAACGTGCCTCAGTTTGAGGCATGTTTGACTCGTACACATCACCAACATACCAATGGATCATTATCCTAAAGTATCAACACAATCCTAATGCATTTGGTTGGATTTCCGTGTTTCTTCCAACATTTATAACTTTGATCTATTCCGTGACATATCAAATGTTCATCCAACTCCTCTGGAGTAATTAGTCTAGAATAACAACAATATAAACACGGACAAAGGATTTTATAGGGATACTTTGAAAACTTGATGAACTCTTTCACTCCGTTCTCATACTCTATTGTCAAATGATTAGAAACTATCCAATCTTTATTCATCTCTATAATATTTTAATCTCATATATTAATATTTATGGTTCAAATACACAAAACAAGACTTCCAAATACAAGAATAATTAAGAATGATACATCTACCACCCCTCGGTCTCTTCCCTATATTAAATATCATCATGCCTAATATTTTGGGTAAGCTCAAGTTGCTTACTTTAAATCACAGGGGGGATAATCACTTGTGTCATAGATGGTCTCCCATGTTATTTCATATGAAAATTTTAACAAATATTATTGACCTATCATCCCATTCAATCCTAATGAGTGTCTAATTCTAAACTCAATCTTAATTCTCAACTAATTCTCTAATACCACACTATCATAACTCACCACCACTAGGAACCACTCATAAAATGGGAGTGAAAATAAGTTCAATTAATGAATCCTACCTCTAATAGTACATATGTTGGAGACTAGCATTCAGGGTATAAAATAAATAAATGGGAGTTGTTTCCCTCATAAATCCCAAGAACAGAGATAAACCACCAGTCAACTCCATCTAATATAAAGTAAAACTTAATCCATAATGCATGTGAATTTCATACATAAACAATTTGTCTAAAATAAAATATCAAAACAAAATCCTACACCAGTGGATATGGAAGTAACTCCTAGCCTCAAGATAGTAATTTCCATCTTGGTCACAAAATCCATCTTCAAAAACTTATAAAAATAATTATATAAATAGGGGTGATCATACAAGTGTACTCAATAAAATCCTTCCCAAAACCTCTCATGAAAATGTGTATGAAATATATTAATGACTTAGTGAATAAAAAATAGAACCAATACACACCAATATATGGTCATATATCACCCTACCTCACCAAGGATCACTCACCCAATATCACATTCAAGTATAGTAACATAATATCAAAAGAATATATATTAATAAATTACCCCACATCCAGTTCCCCACTAATCTGGTCATTCTCACACTCTAATGGAATATTTCTTATGCTTCAACCCCTTCTATAAAATCTCATAACCATATATCCACACATACACATGTCACAAACACATAAAAACCATATCCACATCACAACCACACATCACATCTTCATCACAGTATGATATCGTGAACATGAAGGACATAAACATTATACTCTCCTCCTACAATGCACAAACCCCACTATATATCCACAAAAAATACACATAATCATGTCAAAAAGAATATATATACACCAAAACCTAAAATAATTATAGTTTGTATATATACACCCACTGTGAGCCATTAAAACTCATACTAAGTGTGAAGGGGGAGAAGGGAAGAGGGAGTGGTTCTATATGTGTTCCCTCTATAACCTAGATATTGAGAAAAACACACAGAACCAAAGTACCCATATGGATTTCAATCATGTTACTCAACTCAAGTGGTGGTGTGTAAGAAATAATAATAAAATATAATAAGTATATAGTCACACACAAATATTTCCTAAGGGTTTAGACCAAACTAACACTGCAAACACCCACATCAACCATTGCCTTGTTACTACCACCCTCTAATAACAACTTCCATTATAATGCCACAAATAATCCCCAAATAATCACATAAGCATCCATATCATCCTTACCAACTTCTCATTTCATTTAACATTATAATTTCTTGGATTTTTATTACCATATGCATTTCAATTTTTAACCATTTTAATGTAAAACCAATCATTAAATCACTACCCACTATAATCCATTCATTAATCATTAATAACATTTTTTCTATCATTAACCATTTATTAAACATAATTATTCCAACCATTATCATTAATCATTTAACAACCCATCATTTATCATTTCCAACCCATCACCCATTAATATTTTCATTTATTCCAACCATATTCCATGCCAAAAGGAAGCTATAACACCACCCAATAACAACTAAATTTTCATGACATAAAATACCACAAAACACAATCTAAAATCTATAAAACCGCTTATTTTCTTCCTAAATAGCCATATCATTGCTGACCATTTTCACATTATTATCCATATGTGACTAGAAAATTCTGATAGGTGATTATAACATATTATTAGTAGTAATATATTTCTTTCACAACATCAAGAATAAATCAAATAGAAACAACACCAATAAATACATAAATATATAATAAATATTATGGAACTTCAAAAATCACATGAAAAACACCCTCTTCACATTAATTTCCTTTAGTGTAATTCATTATAGTATTTTGGTTAATCAGTACTATCCATCCAATGGAAACAAAATAACATGATAATTCCCCAATTTACACATAATAAAGAAGGAGAAATTTCATGTCCACAACCTCAACTAAAGATTTAAAAAATATTTCATAATAATGAGAATAATATTCAAATTAAACATGACTTAACACATGAGGGTAATCTAAAAGGCCTATGTGTGACCATCAACCATTAAAACCATAACAAAAAAAAACAAATCAGCATTGTTGTCACATCCTTCCTAAGAAGAATGTTCAAGAAGAGAATCAAGAAGAAGAGAAAAGTAATTCACCTTAGATTTTAAAGAGGTTGATATCTTAAATTTTTGGAAGAAATCTAATCAAAGGGTGGATAAAGATATCCAAATATACATCACTAATCACCTAGGGTTCAAAGAAAGTTTTTTAAATAATAAATAATTTGATACAAGGCCTAAATTTAGAACAATTCTATAAAATTAAAGGATAACGATGTGAAAAAGGTCACCACTCCATAATACAACTCTGATCAAAAAACAATGGCATGTTATCCCTTGAATATATAGGGTAAAACCACATTAAAACAACTTAATAACATCACACCACATTACCACCCCTCACAACACAACTAAGATCGCATAAGTTAAACCACAAAGGGAGTATATCAGATTAATCTAGGGACATCCCTATATAAGAATAACCTATTTATCTTTACCCCATAACAAAACTCCATCATGCATTCACCAAAATTAAACTTCAAAACCTATCCACCAAAAATAAACCTAAAATTCAAATGGTAGAGTTACCTAGAGTATATCACGCCCTCGATGTAGGGAGAGAAGAAGCGTCGAGCGGTCAGGGAGCCTTCTGCGCTATGAAAACCTAAACAACCCTAACCAACCCTAATAGACACTAATAAACACTAATAAACCCTAATAAACACCAAACAAACCCTAAAAATCCCTAATAAAAAATAAATAAAGCCAAATAAACCCTACTCAACCCTAACAAACCTTAACACACCATAATAACCCCTAATAAAACCCTACAAAACCCTAATAAATAAAAAAAATGCTAGTATACCTTAAAAATCCACATAAACTCTGATAAACTCTAATATAACCTAATAAAACCTAAAAACTCTCACAAACAATAAACAAACGATAAAAAAAAACATGTTGTATTACCTAAAAAGACCTAAAAACACTAATATAACCTAATAAATACAAAAAATGCTAATATACCATAAAAATACCTAGAAACCCTAATAAACCATAACAAACTCTAATATAACCTAAGAAACCCTAAAAATTCTAACAAACAAAAACAAAATGCTCACAAACAATAAAAACATGATATATTATCTAAGAAGACCTAACAATCACTATTATAACATAATAAAACAAAAAAAAACTAATAAACCCCTAATAAACACTAACAGACCCTAAAAATCCCTAATAAAACCTAATAAAAAGTAATAAAACCTAATAAAACCATAATAAAAGACTAAAAATACCTTCTAGACCCTAATAAACCTTGACACACCACAAAAAAACCAAACAAAACCCAACTAAACCCCAATAAACAAAAAAAAATGAAAACAAACCACTAATAATCCATAGAAACCCTAATAAACCATAATAAATTCAAATAAAAGCTAATAAACCATTAAAAATGATCACAAACACTAAAAAAGCTAATAAAACCTAACAAGTCAAAACAAACCCTCATATATATTAACAAAAACTAAAAAAACACTCATATACTCTTATAAAAACACTATCAACACCTAGTAAACCCTAAAAATCCCTAACAAACCCTAATAAACCGTACTTAAACCCAATAAAACCGTAAAAATACCGACTCAATGCTAATAAAACCCTAAAAATACATACTCAACCCTAATAAACCTTAACACACCATAATAAACCATAATAAAACCCACCAAAACCTTAAAAATGAAAATATACCATTAAAAAGACCTAAAACCACAAATAAATATGAATAAAAAATAACAAAGCTTAAATGCCCTAATAAACCTGAATAAACACTACTAAACACTAAAAAACCCGAATATGGCCTCATAAAAATTAATAAACCATAATAAACCCTAATAAATCCTAAATATATCCAAATATACCATAATATACCCTAATAAACCCAACTCAATCCTAATAAAACCTTAAAAATACCTAATAAACCCTAATAAACATCGACACACCATAATAAACCCTAATAAAACCCAAATAACCCCCACCAAACCCTAAAAATGCTAATATACCATTAAAAACATTAAAACCCTAACAAACCATAATAAATTTTAATAACTCTTAAAAATCCAAAAAATTGATAGTAAACCCTAAAAAACCTCTAATAATAATAGTAGTAATAACGCACGTGCATGTGCATATGCATGTTCATGTGCATGGTAATAAAAAATAAATAATAACCAAGTCCACATGAATGTTCATTTGCATGTGAATGAAAATAAATAATAACACATGTGATAATAGATTAACACATGTTCATTTCACTTGCACGTGCATTAGAATAAATAATAATAACACATGTGATAATAGAATAACGCAAGTGCATTGCATTTGAATGTGCATGATAATACTGAGCAAGTTAGTCAGAGGTAAGAGCCTCTGAGCATATATAAAATAAAATAAAAAGAGTACATTCATACAGTCATACAGTCATCAAAACCCAAGACTAGAGCCAACCAGACAAAAAGAAACTACATATCATAGTAACCATAGTCCTCACCATATCCATAGACATCCTCCATAGTCGATGATTCCCACTCCGAGTTTGTTTCATATTACTTCAACACCTTGGCATAATTCCTTCTAAGCTCCATTTTCTCCACTGAGATTTGTGCCTTACATGGCTGTTTGTTGATGCGACCCTTCTTAGTGGCAGGGATATCCCCACATTCCTTCCTAGACGATGACCTAGTCGATAATGGCTTCGGAAAGTACGAGTAGTCCTTCCTTGGCCTCCTCTTTGGTGGAGCAGTCACGACACCATCACTTGCAGACATCTTCATTCGACAACCTTGAACAATATCACTATATGAAGGTCTGGTGGCACCGCCACCATTATCTTTATCAATATCAGATATATTCCCCCATTTATCAGTGATATTCACAGAAACCAAACTCTTGCATCCAACATCATTATTTCCCAAGACATCATCTGAGGCTTTCAGAGACTCTCCTCCAGTCTGAGAGAGCCTGTTATGATCAATCACAACAAAAAAATGAGGGTTCATTTCACCAACAACCCCGCCAAGTGACTCCTTTCTTGGGATATCCACTGCGACACATTCTGGATTATTAAGAACCTCAAAATCCTGCGGATCATCCATCACAGTGGGTGACTCTTCCTGCTCCAGCCCTGCAAATCTATTACCAGAAGAGGCCCAACCAGCTGGGGTAAGAATTTCCTTATCAAGTCTGCCTCCTTCATCCCTCATATTGTCAGAAATCGGTTGCACTTGGCACGCAAACTCCATCAAAGGCGGACCTCCAGCACCAAGATGACTTTTGAGACGGTCAAAAACCTGCTTCACTATTGGATGCAGGGGCTCCCACACCTCCTTCAATACACAAGAATGCATATTCAACTCGATGCATGTATCTTTCCATTCCCCCCCCCCTCCATGCTTGCAACATTCAGTACAACATCAAGGCAAGGACTCCCCATGTGATTACCCCGATCAACAATATTTCCAGCACCAACACATTCCACATCCCTGTCCTCATCCACACCCCCTCGCGCACTCAAAGGGTCTGCTGGAACACCCGTAGCAGGAGTGGGAGTCGATCCAGAAGCATGTCCACTAAGAACTCCTCGTGCCTTCATCGCCTGGGAGAACCCATCCTTTCCTCCGCTGTGGCAAACTAAATCAGAATGACCAAGTCTACAACATTGCACACAGTACAACATCCAAGGCTTGAAAAGGACTTCATGATGCCAACGGAATTCCTTGCTGTCTATGATCCAGAAATGATTCACCGGTGATCATGCGACATCAACCTCCATGCAGATTTTCAGTCAGATCAGGTGACACACAGACTTGGTTCAGCGGTTAGAACATAAATAACGATCAATCATGTTTCATAGAATAGATGGATTTTGGAAGGACATAGGTAATCTAGGGAGACTTACCCATGTCGTGATTGTCGATGGATCCCAAAAAATTCATATTCCTAAAGCTCCCAAGAATCAGAGACAAACCGCTCAAACTCATCAACCGATGGGCGTTGGGGACAAAAGCGGGCAACAAGGGTGAGCTTGCACTGGTCTGCGACACCATTAATCTCTGACGAGAGAAGGGAATGCTGCGGTGCCTCTTGGAAAATATCTGGAACCTTCGGGGTGAGCTGGATCCTTGGGAAAGGGAGATGTGCAACAGAACAAGAATAAATAATAAATAACAACGCATGTGCATGTGCATTTGTATTTGAGGATACAAACAACAACAAAAAGAATAATAATAATAATAATAAAAATAATTATAATAGAATAACGCAAGTGAATTTCATGTGCACGTGCATAAAAATAAATAATAAATAAATAATAATAAATAATAATTCTCATGCATGTGCATGTGCATTTACATTTGATGATAATATTAATAATTTTAATTTTAATAATAATAATAATAACGCATGCACTTTCATGGTAATAAATAATAAATAACAACGCACATGTGTGTGAATTTGCATGTGATAATGATAATAATAATGATAATGATAATAATAATAATAATAATAACAATAATTACTGTGATAATAATAATAATAATAAATAATAATAAAAGTGCATTGCATATGCACGTACATGGTGATAAATAATAAAAAATAACGCACGTGCATCTACATTTTCATTTGATGATAGTAATAATAACAGTAGTAGTAATAATAGTAGTAGTGGTGGTGATAATAGTAGTATTACTAATGCATGAGTTAATAGAATATTTCATGTGCATTACGTTTTCATGTGTATGGTAATAAATAATAACTCCCGTGCATTGCATTTTCATGTGATGATGACGATGATAATAATAATAATATTATTATTATTAATATTGATAATAACAACGCATGTGATAATAGAATAACGCACGTTCATTGAATTTTCATGTATGTGCATTTGGATGTTCACTTTCATGTGATGATAATAAGAATAACAACAACAACAACAACCACAATAATAATAAAAACAATAATAATAACAAGGCATGTGATAATAAAATAACGTGTGTGCATTGCATGTGCATGTGCATGGTAATAGAAATATAATAATAATTCACATGCATGTGCATGTGCATTTTAATAAGATTATGATAATAATAATAAATATAATAATAGTAATAATAAGTTATAGTTTTTTGAAAAAACAGCAGACAGGGAAAAAGTGCTAGAAATGGTGTATCGAAAAACCTAACAAATCACATAGTCATTAAAAAAGGCATAAATTCTTCTTCATGTGTCCATTTCCACTTCTTGAATATTAAAACTAAATCTCATGGAACAAACTACGATAAAAACCATTTTCGAAGGCCGAACAGACACAATGATCAGTAGTTATGACCGTTTTAAGAAAAATTTGACAAGGATCTGAACATGGAAATTGAATTTTGGAGGCCTTCTGATAGGATTTTGGGATTTTAGTGTCCTAAACATGACGTTAACTATGTTCATGTTAGCCTTCTGCGTATATCTCTTCTCTGCCTTCGATTTGATATGTGGTAGAGCTCAAACGGACAACCAGAGTGAAGGTTATGTCTATTTAAAGTTGGACTTTTTTTGGAGTGGTATAACTAATATATCTTCTGTTTCTTTGATCTTCTCACAGTTTCGATTAGACTTGGTCCTCACTCATCTCATGAGCTTCAATTTTTCTAGTCACAGTGCTCAAACGAACACCCGAAGGAGAAGTTATTCTTATTTTAGTGAGTTGTGGGTTTCTTAGGCTTTTCGGCGCTAGGAGGGATGCTAAATTTAAAACGACAATAACTTATTCTATGTGTGTTATTTTTGGCTCTACCACATATCAAATCGAATATTGTGAAAATAGACACACTCTAGTAACCAAGGGAACCCTTTTTGACATTCTTTAACCCCCCAAAAGACCCAAAATCCCTCTGGATGGTCAAAAGATTGGCATCTGGTGTCCGTTTTTCAATAACATCTTCTATGGGTGTCCGTTTTTCCTCTACCACATATCAAATCAAATCTTGAGATTAAACCTACAATCCTATAACCACTGAAGCTCCTTCTCACATCCATGAAGGCCCAAAAAGGTACTTAAACCCTCCAAAATACCATAACTTCTACTCCAGGAGTCTGTTTTACCTCTACCATATTTCAAATTGAAAGTTTTGACTAGATCTATACATCTATGACCAATATGAACACCTTATCACGTTCATAAAGACCCAAAAGGTCATTAAGTCCTCCAAATGACCATAACTTCTGTTCTGGGTGTCCGTTTCACCTCTACCACATATCAAATTAATCTTACGACTAGCTCTACACATCTGTGATAACCATGAACAATTAAATAACCCTAACAAACCATTAATGACCCCATATAAACTAAAAACCATTAAAAACCACGCAAAACCCTAACAAACCCTTACAAACACAAAAAAACCCTAAAAAACCCAAACAAACCCTAACAAACCCCCAAATCCTAAAATACATTACAGACCCTAAAAAGACCCCAAAAAACCCTAACAAGCCCTACCAAACCCCAAGAATCATGAAGAAACCCCAATAAACACAAAAAACCCCGATGAAACCCTAAAAACCCCTAAGAAACCATAAGAAAATCTATCATGACCCTAAAAACCATAAAAACCCTAACAAAACCATAACCAAACCTAAGAAACACTAAAATGCCCTTAGAAACCCTAACACACCCTTAGAAACCCTAGAACACCCTTAGAAACCCCAACACACCCATAGAAACCCTAACACAACCTTAGAAACACATAGAAACCATAGCATACCCTTAGAAACCCAAACCCACCCATAAAAACTCTAACCCACCCTTAGAAACCCTAACACACCCTTAGAAACCCTAACAAACAGTTAGACACCCTAAATCACTCTAATAAGATCTAATAAATACTAAAAAACCCTACCACCCAATAATAAACCATAACAAACCCTAATAAACCCTAAATCCCACTACTAAACCCTAATAAACACTAATAAATCGTAATAAACCCTAAAAACCCTATTAGACCCCAATAAAAGGTACAAAATACCAAAAATCCAATATATACAACAAAACACTATTAATCCATTCAAAACGCTAATATTCACAAAAAACCCTAACAAACTCGGAAAAACCTGACAAAACCCTAAAAAACCATAAAAACCCAAAAAAAACCCTAAAACCCTAAAACCCTAAAAAATCCAAAAAAATCCTAAAAAACCATAAAACCCATAAAAACTGAAAAAACCTAAAAAAAACCTGAAAACAAACCTAAAAAACCTCAAAAGACTCAAAAAACCCTAAAAAACATAAAAAACCACTAAAAATTCAAAAAAACCAAAAACCCGAAAAATGCCTAACAAACCCTAAACAACCCTATAAAACCCTTAAAACCCATAAAACCCTCTAGCAAACCCCAAAAACCTCAAAAGAAAACCATAATACATCGTAAAGAACCCTAAATAACCCTAATAACTGTAAAGAACCCTAAATAATCACTAAAGACACTAACAACGCTACATAAACCCTATCAATTTCTACAAAAAACCCGAAAAATGCTTCAAAACCCACAAAACACAACAAAACCCCAAAAAAATGCTAAATTGACCCTAACAAAGCATAAAAAATCCAAACACACCCACAAAACCAAAAAAACACATAAAACCCCAAACAACTCAAACAAACCGTAACAAACCCTAAAACCCTAACAAAGCCTAACAAACCCTAACAACCGCTAATAACCCCTAAGAACCACTAATAAACCCCAATAAGCCATAAAACCCACTATTAAACCTTAAAACCCTAATAAACACTAATAAATCAAAATAACATATAAGAAACCCTAACAAACTCTATTGGACCCTAATAAACACTAAAAAAGCCCTAAAACCCATAATATATAATAAAAAACACTATTAAACCCTAATAATCACTAAAAACCCAAACAATCTCGACAAAATGCTACAAAAATCTTTAGATAATAGTCTCTAAAACACTACAACCCACTAATAACCCCTAATAACCCGAAAATAAATTATAACAAACCCTAAAAACCCCAAATAAATCATAACTAATCCTAACAATGCCAAATAAATCATATCAAACTGAAACAAACCATAACAAACCCCTAATAAACCACAATAAACCCTAACAAATCATACTAAACCCTAATAAATTGTAATAAACCCAAATACATGTTACTAAACCCTAATAAAAAAATTAAACCCTAATAAATACTAAATAACACTAAAAAAGGTTGATAAACCCTAGAAAAAGCTATTAATGCCTACAAAAGCCCAATAAACCCTAATAAACAATAAAAATGCTAATAAACTGTAACAAATCCTAAAGAACACTAATAAACCCTAAAGAACCCTAATAAACCCTAAAGAACCATATTATAATCTAAAGAACTCTAAAAAACCTTAAAGAACCCAAAAAAATGGTAAAACACATTATATAAACCCTAAAAACCGCTACAATACCCAAACAAACCCTAAAACACACTAAAACCCAAACAACCCCTATCAATCCCAATCAAACAAATAAACACATATCCCCCCCCAACATTAAAAAGCCATCAGATACCAAAAAACCATAAACACCTGTTAACAACCCGTAAAAACCCGAAATAACACTACAAATGATAAACAACCATTAAAACCCTAAAAAGGTTTCAAATAGATACATATACCCTAAAAACGTTACACAAACCCTAAAAAATGCAACAAAATCCCTAAAAACGCAACATAAACAAAAAAATGCAACATACACCCAAAAAATGCTACATAAACACTAAAAGCACTACATATACCCTATAAATGTAACATAAACCCTAAAAAACAGAACATAAACCCTAAAAACACAACAACAAAAATTCAAAAATGCTACATAAAACCTAACAACACAATATAAACCCTAAAAACGCTACATGAATCCTAAAAACATTACATAAACCCTAAAAAATTCAACATAAACGCTACATCACCCCTACAAACGCTACATAAACCCCGAAAACGCAACATAAACACTAAAAAATGCTACATAAAACCAAAACCCTAAACACACTACATAATCCCTAAAAACATTACATAAACCCTAAAATGATAAATAAAACCTAAAAACCCTAACTAAACCCTAAAATGCTACGTAAACACTAAAAATGCAACATAAAGTCTAACAACACTACATAAACCCTAAAAAATGCTACCATAACCCTAAAGACGCTTCAAAACCCTCAAAAATATTAAACCCTAATATACCATAATATTAAAAATTAAACCCTAATAAACCCCTAATAAACCCCTAATGAACCACTAAAGCTAACAACAATGCTACATAAACCCTAAAAATTGCTACAAAAATTCGAAAAATGCTTCAAAACCCACAAAACGCAACAAAACCCCAAAAATTGCTAAAATAAACCTAAAAAAGCTTAAAAAAATCAAAACACACCCATAAAACCCAAAAAATCCCATAAAACTCCAAACAACTCAAACAAACCATAACAAACCATAAAAACCCTAACAAAACCTAGCAAACCCTAACAACCGCTAATAACCCCTAAGAACCACTAATAAACCCTAATAACTGCTAAACCCCACTATTAAACTCTAGAAACCCTAATTAACACTAATAAAACTTAATAACCTTTAATAAACCCTAACAAACTCTACTAGGCCCTAATAAATGCCACAAAATCCCTAAAACACCAAATATACTATAAAAATTGCTATTAAGCAATAATTAACCCTAATAATCACTAAAAACCTAACAAACCCGACAAAATGCTAAAAAACCTCCATATAATATAATAAAAAACCCTAAAACCCACTAATAACCCCTTACTATAACACCCCAATATTTCACGATACGCTTCTCTTTGAATAATACAATAGCGTGTGTTATACGCAACTTCGAGTTCTAACACACCACAACCAATCAAACTAGCCGTTAAGAATAGTAATACCAAATTTTTGAAATTTGATACATTTTAACTTTCAAATTGAACTTCATTTTTCTATTCAGAATAACAAAACTAGCTTAGGGTGATTTTTTGATACTTTTCTGATAACTTTAATATTTTTATGAATAGTGAAAATTACAAAATTTTAATTAAAAATAACTTTTTTTAATCGAAATAATTAATAGTGATAAATTATGAATTTTAGTGATTTTAAAGTATAATAAGATTATATTTTTACAATTTAATCCAATGTTGGTCATTGGAAATAATTTCACATTTAAATTGGACACAAGCAAGTGTCAATCTTTTAGTAGTTATTATTTCATAAAAACATGCTATTTGTTTTGACGACGGGAATTAATTTTTAAATTAATTAATGCAAATTATATGTTTTGAATTTGGTGAAATAGACATCATTTTTGAATTCATAATATCAAATATAGCTTAGCATTATTTTTTGGTATTTTTCTGAAAAACATCAATTTTTTGATGAATAGTGAAAAACACCGAGTTATTGGTTAAAACCGATTTTTATTTAAATAATTATTTATATTCTTTAAACTAATTTATGTAAAAATAGATACATAATAATTATATAAGTTCATTGTAATTCATTGGAATCAGTTTATAATAATATTAGATATATAAAAATTTTATTGATCTTTTCACCGTCTTTCACCCACCTCCTAGGAGAATTTGAAAATTCATATAAAACATAATTTTACCACTTCTCTGAATTGAATTTTTAAAATTTGAGAGACACGGTTCATATCAAGGAGTAAAATTTGGTTCAATAAGATAAAAATAATTTTGGCTGAATAGTAACTTTTTACTTTTATTTACCGCGATTAAAGGTAAATTGGGTAATTCAAGGTAAAAAAAATATTGTAATAACTCAAAATTACCTTAACACATGTCCTAACCTTATTGGATGAGTAATGGGAAACCATGGGCATCTTTGGGTCGATTTTGGGACCCCATTGGGCCACTTATAAATGAGAATGACATTTTAGTTTAATTAATTTAATGTAAAGGCAAAATTGACATAAACAAAAACCTTTTGTAATTAATTTTTATATGGTGTTATATAAGTAATATTCTTTACTATAAATATTAATTAGAAATAGAAAAATATTTCCTACATAATGGTATTTTATTTATAATTTTTAGACATTAAAAAATATAATTTATTTATGACACATTGATGATGCCGTAATTACCATATTAATGAAAGATTAAGATAATTGATATTATAAATACACAAATAAATGTGATTTAAGACTTTTTATGAATTAAAATAGCTTTATAAGTTAATATGATATATTAGGATTGGTTATATGAATTTTTTTCGATGTAATAATATTGTTATGAATTTATCAAAAACAAAATACACAATAGTGCCAAAATTGACATATAAGTGTTTTTAAAACAAATATTATATTATTAATTGATATTATATTATTAAAAATCTAAGAATAAGCCAAAGGACTTATATTATGATAGGTGTATCATTACTAGACCACTTGGGGGTCGATTGGAAGTTTATAGTAAGTTTATTAACTATATAATTTAAAAATACAAAGTGACATGGTAAATGTCAAACTAATTAACTTAGAGTCAAAACGAAAATATAAGGTTAATATAATGACCCAAACCTTTCTAAAATATATTGGTTGAATGGATTTCGACCCATACCCACCATAGAATTTAAATAATCTAGTTTGGATCCATTATAAACTGAATAAGAATTTATTATAAAATAATACTTTAAGTTTTTTCTAAAGAGCCTCTCCTCCCCCTTATAAAAGGACACCACTTATAACCAATTACTCACACCTCTCAAGCCTTTTGGATCATCCAGCCTCTTCCCAATTAAGCTCCCTATATCCCTCTCCTCCTTCTCGAAGCCTTACTTTAGGCATAAGGTACTTCAAGAGTCCTTTTTGGTTCAAACCAAAGTGAGTTAACCAAATTAAAGGAGGTTAACCTACACTCAACCAAGGAAATGTACAAGGTAAGGGGTTGTCACGACCCGACCTGTACCAAGGCTCGAGCCGCAACTACCCCAAGACCGCATCCATAGGTGAGGGGCTGGCGACTAGCGCCGAAGGCACAATAAACTAGGGGAGGCCTTTGCCTAAGAAACTGTACACAGACACAGCCAACTCAAAGAAATAGTGCAGAGAAAAGAAAGCAAGATACAACAATACAACAAAAAGGGGAGCCAACATACATGCATCGACCTCTAACCAGTACAATAAAAGTGTTGAAAAGTAAACTGAATAATAAAAGGGGTAAAACACATGCCCATCCCGAAAGCTGCCACATCCCGGCAACAGGTAAAACAAAGGTAAACCGCTAGTGAGTCTCATACCCAGGAAGTCTTCCTACGACCACCGAACGCAGCCCAAGCTCCTGAGTCCTCCACACTCCTCTGTAGTCTCGATCAACCTGCCCGTTGTCTGCAAGGGAACACCAAGTGCGGGCAAAGCCCAAGCATGGGTGAGTATAAAAATACCCAGTAGGATGCCCCGAAAGCTCAAGGGAGCAACAAGGGAAGTACTAAAGTGGGGAGCGGTAGACAGAGTAGAGAACAGTGTAAGAGTGAAAAAGAGAGAAAGAGAGTGCAGCTCATCCCAACAAGAGAAAAGAAGCAGACTCGTCCAGACGCAAGGAGCTAGAGATTGTGAGAAGACGAACTTCTCATCGATTCTTCGCTGCCTATAGCAGGAGAGTAGTCTCATCCAACCAAAAGGAGCTAGACACGGAAAGCACGTGGCATACCCCGTGCGTCTTCGCCACTTCTGGAAGGAGTGTAACCAAACCCAAGGAGTGGGAACAACAATAGGATGTATATATATGCTCAACGAGGAACCCGAATGAGTGGGTAAGGGGATCTCTATCTCCAAGCTCAGCCAAGAAGTCACCAATATTTCAAAAGATATCCAACACTGAACCCAAGAGTCCTACACGTCAACCAAGGAGGTACAAGTCAAAGGGGCTCAATCACCACACCTCGATACTATCTGCTTTGGGCGGCACTGTCTCGTCCTCACGGCTTTTAGGTCACATCGCAAGAACACGTCTCGGTGGGAAAAGCGCCCCTCATTCTCATATTTCCTAACATCACGTCAAAGATGTCACATATCCGATCCTCACAAACAAAGATCCTGATCGGATAGTCATGGAGAAAAAGTCACTCACTAGCCTCATAAGTAGGCATGATTCTGAAATGCCAACAGATGACCCACTACCCAGCCTTGTGGGAGGGTAAACCTTAATACATCAGCAGGTGACCCACTTCTCATCCCTGCTAGAGGGTAGACCCTAATACATCAGCAGGCGACCCACTGCCTAGCCCTGCTAGAGGGTAGACCTGGAAGAAGTCGACAGGTGACCCAGTGCCCAGCCCTGCTGGAGGGTAGACCTGGAATAGGTTGATAGGTGACCCACTGCCCAGCCCTGCTGGAGGGTAAACCCTGAATACATCGAAAGGTGACCCACTGCCCAGCCCTGCTAAAGGGTAGACCCAGAACATGTCGACAGGTGACCCATTTCCCAGCCCTGCTGAAGGGTAGACCCGGAACACGTCGACAGGTGACCCACTGCCCAGTCTCTGCTGGAGGGTAGACCTGAAAGTAGTCGACAGGCGACCCACTTCCCAGCCCTGTTGGAGGGTAGACCAGGTAACGATTCTGATAACTCAGCACTGCAACCAACATCACCGAGTGTTACCAACATCGCTACCATGCGTTGGTTCAGAGTGCATCCAAGGGACTTCCATGCAACACCATTTCATGTTTCCACATTTAATGAGATCTCAAACGAGGCTTCACATGCCCACACGGATAACACCATTGCAATACTCATGGAAAAACACGCGAGATAGACCCTTTACTCGCCCGAAACGGTCAATTGGTGAATATGATACTATTCACAGTAGTCAGCTTGTGAGGGGCCCGAACCCCGGCTCCGATACCCGTCGGGTGAACTGCGACATCACGAAGCTCTCGGAAAAACACATCAAATGACTATTCATTCGCCCCGAACGGACGTCTGATGGAAAATCTGCAATATGCTGAACACTGCTCAAAAGACGGCTCGTGGGGCCCATGCCTCAACCCCGACATCATCGCCTAAAACCACCCTGGTCAACCTCGTCTTGATGCCAGAGTAACAACACCACTGACGAAGCCTAAAACGGACTCTGGATGGAGAAGTCGCAACTCCCCGCATTATACGCAAACAAGATCCGTGGGGCCCACACCTCAGCCCGAATTTAGGCGGGTGGATTGCGCCGTTGCAATCCCCTCGGAAAAACACTCATAAATGAGTGTTCATTCACCCCAAACGGATGTCGGGTGAAAAAGTGACGTTCCACCGTAAAAAGTGTGAACTAGGACCTATGGGGACGGAACCTTTTCTCCAACCAGAACGCTTCGCAAAGTGTCTCACAAAGTCCACACGAGGACTGGAATCATGCTGCCGCTGACGGCGCATCAGTCGGACATCCCAAACAGGAGTTAGGTCCGACGCAACAATTAATTAATTAATTAATTAATTACTCACATTTTGCGTTTCGTGCCACTGAGCAATGAAACCAACTTGAAGAGGCTCCAAAATGATTTTGGAAGGACCGTCTTAGCTCTGGGGGCCACTGCGCCTCTGACGGCTCGTCAAACGGACGTCCGGCTCATGAGCAACATCCGTCGCAACCATAATAATAATTTATTATTATTAATTTAAACCTCCTCGGGTTGTTCGTCTTCGGGCACGGAATAAAAAAAACAGAAACATACCTTAAAGAGAGCGTCTTGTCGATACGAAGTCATCGGCGTAGACGGCGCGTCAAATGGACGAGCCGTTTGAAAGATATGGCCCCCCGAATGCAAGGGGGGCCTAACCGGGCCGGTTCACCTGGACGGCCTGGTCTGAGCCGCCGGCCCGCGGCCCGCTGGCCGCAGCCCGCCCCTCAAAACCGGACCCGAGCGGGTCTGGTTTTTCTCCACGCGGACCAGCCATCTGGCCGGTCTACCGCATTGCGCAGCAGGACCTGCATCTAGCGGGTCCTTGCTCCCTCCACGCTCCCGAGGCGCTGACCGCTTCGGGACTCCGCCTACTGACTACGATAGGCCGCGGTCGGCCGCCTCCCTGCGCCTCCGCTCGACGCCGCGAGCCCCCGGCCGCCTCTGTTCTACCAACGCCGCTCTACCGAACGCCTCCTTCGGCCTCCGCTCGCACACACCCGACCGACACTCGTGACCCCGCCGCTGAGTAGAACCCCACCGAGCTCCGCCATGTTCCAAGATGCAGTCACCCCGTTCCTCCGATGGTTCATTCTCCAGCCGCTGCCCCTCACCGGAGCTGAGCCTTCGACTGGTCCCCCCGACCATACCGGTGATCGGAAAAAATTACCCGACACCGGTTTCGGGATCCCTAGAACCGGATCTTCACAACGCCCTTCTCGGCTCATCGATCCGTCGAGATTCACGCGCACCAGAAATTTTTGTATGACGAACATTCAAGAATGAGGGATTGAATGGGGCTCAGGCGTTGGCCGTGTTCGTTCGGCCAAAGCCCCAAATTCTAGTAACTATAAATAAAAGAAATTCAAATGCAAAAATTGTGAAGAGATTGAGAAAAATGACGAGGGAGCGAAATTCAACAAGAATCCTACCTCGGATCGCTCGTCCGTTGTTGGCAACGCGTCCACGACCCTCTCGTTCCGATCCTCCAGGGCTCCGATAGAGATGGATCCTCGAACCACCGAAGAACGGAAAAGAACGCCGAAGAACATGAGAGAGAGGTGGAGGGAGAGAGAGAGAGAAATGGGTTGTCTCCTCTCAAGTGAATTTATTAAAAAAATTCACTGAAACTCTCTCAACGAGCGCGGATTCTGAAACCCCCGCGCCCGCCTATTTTATCTCACGCCTAGGAAAAACTCCCCATTTTGAACTCAACGGAAGTCTCGGATTTCCATTCTGATACTTCGTTTAAAAGTTATTTGAAAATAACTCTAGTGATAAAAATCACTAAGTGGTCATTTCGAAATGACCATTTCACCCCTGGGTGACATCTCACACAGAAGGCCCACGCCCGTAACTTTTACACCCCGCCTAGGGTCAACGGCATGCTCCGGACTCAACGGTGCCCTCGGTATTCCCATCCGAGCAACCGTTTAGGAGTTAATCGGGTTTGAGCTATTAAACGAATAATTTAATTCAATCTATCCATTTAACACTCTGCTAACGAGCGAGGGGTCCGAACGTCCCGCACCGACTCATTTTATGTCGCTCCTAGGGTAAACACCCCATTTCAGACCCATCTGTACACTCAGATTTCTGATCTGGATCTCTGTTTAGGAGTTATCTGATTTATTTGGCATTCCCAGTGTGAACGCACTGAAAATTTTAATTCCGGCCACACCGGGGCTCAGAATCGCATGCCGTCTGAGGGCGCTGCTCTGGAATCATATCAAGAATATTCCAAAGTCTTTTGTAGCAAAAACTAGGCTCTTAAATCATTCCCTCCTTCAAGATTTTCATCCCCGAAAAGCAAAACTAGGGGAACAACTTAGGGTACCAAGCCCACACCTGGCTCTTCCGTACCCATAAGAACTGTTGCACAGTCTAGCGTCACCACACACAGAACAAAGGATTTGATCTATTCTCATGAGGTCGGACCTTTCTGATGACGTGCATAGGATCAAGCACAAATCTCCTCAGGTAATCCACGTGGGATACGTCGTTCATTTACAACCGACCTTGGGGTTAGGACAAGGCAGTAGGGAACCTCCCCATCCCTTTGCACGGTCTCAAACGGCCCGAAGGCTCTTGGGGGTTGCTCACCTCCATGGATGAACCCCTACATTTCACGCCACGACTGGAATCACCGACCGCACCTAGAACAAGTCCCAGTGATTCCCTCCTTCAGAATACGCATCTGGTGAAACACCCAAGGATATCCGGTCACACAAGTTTTCACAGTCGGTGCATCACGACCGAGACTCTCTTACATGATCAACCAGTGAAGGAGTTGGCTTTATCAACAACAGACAAGTTTTACCCTCCTACAGAAACTCCAACCAACACCGTCATCTCCAGTTCAAGTCTCTCTATGTGGGGACGCACCCGAGAAACTAGTGGTCTGATCAAACCACAATGTGCTCTCCCTGAAGAGTGTCTCCACATTCTTAGGGAGAAACTATCACCACCATCACCATCACAGGGTTACAGCGACGTCCGACGTCACCCTAGGTAACCCCTCAAGCAAGGATTTAGAGGAAATATTACTTCATATAGTGTCTAACATGTTCTATTGAGAAAATTAGAAAAAGATGCAGAGCATACCTCTCATCATCTCTTGCACTGCAGGATTGTAACAATCACAGCACACAGCCGCCCGCGGCCCATTCGTCAACTCCCTGAGCCAGACATGGGCCACCTAGTGGTGGTGGAAGGACCTCGAAACGTTGTCCGCCAACCACAATTCTTCCTACTTTCCACCAAAACCACTTTCCTGGGGACCACCTTACCCTCACCTGGGAGTTCTCTTATCACAACACTGCCTCTGTTGTGGTGGTGCTTCTACCAACTATCTGGAAGACTTAGTAAATTTTGTCGAGTAGTCTCACGCCGCATGATCTCTCAAATCACAAACATAGCACTAGTCCCCCCTGGACTATCTATGTTCTCTACGCTGTCCCCGACCATGCGCCTGAGTCTCATTAAGGGGAAACCTCCAGCATCAAGGCCCCGCCAATCGACGTCCCTCTACTAGAAATTTCTTTGTCACCAGTGCCTGCTCCAGTACCCTGAGATGGGTGAGGATGCACAAGGGAACTACACTGGCATGAATCTCCTCTACAGAGATCTCTTTCAAACTTCTGTACTCAGATGTTTCCATCACAGACCACGTCCGGATAAAAACTTGCACGGTCTGCAAAACTAGTCGCATACACAGGCACTGTCATCCCTCACTGCTGAAACTGCAGGAGCTCCTGGATCCGAACGGAGCATAAGAAGGAGGGGTAAAACTCCTCACAAAACTGCAGATGGAAGTCGCCTCATGAAAGTGATGACTCATCGAGTATCCGTGTAACCCTGGCTCTACTATGCCAAACTGTGGGGTGGAAAAAGACTGGTAATCAAAGCCATCATCTAACCTATCAGTGTCCGAACAAGCCTGAAGAGATGGACCACCGACTCTAGCCAACCCTTCACTGCCTGAGGGTATGGGTTATTGTGGAACCTCAGTGGTCTCCGACGCTGGAACTCATGTAGCGCGTCCACCCTACGCTCGTCATCGGCCCTCGTTGCCGGTACTAACCGCTACTCCACAGGTGGAGGTGCTACTGCATGTCCTCCTGGAGAAAGGGTAATCGTATGATGGATCTTGAACTGAGGCCTCTTCGCTCATGGAATCTTCATTATGAACCTGAGCTAGTATCCTGGCTGGCTATCATCACAAAGACATCCTAAACTCGATAAAGGAGAACCGCAGTCAAATGAGCTTATATATATCAACGACGATGGGGATCTGACTCAAGAAGGACAGTCAAGGACTCAATCCTATATGATTCATGAACCAAATTCCCTGCAACAAGTGTCTCAGTGTGTCGAGTCGACAAACGGGTTATCAGGGTCCTCGTGAATGGATACGTTGGCCGCCACACCATCACTGGACTCCCTCTCCTGAGAGCCGCTCTTAAAACACGTTGACATTATTACCCAAAAACTCAACCAATTACTTTTTAGAGTCGTCCGAACATCGCCCCAAGGAACGAACCACCTCTGATACCACTTTTTCATGACCCGACCTGTACCAAGGCTTGAGCTGCAACTACCCCAAGCCCGCCTACATAGGCCAGGGGCTGGCGGCTAGCGCCGAAGGCACAATAAACTAGGGGAGGCCTTTGCCTAAGAAACTGTACACACACATAGCCAACTCAAAGTAACAGTGCAGAGAAAATAAAGAAAGATACAACACTGAAACAAAAAGGGGAACCAATATACATGCATCGACCTCTAACCAGTACAGGTAAATAGCTGAAAAGTAAACTGAATAATAAAAAGGGGAAAAACACACGCCCATCCAGAAAGGTGCCACAACCCGAAAACATGTAAAACAAAGGTAAACCGCTAGTGAGTCTCACACCTACTAAGTCTTCCTATAGCCACCGAAAGCAGCCCAAGATCCTGAGTTCTCCACGCTCCTCCGTAGTCTTGATCGACCTGTCCATCGTCTACAAGGGCACACCAATTGCGGGCAAAGCCCAAGTAGGGGTGAGTATAAAAATACTCAGTAGGATTCCCCGAATTCTCGAGGGAGAAACAAGGGAAGTACTAAAGTGTGGAGCAGTAAAAAGATTAGAGAACAATGTAAGAGTGAAAAAGATAGAAAGATAGTGCAGTTATCCCAACAAGAGAAAAGAAGCAGACTCGTCCAGATGCAAGGAGCTAGAGATGGTGAGAAGACGAACTTCTCATCAAGTCTTCACTGCCTATAGCAGGAATGTAGACTCGCCCAACCAAGAGGAGCTAGACACAGAAATCACGTGGCATATCCCACACATCTTCGCTGCTTTTGGAAGGAGAGTAACCAAACCGAAGGAGTGGGAACAACAATAGGATGTATATATATGCTCAACAAGACACCTGAATGAGTGGGTAAGGGGATCTCTATCTCCAAGATCAGCCCAAGATTTCACCAACATTTCAAAAGATATCCAACAAGGAACCCAAGCGTCCTGCACGTCAACCTAGGAAGTACAAGTCAAAGGGGATCAATCACCACACCTCGATACTATCCGCTTTGGGCGGCACTGTCTCGTCCGTACGACTTTTAGGTCACGTCGTAAGAACGCGTCTCGGTGGGAAAAGCGCCCCTCGTTCTCATATTTCCTAAGGTCACGTCAAATATGTCACGTCTCCGATCCTCACAACCAAAGATCCTGCTCCGATAGTCATGGAGAAAATGTCACTGACTAGCCTCATAAGTAGGCCTGAGTCTGAAATGCCAACAGGTGACCCACCTCCCAGCCTTGCTGGAGGGTAAACCCTAATACATCAACAGGTGACCCAATTCCCAGCCCTGCTAGAGGGTAGACCCTAATACATCAGCAGGCAACCCACTGCCCAGCCCTGCTAGAGGGTAGACCCGAAAGAAGTCGACAGGTGACCCACTACCCATCCCTGCTAGAGGGTATACCTGGAACATGTCGACAGGTGACCCACTGCCAAGCCCTGCTAGAGGGTAGACCCGGAACACGTCGACAGGTGACCCACTGCCCAACCTTGCTAGAGGGTAGACCCGGAACACGTCGAAAGGTGACCCACTGCCCAGCCCTGCTGGAGGGTAGACCCGGAACACGTCGACAGGTGACCCACTGCCCAGTCTCTGCTGGAGGGTAGACCTGAAAGTAGTCGACAGACGACCCACATCCCAGCCCTGCTGGAGGGTAGACCTGGTGACCGGTCTGATAACTCGGCACTGCAACCAACATCACCGGGTGTTACCAACATCACTATTGTGCGTTGGTTCAGAGTGCATCCAAGTGACTTCCATCCAACACCATTTCATGTTTCCACATTTAATGAGATCTCAAACGAGGCTTCACATGCCCGAACGGATCACACCATTGCAATCCTCACAAAAAAACACGCGAGATAGACCCTTTACTCGCCCGAAACAGTCAATCAGTGAATATGGTACTATTCACCATAGTCGACCTGTGAGTGGCCCACACCCCGGATCCAATACCCATCGGGCGAACTGCGCCATCACAAAGCTCTCAGAAAAACACATCAAACGACAATTCATTCGCCCCGAATGGAAGTCTGATGGATAAGCCGCAATATGCTGCACACACCTCAAAAGATGGCTCTTGGGTCCCACACCTCAACCCCGACATCAACGCCTGAAACCACCCTGGTCAACCTCGTCTCGATGCCAGAGTAACAACGCCACTGACGACGCCTAAAACGGACTCCGGATGCAGAAGCCGCAACTCCCCCGTTATACGCAAACGGGACTCCGTGGGGCCCACACCTCGGCCTGAATTTAGGCGGGTGGATGGCACCGTTTCAATCCCCTCGGAAAAACACTCAGAAATGAGTGCTCATTCACCCCAAACGGATGTCGGGTGAAAAAGTGACGTTCCACCGTAAAACGTGCGAACTAGACCATGTGGGGCCCGCACCATGTATTCAACCCGAACACTTCGTAAAGTGTCTCAAAATGTACGCACGAGGACTGGAATCATGCTGCCGCTGATGGCGCGTTAGTCGGACATCCCAAACAGGAGTTAGGTCCGACGCAACAATTAATTAATTAATTAATTAATTAATTAATTAATTAATTAATTACTCACATTTGGTGTTTCGTGCCACCGAGAAATAAAACCAACTTATAAAGGCTCCGAACCGACTTTGGAAGGACCGTCTTAGCTCCAGGGGCCACTGCGCCTCTGACGGCTCGTCAAACGGACGTCTGGCTCACAAGCCACATCTGTCGCAACCATAATAATAATTTATTATTATTAATTTAAAGTTCCTCGGGTCGTCTGTCTTCAGGCACGAAATAAAAAAAAACCAAAACATCCTTAAAGAGAGTGCCTCATCGATACGAACTCATCGCCACAGAAGGTGCGTCAAACGGACGCGCCGTTTGAAAGATATGGCCCCCCGAATGCAAGGGGGGGCCTAACCGGGCCGGTTCACCCGACCGGGCCGGTCTGAGCCACCAGCACGCGGCCCAGCAAAGGTCCGGTCTGAACAGCCGCGGCCCGCTGGCCGCGGGCCGCCCCTCAGCACCGGACCTGAGCGGGTCTGGTTTTTCTCAACGCGGACCGGCCATCTGGCCGGTCTACCGCGTCGCACAGTAGGACCCGCATCTGGCGGGTTCTTGCTCCCTCTACTCTCCCGAGGCGCTGACCGCCTCGGGACTCCGCCTGCAGACCGCAACAGGCCACGGTCGGCGGCCTCCCTGCACCTCCGCTCGATGTCGCGAGCCCTGGCCGCCTCCGTCCTGCCGACGCTGCGAGCCCCTGGTCACCTCCCTCTTTCCGACGCCGCTCGACCAAACACCTCCACCGGCCTCCGCTCGTACTCGCCCGACCGACACCCAAGACCCCGCCGCTGAGTCGAACCCCACCAAGCTCCACCGCATTCCAAGACGCGATCACCCCGTTCCGCCGCCGGTTCGGTCTCTGGCCGCTGCCCCTAACCGGAGCCGAGCCTTTGACCAGTCCCCCCGACCATACCGGTGATCGGAAAAATTCTCCGACACCGGTTTTGGGATCCCTGGAACCGGATCTTCACAATGCCCTTCCCATCTCATTGATCAATCGAGATTCGCGCACGCTAAAAATTTTTGTACGACGAACATTCAAGAACGAGGGATTGAACGGGGCTCAGGCGTTGGTCGTGTTCGTTCGGCCAACGCCCCAAATTCTAGTAACTATAAATAAAATAAATTCAAATTCAAAAATGGTGAAGCAATTGAGAAAAACGACGGGGGAGCGAAATTCAACAAGAATCCTACCTCGGATCGCTCGTCCGTTGTTGGCGATGCATCCACGACGCTCCCGCTCTAATACGCCAAGGCTCCAACAGAGACAGCTCCTCGAACCGTTGAAGAACGACGAAGAATTCCAAAGAACATGAGAGAGAGGGGGGAGAGGGAGAGAGATATATAGAAATGGGGTGTCTCCTCTCAAGTGAATTTATAAAAAAAATTCACTGAAACTCTCTCAACGGGCGTGGATTCCAAAACCCCCGCGCCCGCCTACTTTATCTCACGCCTAGGCAAAACGCCCCATTTAGAACTCAATGAAAGTCTCAGATTTCCATTCCGAGACTTCATTTAAATGTTATTTGAAAAGAACTCTAGTGATAAAAATCACTAAGTGGTCATTTCAAAATGACCATTTCTCCCATGGGTGACATCTCTCACAGCAGGCCCGCGCCCGCAACTTTAACACCCCGCCTAGGGTAAACGGCATGCTCCAGATTCAATGTTTCCCTCAGTTTTCCCATCCAAGCAACTGTTTAGGAGTTACTCGTTTTTGAGCTATTAAATGAATAATTTAATTCAATTTATCCATTTAACACTCTGCTAACGAGTGAGGGGTCTGAACGTCACGCGCCGACTCATTTTATGTTGCTCTTAGGGTAAACACCCCATTTCGGACCCATCCGTACACTCAGATTTATGATCTGGATCTCTGTTTAGGAGTTATCCAATTTATTTGGAATTCCTAGTGTGGACGCACTGAAAATTTTAATTCCGGCCACACCGGGGCTCGGAATCGCACGCCGTCTAAGGGCGCTGCTCTGGAATAATACGAAAAATATTCCAAAGTCTTTCTCAGCAAAAACTAGGTTCTTACAGGGGTTTTTCATCTCACTCCTTATTCCATTGAGATTCATGCCATATTGCCACTATTACGTTTTGTGTGGTTTATGTACTTCCCATAATTGTATTCTTTGTGTAATACGCATTAATTTATGTGTATTTACATATTCATTGTATGATACCTCTTTCATGGGTTGTATGTTTCGTATGTTACCAAACTGGTAAGCATTTATTTCCCAATCTCTTCATTATCCGAGGTTGTTTATACGTAATTATCTACTGGGACCACTTTATCATCCACATCCATGTTTCTTAAAAATATATTTCAAAACATTCTTACTATTTTATAGAATTTGGTTTAAAGTCATTTATACCCTTTTTTGACCTTTTATAAGATGTTTATAAAGGAATCTTTCCGTCGTTTTCCAAATAAGGTCCTTTTTAACCTTTTCGACAAAATTAAGGTAAGAATGACTTTTTTTAACATATACAATGGGTGCGGCTATTTTCCACCATTATATAATCGTCGAAGCTTCCCTTACAAGCTTATAAGAATGTTTTTAAAGTAAATGTTTTCTTTTATAATTATGTGACTTTTAAATGATTTCAAAAAACGAGATATTTCTCTCAAATAGTTTTGATTTAATCTATGTCAACATCCTTTGATGGATTTTAAGATTATTTGAAGTTGATTTATTATGATATAAATCATCCATATTGTATTTAAGGTTTTGTGATATGTTTGACTATAGATGAGTTATTTTTATGCCATTAATGGTTTATGATTAATGTTTTGGCATTCCGTATGATAGTTTTAATACGAATGTTTATGTTAAATTTCATCCTCTTCTTAAGATGAATGTGTTGGACTAGTATGTTTCTAGTTTGGGTCTAGTTATAACAGACCCTTCGGGTCAGTGTCTGGTTATTAGAGGCACTCTGGATTGGTGTCCAGATATTAGAGGCACTCCGGGTTTGTGTCCAGTTATTAGATGCACTATGGGTTGGTTTCCGGTTATTAGAGGCACTGCGGGTTGATGTACGGTTATTAGAGGCACTCCAGGTTGGAGTCCAGTTACAGAGGCTCTCTAGGATGGAGTCCAGTTACAGAGGCCCTCCGGGTTGGGTTCCAGTTACAATTATCCCTTAGGTCTTGGAACGAGGCCTTGACACAGAAATTAATGTTCGGCATTATGCATTCCATCATTATAAAAGTGGTTATTGATATTACATGTGATTATTCGACAAGTAGAATATCCATGTGAATGAGTAAATGGAATTATTTCATTTTATTCCTACCACATTATGCTGAAGTTCAAGTTTAAAATGCTTTTTCTTTAGTTATACATTTTCTTGAATTTTTATGCTTATTTATGAAAGTTTCCACTATATTGCTTACCCTTACTGAGCGTTTGATCTCACCCCTTTCTATGTTTTACTATTTTTTCTAGGATTCTAATAAGTATGTTTTGATTGATATGCAGGGATAAGCCAAGGGAATAATGGAATCCATAAAGATTATTTATGTTTTTTTGTATTTCTTAAAGTGCAATGTAACATTCATGTATGTAATCTATTTTCCAAGACTGCTAAACTGATAGGTCCTTCAGGAATTGATTCCTTGTAATCATACCAATGTATTAAAATAATTCTCCGACTTTGGGTAACTAGGGTTGGGGCATTAAAGTTGGTATCAAAGGAAGTTTAGTAATATCCCTGGAAACTATATTTAGCTAAACTCTGATTAGAGCAAATTACCCTAAGATAGACATTGAGGAATATTATAGAAGAACTTCCTAGAATTTTGGTATTGTAGATATTTTGTGAGTTTTACGAAAATACATCCCTGTCTGGATACGAGCAGGTAGAGGCAGCTTTGCCATAGATGTACCAAGGGGTAAATCCTGAAAACACCTCTTTGATCTAGACTTGAATGGGAACTGGTGCATGACAACGGGGCCTGCTGCACTCTTGGTTATGACACTCCCGGGGGATATTCTTAGGATAATTATCATTTTATTTACAAACCATTATGAAGGGTTTATGAGTATATACTTCCTAAAAGAAAACATTTTAATGATTATAGATTATATCCATAAACAGTTTAAGGTATGTTAAGTGTTTTACAAGTTTGCGATTAGGTATTGTTATTCATAAACTAATCTAGTGTATTCCATTGTTTAGAAATGGTGCCCAGTAGAATGAATGATAACTCCAGCAATATGCATGATCCAAAGAGTAGGAAGGATCATATCTTTCATGGTATTAAGCCATAATTTAGAAGGGAAATAGTCTCCCACATATTATCATCATATGAAGAAATAATATCATGTGTTAATAAGATATGTAAAGAATTTTCTGAGTCCTATGTCTTTGAAGGGAAGCCATAGAAGAAAAGGATGGTAGAAAGAAATATGGATAAAGGGAATAATGGAAAGAAGAATTTTCCAATATGTGATAAATGTGGAATGAATTACCTTGGTAATTGTTTGAAGGGAATGGGAGTTGGTTATAAGTGTGGAGAAAAAGGACACCAAGTACGTGATTGCAAGGGTAAGAAAAAGTTTTCAAATTTACAATGCTTCATCTGCAAGGAGTTGGGAAACTATGAAAACCAATGTCCAAATCATCAGAGATTGCACCAAATGATGCTATTGGATAATAATCATGTTATGATACTACCTTAGATGAAGAGGAATGACTAGTGTTCTTATGTTGTTATTATAGAATTATTTTATTTGAGTTTTGTATCAACAGTATACTAGTTGCATGAATTATGGAGATAAATAAGGATTGTACTGTAGTACTATTTTATTGAGGATTTGAGATTATATGGTTCTAAGAAAAGTGACTTAATAGTAATCTACACTTTTTTGAAAATACATGGTTTAAGGAAAGGTAATCCTTAATATGGTCCCAATAATGAGGTAGTGATTTTGGAATAAGAGATTGTTGGTTTGAATAAATTATATTGGATATTCTTGACTACCTTGAAACTGATTAATTATTTGTCATTGTTGGAGTTTAAAACATTTTTGGATAGAAGGAGTATATCCAATATTCTATAATGAATAAGGGAGCATGAATGTAGTCAATAAGGTTTTAGGGTAATTCACGATGTTACCATGTTTTAAAATAATACGCGATGAAGGTGTCCACATGTTATTACAAAAAAAGGATCGTCAATGTGTTTAACATCCTTATAAATTTTTTACTGGGAGTTTGGAAAGTAATATCTTGGATAATTCTAAAGGTTGGAATGGATTATGTTTGAAAGGTTATTTTTTGATTTTTATAAAAGGAGAACACGCACATCGTGTGACAACCCGTCGCGTCGGACAAAGCTGTGGGAATCGATCCCACAACCATAGTGTGATTCGGATTTATCACCTACCACTGGACTATGTGAAGTCCCTGGATTGTATAATGTAGTTTCTTTTTTTAAAGGGTCTGATATGTGAATTATAAATTCATTATATTTGGAACCCTATACGATTAGGATAAATAGAGTATTTTTGAGTTGTATTATGTTTTGGAGTGAAATATGAGTTTGTGGTAGAAGTTTATTAATGGATAAAACCCTAATTAAAAAGTAAGTATATCTCCTTATGATTTTAGAAAATCCCATAAATAAATTCTTCAACATTAATTAAAGGAACTTAGAACAAAAACATTGTCCTAGATGGTACCTTAGATCATCACAAATTTATGGCTTTGTGATTTTTGGCCTTTTCATAACCATGTTCTCTACCACTCTCCACCAGATATTGATGGTTATATTTCTCTTCCATATCCATGTTTTCCTATATGGAACCCTAGTATGTGTTATTTTTTGTAACCTTCATACGTACCACTATTTATTTTAAATAGAGGCCTCATTAATCCATTTTTCGATGTGGGATTTCAACTATGATATTTTGAAATGTCAACCCCAAGTTTCCAATATAGAGAATAAATTGCAAGGGCAAAATTTATTGAAGGAGGGGAGATTGTAACCCCCCAAGCTTTCATGGTACGCTTCTCATTGAATAATACAATAGCATGTGATATACGCAACTTTGAGTTCTAACACACCACAACTAATCAAACTAGCCGTTAAAAATAGTAATAGTAACTTTTTGAAATTTTATACATTTTATCTTTCAAAATGAACTTCATTTTTCGATCCAGAACATCAAAATTAGCTTAGGGTGAATTTTTGGTACTTTTCTGATAACTTTCATATTTTGATGAATAGTGAAAATTACTAAATTTTAATTAAAAACAACTTTTTTAATCGAAATAATTAATAGTGATAAATTATGAATTTGAGTGATTTTAAAGTATAATTATATTATATTTTGACCATTTAATCCAATGATGGTCATTGAACATAATTTCACATTTAAACTGGACATAAGCAAGTGTCAATCTTTTGGTAGATATTATTTCTTAAAAACACGCTATTTGTTTTGGATACAGGAATTAATTTTCAAATTAATTAATGCAACTTATATGTCTTTAATATGGTGAAATAGACATAATTTTTTTATTCATAATATCAAATATAGCTTAGGCTGAATTTTTGGAATTTTTCTGAAAAACGTCAATTTTTGATGAATTGTGAAAAACACTGAGTTATTGGTTAAAACTGATTTTTTATTTAAATAATTCTATATTTTATTTAAATTAATTTATGTCAAAATAGATACATAATAATTATATACGTTCATTGTAATTCATTAGAGTCAGTTTATAATAATTTTATTGAACTTTTCACCATCTTTTACCCACCTCCTAGGAGAATTTGAAAATTCAGATAAAACATAAATTTTCCGCTTCTTTGAGTTGAATTTTAAAAATCCGAGAGACAAGGTTAATATCAAGGAGTAAAATTTGGTTCAATAAGATAAAAATATTTTTTGGTGAATATTAACTTTTTACTTTTATTTACCGCGGTTAAAGGTAAATATGGTAATTCAAGTTAAAAAGAATATTGTAATAATTCAAAATTACCTTAACACATGTCCTAACTATATTGGATGAGTAATGGCCGACCATATTCATCTTTTGGTCGATTTTGGGACCCCATTGAACCACTTATGAATGATAATGAGATTTTAGATTAATTAATTTAATGTAAAGGCAAAATTGACAAAAATAAAAACCTTTTAGTAATTAATATTTATATGGTGTTATATAAGTAATATTTTTGACTATAAATATTCATTAGAAATATAAAAATATTTCTTACATAATGGTATTTTATTTATAATTTTTAGACATTAAATAATATAATTTATTTATTACACAATGATGATGAAGTAATTACCGTATTAATGGAAGATTAAGATAATTGATATTATAAATACCCAAATAAATGTGATTTGAGAGGTTTTATGAATTCAAATAATTTTCTAGGTTAATATGACATATTAGTATTGGTTATATGAATTTGTTTCTAAGTAATAATTCTGTTACAAATTTTTAAAAAAAAAAATACCCAATAGTGCCAAAATTGACATAAAAGATTTTTTAAAACGAATATTATATTCTTAATTGATATTCTCTTCCTAAAAATCTAAGGCTCAGCCAAACGACTTATATCATGATAGGTGTATCATTAATGGACCAGTTGGGGGTAAATTTTAAGTTTATAGTAAGTTTATTAACTATATAATATAAAAATACAATGTGAGATGGTAAATGTCAGACTAATTAACTAAGAGTTACAACTAAAAGATATGGTTAATATAATGACCCAAATATATCTAGAATCTATTGGTTGAGAGTATTTCGACCCATCCCCAACTTAGAATTTAAATAATCTAGTTTGGGGACATTATAAACCGAATATTAATTTATTATAAAATAATTCTTCAAGTTTTTTCTAAAGATCCCCTCCTCCCACTTAAAAAAGGACACCACTTTTAACCAATTCCCCACACCTCTCAAGCCTTTTGGCTCGTCCAACCTCTACCCAATTAAGATTCCTATATCTCTATCCTCCTCCTAGAATCCTTACCTTAGGTAGAAGGCACTTCAAGAGTCTTTTGTGGTTAAAACCAAAAGGAGTTACCCAAATTAAAGGAGGTTAACCTACCCTCAAAAAAGGAAAAGAACAAGGTAAGGGGTTTTTCATCTCACTCCTTATTCCCGTGAGATTCATGAAATATTTCCACTATTAACTTTTTTGTGATGTATGTGCTTCCTATAATTGTATTCTTTGTGTAATACACTTTAATTTATGTGTATTTACATATTCATTGTATGATACCTCTTTCATGGGTTGTATGTTTCGTAAGTTACCAAATTGGTAAGGGTTTATTTCACAATCTCTTCATTATCCGAGATTGTTTATACGTAATTATCTACTGGGACCTCTTTATCATCCACATCCATGTTTCTTACAAATATATTTGAAAACATTATTACTATTTTATAGAATATGGGTTAAAGTAATTTATACCCTTGTTTGACTTTTTATAAGATGTTTATAAAGGAATCTTTTCGTCGTTTTCCAAAAAAGGCCCTTTTTAACCTTTTCGACAAAATTGAGATAAGAATGTCTTTTTTTTAACTTATACGGCAGATGCCGCTATTTTCCGCCGTTATAAAATCGTCGAAGCTTCCATTACAAGCTTATAAGAATATTTTGTAAATGTTTTCTTTTATAATTATGTGACTTTTAAATGATTTCAAAAAAAGAGATATTTCTCTCAAATAGTTTTGATTTCATCTATGTCAACATCCTATGATGGTTTTTAAGCTTATTTGATGTTGAGTTATTATGATACAAATAATCCATATTGTATTTAAGGTTTTGTGATATGTTTGACTATGGATGAGTTATTTTTATGCCATTAATGGTTTATGATTAATGTTTTGGCATTCTGTATGCTAGTTTTAGTACGTATGTTTATGTTATATTTCATCATCTTCTTAAGATGAATGTGTTGGACTAGTATGTTCTGGGTTGGGGTCCGGTTATAGCAGAACCTCTGGGTTGGTTTCCGGTTATTAGAGGCACTCCAGGTTGGTGTCCGGTTATTAGAGGCACTCTGATTTGGTGTCTGGTTATTAGAGGCACTCCGGGTTGGTGACCAGTTATTAGAGGAACTCCGGGTTGGAGTCCCGTTATAGAGGCTCTCCGGGATGGAGTCTGGTTACAGAGGCTCTCCAGGCTGGGTTCTGGTTACAATTATACCTTAGGTCTTGGCACAATTCCTTGAAACATAAATTAAATATTGGAATTATGAATTCCATCATTATGAAAGTGGTTATTGATATTACAAATGATTATTCGACTATTATAATATCCATGTGAATGAGTAAATGGAATTATTTCATTTCATTTTTACCATATTATTTTGAAGGTCATGTTTAAATGGCTTTTGTTTTAGTTATACATTTCCTTAAATGTTTATGCTTATTTATGAAAGTTTACGTTGTATTTCTTACCCTTACTGAGCGTTTGAGCTCACCCCTTTCTATGTTTTATTTTTTTCCCAGGATTCCAAGAAGTATGTTGTGATTGATATGCATGGTTATGCCAAGGGAATAATGACGTCCATAAAGATTATTTATGTTTTTTTGTATGTCTTAATGTGCAATGTAACATTCATGTATGAAATCTATTTTCAATGACTGCTAAACAGATCGGTCCTTCAGGACTTTATTCCATGTAATCATGCCAATGTATTAAAATAATGCTCTGACTCTGGGTAACTAGGGTCGGGGCGTTGCCCTAACAAACCCTAATAACCCCAAAATAAATTGTAACAAACCCTAACAGCCCCAAATAAATCGTAACAAATCCTAACAATGCCAAATAAATCGTAAAAAACCGAAACAACCCATAACAAACCCTAATAAACCACAATAACCCCAAACAAAGCATAATAAACCCAAATAAATCATAATAAACCCAAATACACGTTACTAAACCCTAATAAATAAAATAAACCCTAATAAAACATAATAAATTCTAAATAACCCAAAAAAAGGTTGATAAACCCTAGAAAAAGCTATTAATGCCTACAAAAGCCCCATAAAACACAAATATACAATAAAAACGCTTACAAACTACAAAAAATCCTAAAGAACACTAATAAACCCTAATTAACCATAATAAACCCTAAAACCCATATTAAATTCTAAAGAACACTAAAAACACTAAAGAACCCAAAAAAACGTTAAAACACATGATATAAACCCTAAAAACTAATACAATACCCAAACAAACCCTAATACACACTAAAAACCCTTACAACCCCTGTCAATCCCACGAAAAAAAATAAACCCCTAAAACCCCCAAAAACCATTAAAATACATCAGATACCATAAAAAACCATAGTCTACCATTAAAAACCCTTAAAAACCCTTAAAAACAATACAAACCATAAAAAACCATTAAAACCATAAAATTGGCTTCAAATAGATACATAAACCCTAAAAACATTACATAAACCCTAAAAAATGAAACAAAAACCCTAAAAAGACAACATAAACCAGAAAACACAACATAAACCCAAAAAACACTACATAAACCCTAAAAGCACTATATAAACCCAAGAACTATAACATAAACCCTAAAAACCCAACAAAACCCCTAAAAAGTGCAACATAAACCTTAAAAATTCTACATAAAACCTAAAAACATAATATAAACCCAAGAAACACTCCATGAAACGTAAATACATTACATAAACCCTAAAAAATGCAACATAAACACTACATCACCACTAAAACCCCTACATAAACACAGAAAATGCAACATAAACACTAAAAAATGCTACATAAAACCTAAACCCTAAACTCACTACATAAATCCTAAAAACATTACATAAACCCTAAAACTGATACATAAAATGTAAAAACACTAATTAAACCCTAAAAACACTACATAAACATTAAAAATGCTATATAAACTCTAGCAACACTACACAAACCCAAAAAAATGCTACAAAAACCATAAATACACTTTAAAACACTGAAAAATATTAAACCCTAATATACCATAATATAAACAATAAACCCTAATAAACCCCTAATAATCTCTAATAATCCCTAAAAACACCTTATCCTCCCTAAAATCCTAAGAAACTATTCTAAACACATATAAAACCCCAAAATACCTAATAAAGCTTAATAAATGATAATAAAACCTAATAAACCCTAAAAACACGTTATGAAAACTTAAACAACCCTAACCTCCAATTCTATATTTTTATATTTTCAATGAATCACTGTTATTGATAACTGAGAACCTCAAAAAATTCAAAACACCATATACAAAATTCAAAAAAAAGCACCCACCAACCACTTTCAAGCAACACCAAGGATTCAAATTTCAAAAATACGCAGTTCAAATTAAAGTAGGAAAATGTCAAAGCCTCCGGCTACGATCCAACGAGAGCTGCGCACCCTGACTATCACCTTCCCCAAGCTATATCACTGCATCATTCCTGTCAAATGGCAGAACCAAAATGGGGCCCATCGTAAACAATCAACCATGAACGTGGATCCATCGACCACCACACTGGAACCACCATCACCGAACAGAAAATTACACAGTAATGAAAACGCACCAGAACATGGAACCTCCACCAAGCGAATAGCTTCACACCACCACCTCTACTAGGAATGTAAATAGCATGCAAAACCAGAATGAAAGAAATCATCATCGTCATCAGGAAGATTCACCGAACAAAACCAGGAACCAGAAAATTCGAATCCAAATTCAAAAGGAAACCCCTGTAACTGAAACCGCAAGATGTTAGCCACCCAACCAGAAACCTGAAGCGATACTGAGTCTAAATCGATGCCACGGAATGGAAACAAACCACAAAAAAGACCACATCCATGAAAAAGGGGAATGCAAACCATAGTGGGAAATAGGAGATGGTAGTGTAAATCAGAGAGGAATCGCCTTCATCCCTACCACCATCACCATCCCAAACAACCCTATTACTCCATCATGATTGACCAGAAATGGGGTCTTACATGGCTGGTAAGGTAATAAGGGCAGAGGAGGAGCACAGAGAAGCAATACCAGACTGGGAGACTTGAGATCCAAAACCGGGAGGTGAGATGAAGAGCCTAGTCGCAAAATCCAAAATCAATCCATAAAATAGAGGAAAACCTCGCCAGATGCCACTAATAATCCCAAATCTCTGGATTTGCATCGATTTAATCCAATATGGGGTTTATTCACGATGGTTACAACAAAAAGTGAAGATAAACAACCATAACCTACCCTAATAGACACTAATAAACACTAATAAACCATAATAAACCCCAAACAAACCTTAAAAAGCCCTAGTAAACCATAAATAATACCCAATAAACCCTACTCAGCCATAAAAAACCTTAACACACCATAATAACACCTAATAAACCCCTACAAAACCCTAATAAAGAAAAAAAATGCTAGTATACCTTAAAAAATCCCAAGAAACCCTGATAAACACTAAAATAACCTAATAAACCCTAAAAACGCTAAGAAACAATAAAAAAATGATCACAAACAATAAAAACGCGCTATATTACCCAAAAAGACCTAAATACAATAATATAACCTAATAAAGACAAAAATGATAATATACCATAAAAATCCCTAGAAACCCTAATAAACCATAATAAACTCTAATATAACCAAAGAAACCCTAAAACGTTCAAAAAACAAACAAAATGCTCACAAACAATAAAAGAATGCTATATAATCTAAAAAGACCTAACAAACACTAATATAACCTAATAAAATGAAAAAAAACTAATAAACCCCAAACAAACCATAAAAAACCCTAATAATCCCTAATAATCCCAAATAAAAACTAATAAACCCTAATAAACCCCTAAAAAAACTTCTCAACTCTAATAAACATTGACACACCATAACAAAACCTAATAAAACCCAAGTAAATCCTGATAAACAAAAAAACGCAAACAAACCATTAAAAGCCCTGGAAACCCTAATAAACCAAAATAAATTCAATTAAAAGCTAATAAACCATTAAAAATGATCAAAAACACTAAAAACACGCTAATAAACCCTAAAAAGACATAACAACCCCTCATTTATATTAACAAAAACTAAAAAACACTCATATACCCTAATAAAAACAATAACAAACCCTAGTAAACCCTACAAATCCTTAACAAACCCTAATAAACTGTACTCAACCCTAATAAACCCTAATAACACCTTAAAGTTACTGAATCAACCCTAATAAAACTCTAAAAATACATACTCAACCATAATAAACATTAACACACCATAATAAACAATAATAAACCCCACTAAACCCTAAAAAACGCAAATATACCATTTAAAGCCCTAAAACCCCTAATAAATGCTAATAAAACCTATCAAAGCTTAAAAGCGCTAATAAACCCGAATAAACACTACTAAACACTAAAAACCCCAAATATACCCTCTTAAAAATTATTAAACCATAATTAACCATAATAAACCCTAATAAATCTTAATCATACCCAAATATACCATAATATACCATAATATACCCTAATAAACCCAACTCAATCCTAATAAAACCCTAAAAATATGTAATAAACCCTAATAAACCTTGACACACCATAATAAACCCTATTAAAATCCTAATAACCCACACCAAACCATAAAAACACTGGCATACCCTTAAAACCCTAAAACCCTAACAAACCATAATAAATGTTAATAACACCTAAAAATCCTAAAAAATGATTTTAAACCCTAAAATACCTCTAATAATAGTAGTTGAAATAACGCACGTGCATGTGCATATGCATGTGCATTTTTTAAATAATAAATCATAATGCACATGCATGTGCATATGCATGCACATTTTCATGTTAATGATAATAAATAATAAATTATAAATAATAACGCATGTGAATTTCATGTGTATGTGCATGTCCATGAGAATGATAATAAATAATAAAAAATAATGCTCGCCCAAGTGCATGTGCATGTGCATATGCATGTGCATGTGCATGTGCATGTGCATGTGCATGGTAATAAACAATATATAATAACAAAGTCCCCATGAATATGCATTTTCATGTGAATGATAATAAATAATCACACATGTGATAATAGAATAACGCAAGTGCATTGCGTGTGCACGCGCATGAGAATAAATAATAACAACACATGTTATAATAGAATAACGCAAGTGCCTTGCATTTTCATGTGCATGGTAATAAACAATATATAATAACGCATGTGTATGTGTATTTACATGTAATGATAATGATAATGATGCATGCACGTGCATGGTAATAAATAATAAATAACAACGCATGTGCATGTGCATTTGTATTTGATGAAACTAACAACAACAACAACAACAATAATAATAATAATAGAATAACGCAAGTGCATTTCATGTGCACGTCCATAGTAGTAAATAATAAATAAATAATAGTAAATAATAACGCACATGCATGTGCATGTGCATTTACATTTGATAAAAATATAATTAAAACTAATTGTAATAATAATAATACTAACGCATGCACGTGCATGGTAATAAATAATAAATAAAAATGCACATTCAAGTGGATTTGCAAATGAAAATGATCATATTAATGATAATTATAAATATAATAATAAAAAAATTGTGATAATAATAATAATAATAAAAGAATAATACAAGTGAATTGCTTATGCACGTGCATGGTAAAAAATAATAAATAATAATGCATGTGGATCTGCATTTTCATGTGATGATAATAATAATAACAGCAGTAGTGGTAGTAATGATAATAGTAGTAGTACCAATGAATGTGATAATAGAATATTTCATGTGCATTACGTGTGCACGTTCATTATAATAAATAATAATGCATGTGCATTGCATTTTCATGTGATGATGATGACGATGATAATGATAATAATATTATTATTAATATTAATAATAACAACACATGTGATAATAGAATAAGGCACATGAATTGAATGTGCATGTTTATGAATTCGCAAGTGCATTTTCATGTGCATTTTCTTATTCATTTGCATGTGATGATAATAACAATAACAACAACCACAATAAGAAAAACAACAACCACAACAATAATAATAACAATAATAATAATAACACATGTGATAATAAAATAACATGTGTGCATTACATGTACACGTGCATGGTAAAAAATATAATAATAACGCACGTGCATGTGCATGTGAATTTTCATGAGACGATGATAACAATAATAAAAATAAGAGTAACAATATGTTATAGTTGTTTGAAAAAACTACAGACAACACAAAAGTGCTAAAAATGGTGTCTTGAAAAACATAACAAATCACAGATTCATTAAAAAATGCATTACTTCTTTTTCAAGTGTCTATTTCTACTCCATTAATAGTCAAACTAAATCTCACAGAACTAAATACGATAAAAACAGGTGTCGGAGGCCGAATAGACACACAGATAAGAAGTTATGTCCATTTTAAGAAAAATTTGACAGGGATCCGGACACAGAAATGGACATTTGGAGGCCTTCAGATGAGTTTTTTGGATTTTAGGGTGCCAAAAATAACTTGAACTTTGTTCAAGTTAGCCTTATGCATAGATCTCTTCACTTCCTTTGATTTGATATGTGGTAGAGCTCAAACAGACAAACAGTGTGAAAGTTATGGCCATTTGAAGTTGGAATATTTTTGGAGTGGTATGACTATTATATTTTCTGTTTCTTTGATCTTCTCATAGTTTCGATTAGACTTGGTCCTCACTCATCTCACGATCTTTTATTTTACTAGTCACAGCGCTCAAACAGATACTCATAGGAGAAGTTATGCCTATTTTAGTGAGTTGCAGGTTTCTTAGGTTTTCAGGTGCTAGGAGGGTTACTCAATTTAAAACGACAATAACTTCTACTACGTGTGTTCATTTTGACTATAACACATATCAAATCGAATATTATGAAAAGATAAACACTCTGGTAACCATTGTAACCCTTTCTGACATTCTTCAACCCCCCAAAAGACCCAAAATCCTTTTGGTTGGTCAAAAGATTGGATTCTGGTGTCCGTTTTACAATAAATTCTTCTATTGGTGTCTGTTTTTCCTCTACCACATGTCAAATCGATGCTTGAGACTAGACATACACTCTTATAACCACCGAAGCACCTTCTCACATCCTTGAAGGCCCAAAAAGGTACTTAAACCCTCCAAAAGACCACAACTTCTACTCCGGGAGTCCGTTTTACCTCTACCATATATCAAATCGAAGATTTCAACTAGATCTACACATATATGACCAATAGGAACACCTTATCACGTTTTTAAACACCCAAATGGTCTTCAAGTCCTCTAAATGACCATAACTTCTGCTCTGGGTGTCTGTTTCACCTCTACCACATATCAAATTGAATCTTGTGACTAGCTCTACACATCTGTGAGAACCATGAACAGCTAAATAACCCTAAAAACCATGAATAACCCCATAAACACAAAAACCCATTAAAATCACGCAAAACCCTAACAAACCCTAACAAACACTAACAAACACTAACAAACCCTAACAAACCCTAACAAACCCCCAAAACCCTAAAAGCCATAACAAACCCTAAAAAACCATAACAAACCCTTAAAAAGACCTAACAAACCCCAAGAAGCACTAAGAAACCCCAACAAACACAAAAAACCCAAAGAAACCCTAAAAACCCCCCATGAAATTATCAGAAACCATAACATAACCCTAAAAACCCTAAAAACCCTATCAAAAACCTAATCAAACCTAAAAAACAGTAACACGCCCTTAAAAACCCTAACACACCCTTAAAAACCCAAACACAACCTTAGAAACCATAACACACACTTAGAAACCCCAAAGCATCCATAGAAAACCTAACACAACCTTAGAAACCCTTAGAAACCATAGCACACCCTTAAAAACCCTAACCCACCCATAAAAACCCTAACCCACCCTTAAAAACCCCAACACACCCTTAGAAACCCTAACAAACCCTTAAACCTGCAAAATCACTCTAATAAGAACTAATAAATCCTAATAAACCCTACCAACAAATAATAAACCAAAATAATCCATAATAAACCCCAAAGCCCACTACAAAACCCAAATAAACACTAATAAATCGTAATAAACCCTAAAACCCCTATTAGATGCCAATAAAAGCTAAAAAATACCTAAAAACCCAAATATATAACAAAAATGCTATTAAACCATTCAAAATGCTAATATTCACAAAAAACCCCTTACAAATCTGGTAAAACCTAACAAAACCCTAAAAAATATTAAACTGAAATATACCATAATATAAAAAAATATACCCTAATAAACCCCTAATAAACTCCTAAATAACAACTAAAGCCACTAACAACGCTACATAAACCCTATCAATTGCTACAAAATCCCGAAAAATGCTTCAAAACCCCCAAAATGCAAAAAATCCCAAAAAAACACTAATGTAGCCCAAACAAAGCATAAAAAATCCAAACACACCCATAAAACCCAAAAAAATGCATAAACCCCCAAACAACTCAAACAAAACGTAACAAACCCTGAAAACCCAAACAAAACCTAACAAACCCTAACAACCACTAATAACCTCTATGAACAACTATTAAACCCTAATAACCCATAAAACACACAATTAAACCCTAAAAACCCTAATAATCACTAATAAATCGTAATAACCTGTAATAAACCCTAACAAAATCTATTAGACACTAATAAATTATAAAAAGCCCTAAAACATGTAATATAAAATAAAAAACAATATTAAACCATAATAAACCCTAATAATAACTAAAAACCCTAACAAACCTGACAAAAAGCTACAAAAATCTCCAAATAATAGCCTATAAAACCCTACAACCCACTAATAAACTCTAAAAACCCTAATTACCCCAAAATAAATCGTAACAAACCCTAACAACCCCAAATAAATCGTAACAAATCCTAACAATGCCAAATAAATCGTAACAAACTGAAAAAACCATAACAAACCCCTAATAAGCCGCAATAAACCCTAAAAAATCATAATAAACCCTAATAAATCGTAATAAACCCAAATACACATTACTAAACCCTAATAAATAAAATAAACCCTAATAAATTCTAAATAACCCAAAAAAAGATTAATAAACCCTAAAAAAGCTATTAATGCCTACAAAAGCACAATAAAACCCTAATATACAATAAAAACGCTAATAAACTGTATAAAATCCTAAAGAACACTAATAATCCCTAAGGAACTCCAATAAAACCAAAAGAACCATATTAAACTCTAAAGAACACTAAAAACCCCTAAAAACCCCTGAAAATACTAAAACACATTATATAAACCCTAAAAACTGCTACAATACCCAAACAAACCCTAAAACACACTAAAAGACCCCGACAACCCCTATCATTCCCCAAAAACAAATAAGCCCATAAAACCCCCCAAAACCATTAAAAACCCATCAGATATCATTAAAACCCATCAAAACCCATTAACAACCCTTAAAACCCCTAAAAACACTACAAACCATAAACAGCCATTAAAACCCTAAAAAGGCTTCAAAGAGATACATAAACCCTAAAAACGTTACATAATCTCTATAAAATTCAACAAAAACCCTAAAAATGCAACATAAATCAAAAAACGCAACATAAACCCAAAAAACGCTACATAAACCCTAAAATCACTACATAAACCCTCAAACATTAACATAATCCGTAAAAACACAACATAAACCCTAAAAAATGCAAAATAAACATTAAAAAATGCTACATAAGACATAAAAACACAATATAAACCCTAAAAACACTTCATGAACCCTAAAAACGTTACATAAACACTAAAAAGTGCAACATAAATGCTACATCAACCGTAAAAACGCTACAAAAACCCATAAAACACAACATATACCCTAAAAAATGTTACATAAAACCTAAAACCTAAACACGCTACATAAACCCTAAAAACGGTACATAAACCCTAAAAATGATACATAAAACCTAAAACCGCTAACTAAACCCTAAAAATGTTACATAAACACAAAAAATGCTACATAAACTCTAAAAAACTATACAAACCCTAAAAAAGCTATAAAAACCCTCAAGACGCTTCAAAACCCTCAAAATATTAAACCCTAATACACCATAATATAAAAAATTAATCCCTAATAAACCCCTAATAATCATCAAAATAATGACAAAAGACACTAACAATGCTACATAAACCCTAACAGTTGATACAAAAAACCTAAAAATTCTTCAAAACCCACAAAACGCAACAAAACCACAAAAAATGCTAAAATAACCCTAACAAAGCATAAAAAATCCAAACACACCCATTAAACCCAGAAAAACGCATAAAACCTGAAACAAATCAAACAAACCGTAACAAACCCTAAAAACCCTTACAAAACCTAACAAACCCTGACAATCACTAATAACCCCTAAGAACCACTAATAAAACCTAATAACCCCTAAAACCCACTATTAAACCCTAAAAAACCCAATAAATACTAATAAATCATAATAACCTGTAATAAACCCTAAGAAACTCTATTAGACCCTAATAAATGATACAAAATCCATAAAACCCCTAATATACAATAAAAAACACTATTAAACCATAATAAACCATAATAATCACTAAAAACTCTATCAAACTTGACAAAATGCTACAAAAACCTACAAATAATAGACTACAAAACCCTAAGACCCATTAATAAACCCTAAAAAACCTAATAACCCAAAAATAAATCGTAACAAACCCTAACAACCCCAACTAAACCATAACAAATCATAAAAACGCCAAATAAATTGTAACAAACTGAAACAAACCATAACAAACCCCTAATAAACTGAATAAACCCAAACAAAGCATAACAAACCCTAATAAATCATAATAAACCCAAATAGACGTTACTAAACCCTAATAAATAAAATAAACCATAATAAACCATAATAAATCCTAAATAACCCTAAAAATGGTTGACAAACCCTAGAAAAATCTATTAATGCCTACAAAAGCCCAATAAAACCCAAATGTACAATAACAAATTCTAATAAACTGTAACAAATCCTAAAGAACACTAATAAACACTAAAGAACCCTAATAAACCCTAAAGAACAATATTAAACTCTAAAGAACACTAGAAAACCCTAAAGAACCCAAAAAATGCTAAAACACATTATACAAACCCTAAAACCCGCTATAATTCCAAAACAAACCCTAAAACACACTAAAAACCATAACAACCCCTATCAATCCCAAAAAAAACAAATAAACCCATAACAACCCCCAAAAAACCATTAAAAATTCATCAGATAGCATAATAAACCATAAACACCCGTTAACAACCCTTAAAAATCCAAAAAAACACCACAAACCATAAACAACTGTTAAAAACCTAAAAAAGGCTTGAAATAAATTATTAAACCCTAAAAATGTTATATAAACCCTAAAAAATGCAACAAAAACCATAAAAACTCAACAAAACAAAAAACGCAACATAAACCCAAAAAACACAACATAAACCCTAGAACTATAACATATGCCCTAAAAAAACAACATAAACCCGAAAAACGAAACATAAACATTAAACAATGATACATAAAACCTAAAAACACAATATAAACTGTAAAAACACTCCATGAACCCTAAAAACATTACAAACCCTAAAAAATGCGACATAAACGCTACATCACCCCTAAAAACGCTACATAAACCCTAAAATATGCTACATAAAACCTACACCCTAAACACACTACATAAACCCTAAAAACATTACATAAACCCTAAAAATGATACCTAAAATCTAAAACCACTAACTAAACCCAAAAAACGCTACATAAACACTAAAAATGCTATATAAACTCTAAGAATGCTACACAATCCCTAAAAAATGCTACAAAAATCGGAGAGACGCTTTAAACCCCTAAAATTTTTTAAACCCTAATATACCATAATATAAAAATTTAAACCCTAATAAACCCTTAATAAACTCTAATAATCCCTAAAAACACCTTATAATTCCTAAAATCCTAAGAAACACTACTCAACCCTAATAAAACCCCAAAAATACCTAATAAACCCTAATAAATATTAATAAAACCTAATAAACCCTAAAAACACGTTACGAAAACCTAAAAAACCCTAACCAACCTTAATAAACACTAATAAACACTAATAAACACTAATAAACCCCAAAAAACCCTAAAAAGCCCTAATAAACCATTATAAGGCCAAATAAACCCTACTCAACCCTAACAAACATTAACACACCATAATAACCCCTAATAAAACCCTACAAAACCATAATAAAATATGCTAATATACCATATAAATCCCTAGAAAACCCTCATAATCTCTAATATAACCTAATAATCCCTAAAATGCTCACAAACAGTAAAAAAATGATCACAAAACAATAAAAACATGCTATAATACCTAAAAAGACCTAAAAACACTAATATAACCTAATAAAGACAAAAAATACTAATATACCATAAAAATCACTAGAAACCATAATAAACCATAATAAACTCTATTATAACCAAAGAAACTCTAAAACACTCACAAACAAAAACAAAATGCTCACAAACAATAAAAACATGCTATATTATCTAAAAAGACCTAACAAACACTAATATATCCTAATAAAATAAAAAACTAATAAACCCGTTACAAACCCTAATAAACAATAAAAATATCTAATAAACCCTAATAAAAATTAATAAACCCTAATAAAACCCTAAAAATACCTTCTTAACCCTAATAAACTTTGACACACCATAATAAAACCAAATAAAACCAAACTAAACTCCAATAATCAAAAAACACAAACAAACCATTAAAACGCCCTAGAAACCCAAATAATCCATAATAAATTCAAATAAAATATAATAAACCTTTAAAAATTCTCATAAACTCTAAAAAACGCTAATAAAATCTAAAAAGTCATAACAACCCCTCATATATATTTACAAAAACTAAAAAAATACTCATATACCCTAATAAAATCACTAAAAAACCCTAGGAAACCCTAAAAATCCATAACAAACCATAATATACCATACTCAACCCTAATAAACCCTAATAAAACCTTAAAGATACAGACTAAACCCTAATAAAACCCTAAAAATACAGACAAAATCCTAAAAACCTTAACACACCATAATAAACCATAATAAACCCCACTAAACAGTAAAAAAACACAAATATACCATTAAAAATACCTAAAACCCCTAATAAATGCTAATAAAACCTAACAAATCATAAAAGCGCAAATAAACTCGAATAAACTCTACTAAACACTAAAACACCCATATATACCCTCTTAAAAATTAATAAACCATAATAAAAAATAATAAACCATAATAAATCATATACATACCCAAATATACCATAATATACCATAATATACCCTAATAAACACAACTCAATCCTAATAAAACCCTAAAAATACCTAATAAACCTTAATAATCCTTGACACACCATAATAAACCCAAATAAAATCCTAAAAACCCCACCAAACCCTAAAAAATGCTAATATACCATTAAAAACCCTAAAACCCTAACAAAACACAATAAATGTTAATAACGCCTAATAATCCTAAAAATTGATAGTCGAACCTAAAAATACCTCTAATAATAATAGTAGTAATAACGCACGTGCATGTGCATATGCATGTTCATGGTTTAAATAATAAATCATAGCGCACATGCAAGTCCATATGCCTGCACATTTTCATGTGAATGATAATAAACAATAAATTATAAATTATAACGCATGTGAATTTCATGTGTATGTGCATGTGCATAGGGATGATAACAAATAATAAATAATTACGCACATACAGGTGCATGTGCATGTGCATGTGCATGTGCATGTGAATGGTAATAAATAATAAATAAAAACCAAGTCTACATGGATGTGCATTTGCATTTGAATGATAATAAATAATAAATAATAACACATGTGATAATAGAATAATGCACGTGCATTGTGTGGGCACGCGCATTAGAATAAATAATAATAACACATGTGATAATAGAATAACGCAAGTGAATTGCATTTTCATGCACGTGATAATAAATAATGCACAATAACGCACAAGCATCTGCGTTTACGTGTAATGATAATGATAATGATGCATGCACGTGCATGGTAATAAATAATAAATAACAATGCACATGAATGTGAATTTGTATTTGTTGATACAAACAACAACAACAACAACAACAACAATAATAATAATAATAGAATAACGCAAGTGCATTTCATTTTCACGTGTGTAGTAGTAAATAATAAATAAATAATAAAAAACAAGAACGCACATGCATGTGCATCTACATTTACCTTTGATGATAATATTAATAATAATAATTGTAATAATAATAATATCGCATGCACATTCATTATAATAAATAAGAAATAACAACTCACATGCATGTGCATTTGCATGTGATATTGATAATAATTATGATAATTATAATAATAATAATAATAATAATAATAATAACTGTGATAATAATAATAATAATAATAAAAGAATAATACAAGTGCATTGCATATGCATGTGCATGGTAATAAATAATAAATAATAACACATGTGCATCTTCATTTGCATGTGAATATAATAATAATAACAATAGTAGTAGTAGTAGTGATATTAGTAGTAGTACCAATGCACGTGATAATAGAATATTGTTTGTGCATTACGTGTGCACGTGCATGGTAATAAATAATAATCTGTGTGCATTGAATTTTCATGTGATGATGATGACGATGATAATAACAATGTATGTGATAATAGAATAACGCATGTGAATTGAATGTGTGTGTTTATATATTTGCCTATGCATTTGCATGTGCATTTGTATGTGATGATAATAACAATAATAATAACAACAAAAACAACAACAACCACAATAATAATAACAACAATATGAATAAAAACATATGTGATAACAAAATTATGTGTGTGCATTGCATGTACACATGCATGGTAATAAAAAATAAATAATAATGCACGTGCACATGCATGTTCATGTGCATGAGATGATAATAATAATTATTATTATAATAATAGTAATAATAATAACAACAAAAACAACAACGCATGTGATAATATAATAACGCATGTGCATTGCATGTGCAGTGCATGATAATAAATAATAACTCATAGCGCAGGTGATGATAATAACAACAATAATAGTAATATTAATAATAATAGTGCATGTGACAATAGAATAACACACATGTATTTAATGTGCGTGTGTATGGTAATAAATAATAATGCACGTGCATTTTCATTTGCATTTGACGATAATAACAATAATAAAAATAATATTAATTATAACAATAACAATAAAAATTCATGTGATAATAGAATAATTTAGGTCCATTGCATGTGCGCGTGCATGGTAATAAATAATAAAGGACTTGGCCTAGCCCCTCATGACACTTTGGAATGGGGTGACTCACCTGGCCTCGCCCCTCGCTATGCTTTGGAGGAATTGTCTGAATTCTCTCCCGAGGATCGATTATATCACCACTCGTGCCTTCCGAGAAGCAAACACTGTTGCTGATGCTCTTGCGAACACGAGAATTAATCAGCATATGATTTGGCTGGATGATCTTCCTTCTGATTTATTTCATCTTTTTGACAAATATTGTAAAAAACTGCCTACGTTTCGTCTCCTGTAACCCCTTTGATTTTGTTATATTCAATAAATTGTGCTTTGGTCTTTCACCAAGGCACCATATTCTTAAAAAAACAACAACAACAACATATGCATCTACATGGAAATAAATAATAAATAATAAATAATAAATAATAACGCATGTGCATCTACATTTTCATGTGACGATAATAATAATAATAATAGTAATAATAATAATGATAATGATAATAATGATAATAATAACATGTGTGATAATAGAATAACACACATCCAAACAAACCCTAACAAAACCTAACAAACCCTAACAACCACTAATAACACCTAAGAACCACTAACAAACCCAAATAACACTTGACACCCACTATTAAACCCTAAAACCCTAATAAACACCAATAAATCACAATAACCTGTAATAAATGCTAAAAACCCTATTAGACTCTAATAAACACTAAAAAATCCCTAAAACCACTAATATACAACAAAAAAGACTATTGAACCATAATAAATCCTAATAATAACTAAAAACCCTAACAAACCCAACAAAACACAGCAAAACCCGCCAAATAATATCCTACAAAACTCTACAACCTGCTAATAAACCCTAACAAACCCTAATAACCCCATAATAAATTTTAACAAACCTGAAAAACAGCAAATAAATCATAACAAATCCTAACAACGCCAAATAAATCGTAACAATCTGAAACAAACCATAACAAACACCTAATAAACTGCAATAAACCCTAAAAAATCATAATAAACCCTAATAAATTTTAATAAACCCAAATACATATTAATAAACCAAAATGAGTAAAATAAACCCTAAGAAACCCTAATAAATCTTAAATAACCCTAAAAAAGGTTGATAAACTCTAGAAAAAGCTTTTAATGCCTACAAAAGACCAATAAAACCCTAATATACAATAAAAAATGCTAATAAACTGTAACTAATCTTAAAGAACACTAATAAACCCTAAAGAACCCTAATAAACCCAAATGAACCATAATAATCTCTAAAGAACACTAAAAACACTAAAGAACCCAAAAAATTCTAAAACACAACACAGAAACCCTAAACACTGCTATATTATCCAAAAAAACCCTAAAACACACTAAAAACCCTAATAACCCCTATAAATCCCGAAAAAACAAATAAACCCTTAAACCCCCCCCCAAAAACACTGAAATCCCATTAAATACCATAAAAACCATAAACACCCATAAACAACCCTTAAAAACCCTAAAAATTATTACAAACCATAAACGACCATTAACACACTAAAAAAGGCCACAAATAGATACATATACACAAAAAACGTTAGATAAATCCTAAAAATGAAACATAAAGCCTAAAAATGCAACATAAACACGAAAAATGCAAACTAAACCGAAAAAATGCTACATAAACTCAAAAATCACTAAATAAACCCTATAACTTTAACATAAACCCTAAACAACGCAACATAAACATTAAAAATGCTACATAAAACCTAAAAACACAACAGAAACCCTAAAAACACTATGTGAACCCTAAAACATTACATAAACCCTAAAAAATGCAACATAAACGCTACATCTCCCCTAAAAATGCTACACAAACCCAGAAAACCCAACATAAACCCTAAAAATGATACATTAAACCTAAACCCTAAACACGCTACATAAACCCTAAAAATATAACATAATCCCTAAAAAATACTACATAAAACCTAAAAACACTAACTAAACCTTAAAAGAGCTACATAAACGGTCACGACCTGTCCTCGGGGCCTGTGCCTTGACTACCCCAAGCCCTCCTTCCATAGGCCAGGGGCTGGCGACTAGCACCAAGGTGTAATTCCCCATAAAAAGGGAAGGCATTGCCTTTGTAATGTAAAAAAACACCACAGAGCATGCAAGCAGAAGTAAACACTAAGTAAAAACTGGATACAACAGTAAGTGTGGAAAAAGTAAGTGGTCCAGAATACAAACCCAAACTGAAAGTAAAGTACAACTGAGAAGGAGAGTACAACAACTGAAAAGTAAAGCAGCAGCCTCGAGCCGTCCACTGGAAGTCCCACCTGAAGGGTGTGTATAGATAGCCTCCACAGCTCCTCGAGTCCAGCCGTCCGCTCCGAGTACGTCCTGCCTAGTGGTCCACCTCTAGGTGTCGACCTGCTCTGCAAGCCTCAACCACAATCAACGTTGTCCGTCGTTTGCAGCCAACACAACGTAGTGCGGGCATAGCCCGTGCAGGGGTGAGTAAGCTACTCAGTAGGGACCCCAAGACCCCCGAAGGTCTCCGAGAATCCACAAAGGATAATCCACAAAGGAAAGATACAATCACGAAGTAACATCCGACACTACATAGGTATATTCCCATACATATTCCTAAGTCATCAATTCTAGTTCGACTCCAACATCTGAGCCCATGTTTGATCACGTCCAAACAGGATAGCACAACACAATCCACATAGGAAAGCAAAACAAGATTCAACTCACACAGGTATACTTCTTTTTATGACTATAGAGATGATCAGATATAGCCACTGAGTCATCTAAGCCATCAGACCCACAAAGGATCGATAGGTACTAACCCCCGCAATGACCCACAAAGGATCTGACCCACATAGGATCGATAGGTAACTAACCCCCGCAATGACCCACACAGGATCAGACCCACACAGGATCTGTAGGCGCTAGCCCACACAGGACCGCTAAGCTCTGACCCACACAGGATCTGACCCACACAGGATCGGTAGCACTGATCCACGTAGGATCGCTGAGTGCTGTAGTCGTCGTCGTCGAATCCATGGAGGATTTCTGCACAGTCGTCAACGTCGTCGCCGTCACAGCCATCTCTAGGGTTCCCGCACACAGCAAGCTCGTTCGGGAGGGTCCGCTCCATGAGACGAGGGGCTCATACATCAACTGACACATAGTCCAGAGTAGATGTATCCAAAAGTTCCGTATCGTCAACAGGAACTCAACGTCATAGATGGCGCGTCAATCGGACGCCCGGTCTGAGAGTTATTGGCTTTTTCGTCCCAGGGGCCCAGTTGGTTTTTAAGTCAAAACCAACCCGACCGTACTCCACCTGCATCCAAACCTCGAGCGGAGTAATCCAAAAGGTCTGTCTCCCTAAGAGGAATCCAACAAAGTCGGCGGCACGTCAATCGGACGTCCAGAGCTCAAGTTATAAGCGTTTCCGCTCTAAGGGCCCGGTTGGTTTCGTGTACGAACCAACCCGGTCGAACCCAAAGTTCTCTGAAACCCTGAGTGTAATATAGAGAAAAGACCATCTCGATCTAAGGATCGCATCACAGCTGATGGTGCATCGATCGGAGGTCCGCAGCCCAAGATATGGGCAGAATACCGATGTAGGTTTGGTATTAGGGGGTTCGGGCCCGGTCCGACCCGGCCCGATACCCCCAGGGTCGGCCCGAACCGGGTCCGGGTCCGGCCCGGCGCGCTGGTGCCAGCCAGGTGGCTCGGCCGTTTCGGCCAAGCGAAGAGGCGCGGGGGGGGGGGGGGGGGGGGGGCTGCCCCCCGCTTTTTGTAACCGCGACCCCACGTGTGGGCCGCTTTGTTGGCCAACCGGGGGTTACGGACCCCCAGATTTCCCCCTGACCGGCCGGCCCACTCCAGCCGGTCGGCTGCTGCCGCCACGGGACCAGTGCTGGCCAGTCCCCCTGCTCTAACGCCGGCGGCCCGGATCCGGCCGTCGGTCTCCCCGCTCTGCCGCGGCCCCATCCGCGGCCTTGGTCCCATCTGGCATGGCGCGACGGTGCCACGCCCCTCCGCCGTGGCCCCGCTCTGGCCTCGGTGCTTTTGTAGTTCTCCGGCGTGGCGCGATCGTGCCGCGTCTTTGGTTCGTCTCCAATGGCACGACGCGACGGCCCCGCTTCTCCCCCTTTCTTTAATATTTCCGCGCTGTGCTTCAGCACCGTGTTGCCTTGTTCGTGCCGCAAACAACATCAAACAACCAATGGGGAGAGGAGGGTCGGCCGTGTTCGTGCGGTCCGACCCCTCCCGTTATTGCGGTATCAGGCGGCACTAATAGAAATGAAGAAAGGCAACGAATGAATTCACAAACAACAATTAAAATAAATCCCTACCTCGTCGAATTCGATGAGCGAGGATTCGTCGTGGAAAATAACCATCGCGGAAGAAGGTGTCGCGGAAGAAGCGTCGCGGAAGAAGGAACGTCACAGAAGAATCGTCGCGTTGTTGATCTCCGAGGATCCGGCATTCTTCGCGTTCTTCGCGTTCTTCACGTTCTTCGTCGAGGAGGAAGAACTTCATGATTTTGAGAGAATTCTCTCCAAACCCTCTTGCACAACCAACCCCTAATAAAATAAGAGTTGTCTTATTTTATTAACGCACAAGCCAACGTTTGAATTTCAAAAATAAACAATCAATTAAAAGAATTAATTGCAACAATTTAACCACCCAAATTAATGAGGCGTTTATAAACCAGAGAAACGCATGGGTTGACTTCATTAAAAAGGGGGGTGCGGGTACGTTTCTTAATTTAAGGAGGGGGTTTGAAAAAGGTGGGGCTCGTGTGGGCCCCACCCCACAAATATCCTACCTAGTGGTGTAAGATATTGTGGGTCCCACTTTAACCCCTTAACTTAGGTTAAACAAATTAAATAAATTAAATGGTGCGACCAATTTAATTTTATTCATTTACTTAACCCGAAAATTTAAAAAACCACACCCGAGCAAACGCAACTCCAGAAAAGGTGTTTCTAAGCAATTACCGGCACTGCGATTCCAACGGTACCCTCAGAATCCGAATTCGAGAACCGGTTCAAATGTTAGAAAAACCCGCTCATTCGTTCACTGAACGTACCCGAGCTAAACTTCAGAAAATGATCCTGGGCACACCGGGCCTTGGAATCAGGTGCCGTCAGAAATTGCATTCTTCTAAAATTCCCAAGAAAATTAAGAAAAAAATTCCCTTGAATTTTTCAGGTCTTTACATCACTCCCACCTCAAGGCTTTACGTCCTCATAAAGATAAATCAAAACTAGGGAAACAAATGTGGGTATTGAGAACGCATCTGAGCCTCCCGCTCCCAAGTGCTTTCTTGAAGGTTCCCGTGTTGCCATCTGATGCGCACTAGAGGAATCGACCGTCCATGTAGGACCCGATCCTATCGATCCTCAATCTCCACAGGGACCTCCGCAAAAGCCACCCCATCATCAATGTCCAGCTCTCCATGGTCAATGATATGCGTCGGGCCGTGCACGTATCTCCTCAGCTGGGATTCGTGGAAGACGTCGTGCACCCGGTGCAACTGAGGTGGTAGAGCCAGGTAATAAGCCACCTCTCTAATCCTGCCAAGGACCTGGAATGGTCTGATGAAGCGTGGAGACAACTTGTCGCCTCGGAAAAATCTCCGTAATCCACATCGAGGTGAGACCCGCAAGAAGACGTGGTCACCATCCTCAAACTCAAGTTTCCTCTGCCTCCTGTCAGCATAAGACTTCTGCTGTCTCTGAGATGTCCTCATCCGCTCCTGGATTACATGGAAATTTTCTATCATTGCCTGGACCATCTCTGGTCCCACAAGTGCTGACTCCACAGGGTCTGTCCAGCACAGAGGAGATCTGCAAGCTCGGTCGTATAACACCTCATATGGTGCCATACAGATGGTGGAGTGGTAGTTGTTGTCGTACGCGAACTCCACCAAGGGTAGGTGGTCCTCCCAGCTGCGACCAAAGTCGAGGAAACATGCGCGGAGCATTTCCTCGAGAGTCTGAATGGTCCTCTCCGTCTGACCATCCGTTTGAGGGTGAAAGGCGGTACTCAGACGTAGCTGCGTCCAAAATGCCTCCTACAACCCCTTCCAAAGCCGAGAAGTAAAGCAATAATATCGATCGGAGATGATAGATGATGGCACACCATGAAGCCGTACAATATCCTGAATGTAGAGATGTCCCAAGCTCTCCACTGAGCCCTGATCTCTGATGGGTAAGAAGTGGGCTTACTTGGTGAGTCGGTCGACAATCACCCAAATGGAGTCGTGACCTCTGGAAGTGCATGGAAGTCCAGTGACGGAGTCCATAGATATCCTGTACCACATCCACTCCGGGACCTCCAAGGGCTGTACCAAGCCTGCTGGTACTTGGTGCTCTTCCTTCACCTGCTGGCAGGTGAGAGATCGAGAAATGAACTCTCCCAAAGCCTTCTTCATGCCCGACCACCAGTGTTGTCGTCTGAGATCCTGGTACATCTTCTCCACGCCAGGATGTACCGCCAAAGGGGAAGTGTGAAACTCCCTCAGCACCTCCTCCCATAAAGAAATCGGTACCAAGGTACGTCCTCTAAAAAGGACGTTGTGCTCTCCTCCTACAGAGAAACCATCAGGTGCCTTTCCTGAGGATATCTGCGCACGTCGCATCTCACAGTCAGCATCCCCACGCTGTGCCTCTCTGGCCCACTACAGTAGTGGAGGAGTGACTTTGAGTGACTGAAGAAAGGATGCTTCATCTCTATCCACGAAGGATATCTGCAAAGCGGCTAGCTGCTCTGTCACCTCCCCAAGTAGCTGAATGCCCGTCCTCCTGCTGAGTGCATCGGCTACTACGTTCCCCTTTCCAGAAGTATAGACTTTCTCAAAGTCAAAGTCCTGGAGGAACTCGATCCATCACCGCTGTCTCAAGTTCAGGTCCTTCTGCGATAAGATTCACCTGAGACTCTGATGGTCAGAATAGACTGTAAAGTGCTCACCCATCAGATAGTGTCACCACATCTTCATAGAGAAAACCACTGCTGCTAAATCCAGGTCATGGGTAGCGTAGTTCTGCTCATGCTGCCTCAACTGACGTGATCCATAGGCGATCAAAGCCCGCTCCTGCGTCAGGACACATCCGAGTTCGGTCCCTGATGCATCGCAGTAAACTACGTACCCTACTCCCTCCTCCAGCAACCTCAAGATAGGCGCACTGGTCAATCTCTGTCTCGGCTCCTTGAAGCTCTTCTGACATCTGTCTGACCACAAAAAGGGTTTCCCCTTCTTCGTCAAAGCTGATAGTGGTGCCGCAACTCTGGAGAAGTCTGGAACAAATCTCTGGTAGTATCCAGCTAGTCCCAAGAAACTCTGCACCTCCGTCATGCTCCTGGGTGGCTCCCAAGCAAGCACTGCCTCGATCTTCGCAGGATCCATCACAACTGCCACCTCGGAGATGACGTGTCCCAAGAAGTGGACCTCACGTATCCAGAACTGACACTTAGAGAGTTTTCCATAAAGATGGTGCTCTCAGAGTGTGTCTAGTATAACACGTAAGTGGTAGGCGTGCTCCTCCTCAGTCGTCGAGTATATCAAAATGTCGTCGATGAAGACCACGAAAAATCGATTGAGGTATGGCTGAAAGATCCTGTTCATGAGGCCCATGAACACTGTTGGAGCATTGGTCATGCCGAAAGGCATAACCAAGAACTCATAGTGGCTATACCGACATCTGAAGGCCGTCTTCTGCACGTCCTCGTCCCGAACTCTGAGCTGATGATAGCCTGACCTAAGGTCTATCTTCGAGAACCACCATGATCCCTTGAGCTGATCGAAGAGGTCATCAATCCTCGGTAGCGGATACTTGTTCCTCACTTTCACCTGGTTCAGGCGACGATAGCCGACAAAAATTCGCAAGCTCCCGTCCGCCTTCTTGGCGAACAATATAGGGGAAGCCCAGGGTGAAACACTGGGTCAGATGAATCCCTTGCCCTGCAAGTCCTCCAACTGTACCCATAGCTCTCGAAGCTCAACGGGGGCCATATGATATGCTGGGGTGGATATCGGGGCCGTCCTGGGGTACATATCAATATAAAAGTCTACCTCCCTGCGAGGAGGTAGTCCTGGAACGTCATCAGGAAAAAATTCCGCATACTGATCCACCACTGTAGGAAAACCAGGACTCCGCACGTCAACTGATCCTAGGATGAGGCTAGCCAACGGATGAGTGATGGGCTGTCCTCTCTTCTGTGTGAGTCCATCATGTGCTGCGAAGGCTCCCTTCTCACCGGTGAAGGTGAACCTGCTCCCATCGGTGCGTACACATCGCACCTTGCGCCTAATACAGTCAATCTGAGCATGGACTGTAGATAACCATTCCATGCCCAAGATGACGTCGTAAGGCCTCGACACTGCTACATGAAGATCCCAGCCAAAGATCTCGCCTCCTAGAGTAAGCTCACACTGCCAGCACCAGTGCATAATCGTCGAGTCTGCTCCCGTAGGAGTATCTAGCCGTAAGGATCGAGCCAACGGCTCCGTCGGAATCTTCGAGCTCCGAACAAGGGCAGCGGCTATGAAAGAATGACTCGATCATGTGTCAATAAGAACTGCAGCAAGGGTTGAATAGACACAGATAGTACCTCGAATCATCTCGGGCGCGCCGTGGTCATAGGCCTCTACTGCCTGAATTTGTGCCTGTGTCTGCCCGCCAACTCCCTGTGGTCGGGGTGGACCTACTGGTGGTGGTGGTGGTAGAGCCTCAAAGCGTCGCCCACCACCTGTTGCTCAGCCAACTCCTCTGCCTCGTCCTCCTGCTCCCTGCGGACCGCCACGGTCGACCCTCTGTCTCTGACTGGGTGGCCCCTCAACCGTCTGATGCTCCTCGGCATATCGGGTCGGGCAGTCACGTGCCATGTGGCCCTGCCCGCCGCATGCGTAGCACTGTCTGCCTCTCGAAAGACTGGCTCTGCGCTATGTGCCCCACACTACTGTGCCAATGTCCTAAGGTCTTCTACCTGAGGGTCTGGTCTGCCTGGACCCATGAGTCATCCGTCGACTACCTACTACAGAAGACCCTGCTACGTGCCGCCCTGCGGTAGGTCTCGCTGCTGAATTAGGCTCAGAAAGGAAGCTCTCGATGAGAAGGGCTCGCTCCAGTACTCCTGCCTATGTCAGAATGCTGAGGGAGATCAGCGATGCCCTGATCTCATGCCTCAATCCCTTCTCAAAGGTCCGAGCCCAGAAGAATTGGTCCTGTACCATGTCTATCGAGTAGCGCGAGAGATCAGTAAATCTTGCCGAGTACTGGGCGACCGTCAAGCTACCCTGCCGCAGCTGTAGAAGATCCTGGATGCGCACTGCACGGAGGGTGGCTGGGATGAACTCCAAGCGGAAGAGGCTCTCAAAGTCCGTCCAGAGGAGATATGCCTCATCGTGCACCTGGAGCATCAAGCTCCACCATCTGCCTGCTGCCGCGTGCAGGAGGCTCGCGGCGATGATCACCATGAGGTCTGCTGGTGTCCTCACTAACTTGAAAACCCATACAACTGCCTCCAGCCAATCCTTGGCGGCCTGAGGGTCCGTCTCCCAGTGGAAATTGGGCGGTCTCTGATGCTGAAACTCGTGCAATGCACTAAGGAAACGTGCATCGTCAACGACTGGGGCTGGTAGCATCGGTGGCTCGGCCGGTAGAGGTACCGCTGGTGCCTGTGCTGTGAAAGGGCCCTATACCGAGGCCTCATCGCTTGGTGGGTTGTCGTCACATACAACGCTCGGAACCCTAGCTGGCTGCCATCGTGGGGCCATCCTGAAAAGAAACAGGTGCGCCATGGTTAAACAGTATACCTGGTGAGCTGACACAAAGTAATCACAAATAAAACTTGTAACACACATGCAATCAATGTTTTTGTGCATTAAGTTGGAAATCAGAAGTCAGGGTCCTGGTGTACGGATACATCGGCCGCCGCACCAACACTGGACTCCCTAGACTGATAACCACACTCAATACTCATAACACTATTGCTTCACATAGAAAAAGATTAGAGTCCTGAGTTCTGCGGTAGAATCGAACTCCTCTGTTACCAATTTGTCACGACCCGTCCTCGGGGCCCGTAACGTGACTACCCCAAGCCCGCCTTCCATAGGCCAGGGGCTGGCGACTAGCACCAAGGCGTAATTCCTAGTAAAAAGGGAAGGCATTTCCTTTGTAATGTAAACAAACACCACAGAGAAAGTAAGCAAAAGTAAACACTTAGTAAAAACTGGATACAACAGTAAGTGCAGAAAAAGTAAGTGGGCCAGAATACAAACCCAAACTGAAAGTAAAGTACAACTGAAAAGGAGAGTACAACAACTGAAAAGTAAAGCCACAGCCTCGAGCTGTCCACTGGAAGTCCCGCCTGAAGGGTGGGTACAGATAGCCTCCACAGCTCCTCGGGTCTAGCCGTCCACTCCGAGTACGTCCCGCCCAATGGTCCACCTCCAGGTACCGACCAGCTCCGCAAGCCTCAACCACGATCAGCACTGTCCGTTGTCTGCAACCAACACAACGTAGTGCGGGCATAGCCCGTTCAGGGGTGAGTAAGCTACTCAGTATGGACCCCGAGACCCCTGAAGGTCTCCCAGAATCCACAAATGATAATCCACAAAGGAAAGATACAATCACGAAGTAACATCCGACACTACTTAGGTATATGCCCATACATATACCTAAGTCATCAATTCCAGTTCGGCTCCAACATCCGATCCCAAGTTAGATCACGTCCACACAGGATAGAACAACACAATCCACATAGGAAAGCAAAACAAGATTCAGCTCACACATGTATACTTCTTCATATGACGATAGAGATGATCAGATATAGCCATTGAGTCATCTAAGCCGTCAGACCCACAAAGGATCGATAGGTACTAACCCCCGCAATGACCCACAAAGGATCTGACCCACATAGGATCGATAGGTAACTAACCCCCGCAATGACCCACACAGGACCGGACCCACACAGGATCTGTAGGCGCTGGTGCACACAGGACCGCTGAGCGCTGACCCACACAGGATCTGACCCACACAGGATCGGTAGCACTGATCCACGTAGGATCGCTGAGTGCTTTAGTCGTCGTCGTCGAATCCACGGAGAATTTCTGTACAGTCGTCAACGCCGTCGCCATCGCAGCCAGCTCTAGGGTTCCCGCACACAGCAAGCTCGTTCTGGAGGGTCCGCTCCACGAGCTGAGGGGATGATACATCAACTTAAACATAGTCCGAAGTTGATGTATCCCAAAGTTCTGTATCGTCAACATGAACTCAACGTCATAGACGGCACGTCAATCGGACGCCCGGTCTGAGAGTTATTGTCTTTTTCGTCCCAGGGGCCCAGTTGGTTTTTAAGTCAAAACCAACCCGACCATACTCCACCTGCATCCAAACCTCAAGTGGAGTAATCCAAAAGGTCTGTCTCACTAAGAGGAATCCAACAAAGTCGACAGAACGTAGATCGGACGTCCGGAGCTCAAGTTATAAGCGTTTCTGCTCCGAAGGTCTGGTTGGTTTCGTGTACGAACCAACCCGGCCGAACCCAAAGTTCTCCGAAACCCTGATTGTAATATACCAAAAATACCGTCTCGATCCAAGGATCTCATCGCAGCTGACGGTGCGTCGATCAGAGGTATGCATCCCAAGATATGGGCAGAAGACCGATGGAGGTTTGGTATTAGGGGGTTCGGGCCCGGTCCGACCCGGCCCGATACCCACAGGGTCGGCCCGAACCGGGTCGACCCGAACTTGGTCCGGGACCGGCCTGCTTGGGCGTGGCCCTGCCCGGCCTGGGCGCGGCCCGGCCTATCGGTCCGTCCAGGGCAGTCGGCCCGGCGTGCTGGCGCCATCCAGGTGGCTCGGCCGTTTCGGCCGAGCGAAGAGGCGCGTGGGGGGGGGGGGGGGGGGGGGCGCTGCCCCCCTCTTTTTGTAACCGCAGCCCCACGTGGGGGCCGCTTTTCTAGCCAACCGGGGGTTACGGACCCCCGGATTTCCCCCTAACCGGCCGGCCCGCTCCGACCGACCGGCTGCTGCCGCCACGGGACCGGTGCTGGCCGGTCCCCCTGCTCCGACACCGGTGGCCCGGAACCGGCCGCCGGTCTCACCTCTCCGCCGCGGCCCAAGCCGCGGCCTTGGTCCCATCCGGTGCGGCGCGATGGCGCCGCGCCCCTCCGCCGCGGCCCCGCTCTGGCCACGACACTTTTGTAGTTCTTCGGCATGGTGCGACCGTGCCGCATCTTTGGTTCGTCTCCAACGGTGCGGCGCGATGGCTCCGCTTCTCCCCCTTTCTTTAATATTTCCGCGCGGTGCTTCGGCACCACGTTTCCTTGTTCGTGCCGCAAACAACATCAAACAACCAAATGGGAGAGGAGGGTCGGCCGTGTTCGTGCGGTCTGACCCCCTCCCGTTATTGCGGTATCAGGCGGCTCCAATAGAAATGAAGAAAGGCAACAGAAGAATTCACGAACAACTATTAAAATAAATCCCTACCTCGTCGAATTCGATGAGCGAGGATTCGTCATGGAAAATAACCATCGCGGAAGAAGGCGACACGGAAGAAGCGTCGCGGAATAAGGAACGTCACGGAAGAAGTGTCGCGTCGTCGATCTCCGAGGATCCGGCGTTCTTCACGTTCTTCGTCAAGGAGGAAGAACTTCACGATTTTGAGAGAATTCTCTCCAAACCCTCTTGCACAACCAAACCCTAATAAAATAAGAGTTGTCTTATTTTATTAACGCACAAGCCAACTTTTGAATTTCAAAAAGAAAAAATCAATTAAAAGAATTAATTTCAACGATTTAACCGCCCAAATTAATGAGGCGTTTATTAACCAGAGAAACACATGGGTTGACTTCATTAAAAAGGGGGGTGCAGGTGCATTTCTTAATTTAAGGAGGGGGTTTGAAAAAGGTGGGGCTTGTGTGGGCCCACCCAACAAATATCCTACCTAGTGGTGTAGGATATTTTGGGTCCCACTTTAACCCCTTAACTTAGGTTAAACAACTTAAATAAAATAAATGGTGTGACCAATTTAATTTTATTCATTTACTTAACCTGAAAATTTAAAAAACCACATCCGAGAAAACGCAACTCCGGAAAAGGTGTTTCTAAGAAATTACCGGCGCTGTGATTCCAACGGTACACTCTAAATTTGAATCCGAGAACCGGTTCAATAGTTAGAAAAACCCGCTCGTTCGTTCACTGAACGTACCCAAGATAAACTTCAGAAAATGATTCCGGGAACACCGGGCCTCGGAATCAGGTGCCGTCAGAAACTACGTTCTTGTAAAATTCCCACGAAAATTAAGAAAAAAATTTCCTTGAATTTTTCAGGTCTTTACATAAACACTAAAAATGCTACATAAACTCAAACAACGCTACACAAACACTAAAAATGCTATAAAACTCCTAAAGACTCTCCAAAACTCTCAAAAATTTTAAACCCTAATATACCATAAAATAAAATATTAAACCCTAATAAACCCCTAATTAATTATAATGATCACTAAAAATTCCTTATAATCCCTAAAAACCCTAAGAGACTGTACTCAACCCTAATAAAACCCTAAAAATACCTAATAAACCCTAATAAATGATAATAAATCCTAATAAACACTTAAAACATGTTAAGAAAACCTAAAAAACCCTAACCATCCCTAATAGACACTAATAAACACTAATAAACCATAATAAACCCCAAACAAACCCTAAAAATTTCTAATAAACCATAAATAAATCCAAATTAACCCTACTCATCCCTAATAAACCTTAACACACCCAAATGACCCCAAATAAAACCCTATAAAACCCTAATAATGAAAAAAAACACTAATATACCTTAAAAAATCCATAGATACCTTGATAAACTCTAATATAACCTAATAAAGCCTAAAAACACCCACAAATAATAAAAAAATGATCACAAATAATAAAAACACGCAATATTACCTAAAAAGTCCTAAAAACACTAATATACCCTAATAAAGACAAAAAAATGATTTTATACCTTAAAAATCCATAGAAACCATAATAAACCATAATAAACTCTAATATAACCAAAGAAACCCTAAAAAATATCACAAACAAAAAAAATCTTACAAACAATAAAAACGCTATATTATCTAAAAAGACTTAACAAACCTAATATAACATAACAAAACAAAAAAACTAATAAACCCCTAACAAACCCTAATAAACCCTAAAAATCCCGAATAAATCCTAATAAAAAATAATAAACCCTAATAAAACCATAATAAAACCCTAAAAATACCTTCTCAACCCGAATAAACCTTGGCACACCATAACAAAGCCTAATAAAACCCAACTAAACCCCAATAAACAAAAAAACACAAAAAAACAATTAAAAAGCCCTATAAACCCTAATAATCCATAATAAATTCTAATGAAACATAATAAACCCTAAAAAATGCTCACAAACACTAAAAACACGCTAATAAAACCCAAAAAAGTCCTAGCAACCCATCATATATATTAACAAAAACTAAAAAACTCATAAACCCTAATTAAAACAACAATAAACTCTAGTAAACCCTAAAAATACCTAACAAACCCTAATAAACACTGCTCAACCCTAATAAACCCAAATAAAACCCTAACGATAGCTACTCTACCCTAATAAAATATTTAAAATACCTACTGAACCCTAATAAACCTTAATAGACTATAATAAACCATAATAAACCCCGCTAAACCCTAAAAATGCAAATATACCAATAAAAAGCCCTAAAAAACCTAATAAATGTTAATAAAATCTAACAAATCTTAAAAGCACTAATAAACCCTAATAAACACTACTATACCCTAATATACCCTCTTAAAAATTAATAAACTGTAATGAATGATAATAAAACCTAATAAATCATAAACATACCCAACATTACCATAATATGCCATAATATACCCTAATAAACCCAACTCAATCCTAATAAAACCGTAAAAATACATAATAAACCCTAATAAACCTTAACACACCATAATAAACCCAAATAAAATCCTAATAACCCCCACCAAATCCTAAAAATGATAATATAGCATTAAAAACCCTAAAACCCTAACAAACCCTAATAAATGTTAATAACAACTAAAAATTCTAAAAAATGATAGTAAACCCTAAAATTACCTCTAATAATAATAATAGTAATAACACAAGTGCATGTGCATATGCATGTGCACGGTTTAAATAAAAAATCATAATGCACGTGCATGTGAATATGCCTACGCATTTTCATGTGAATGATAATAAATAATAAATAATAAATAATAACGCATGTGAATTACATCTGTATGTGCATGTGAATTAGAATGATAATAAATAATAAATAATAAATAATAATGCACATCCAATTGCAAGTGCAAGTGCAAGTGCATGTGCATGTGCATGTGCATGTGCATGGTAATAAACAATAAATAATATCCAAGTCCACATGAATATTCATTTGCATGTGAATGATAATAAATAATAAATAATAAATAATTACACATGTGATAATAGAATAAGGCACGTGCATTGCGTGTGCACGTGCATGAGAATATATAATAATAACACATGTGATAACAGAATAACCCAAGTGCATTGCATTTTCATGTGCATGATAATAAAAAATATATAATAACACAATTGCATGTGCATTTACATGTAATGAAAATGATAATAATGCATGCACGTGCATGGTAATAAATAATATATAACAATGCACGTGCATGTGCATTTGTATTTGATGGTAGAAACAACAACAACAACAATAATAGTAATAGAATAATGCAAGTAAATTTGATGTGCATGTGCATAGTAGTAAATAATAAATAAATAATAATAAATAAGAATGCACATGCATGTGCTTTTGCCTTTACATTTGATGATAATATTAATAATACTAATTGTAATAATAATAATAATAACCCATGCACGTGCATGGTAATAAATAATAAATAACAATGAACATGAATGTGCATTTGCATGTGGTAATGATAATAATAATGATAATGATAATAATAATAATAATAATAATAATAAAAAGAATATTACAAGTGCATTGCATATGAACGTGCATGGTAATAAATAAAAAATAATAATGTACGTGCATCTACATTTTCATGTGATGATATGAATAATAATAGCATTAGTAATAGTAGTAGTAGTAGTGGTGATAATAGTAGTAGTACCAATGCATGTGATAATAAAATATTGCATGTGCCTTACGTGTGCACATGCATGGTAATAAATAATAACGCCCATGCATTGAATTCACATGTGATGATGATGATGATAATAATAATAATAATAATATTAATAATAAAAATGTGTGTGATAATAGAATAACGCACACGCATTGAATTTGCATGTATGTGCATTCTCATGTGCATTCGCATGTGATGATAATAAAAATAACAACAACAACAACAACAACAACAACAACCACAATAATTATAATAACAATAAAAATAACAATGCATGTGATAAAAAAATAACGTGTGTGCATTGCATGTGCACGTGCATGGTAATAAAAATATAATAATAACGCATGTTCATGTGCATGTGCATATAGATGAGATGATTATTATAATAATAATAATAGTAATAATAAGTTATAGTTGTTTGAAAAAATAGAAGACATGACAAAAATGCTTGAAATGGGGTCTCGAAAAACCTATCAAATCATACTATCATTGCAAAAGGCATAACATCTTCTTCGGGTGTCCATTTCCACACTGTGAATAGTCAAACTGAATCTCAAGGAACGAGCTATGATAATATTAGGTGTCGCTGGCCGAATAGACACAAAGATCAGAAGTTATGACCATTTTATGAAAAATTTGACAGGGATCCGTACAAAGAAATGGAGTTTTGGAGGAATTCTATTGCATTTTTGAGATTTTAGGATCTTAATCATGACTTGAACTATGTTCAAGTCATCCTTCTACGTAGATCTCTTTGCTACATTCGATTTGATATGTGGTAGAGATCAAATGGACAACCGAAGCGAAAGTTATGGTTGTTTGAATTTGGACTTTTTTTGGAGTGGTATAACTAATATATTTTATATTTATTTGTTCTTCTCATAGTTTATACTAATCTTGGTCCTCACTCATCTCACGATCTTCAATTTGACTGGTCATAGAGCTCAAAAGGACACCTGAAGGAGAAGTTATGCCTATTTTAGTGAGTTACGGGTTTCTTAGGAGTTTAGGTGCTAGGAGAGTTTTTTAATTTAAAATTACAATATTTTCTGCTACGTGTGTTTATTTTGGATCTACCACATATCAAATAGAATATTCTGAAAATATACACACTCTAGTAACCACTGGAACCCTTTATGACATTCTTCAACCCTCAAAAAGACCCAAAATCCCTTTGGATGGTCAAAAGATTGGCTTCTGGTGTCTGTTTTGCAATAACTTCTTCTATGGGTGTCCATTTTACCTCTACCACATATCAAATCGAAACTTGAGACTAGGACTACACTCCTATAACCATTTAATAACCTTCTCACATCCTTGAAAGCCTAGAAAGGAACTTGAACCCTCCAAAAGACCATAACTTCTACTCTGGGAGTCCGTTTTGCCTCTACCATATATCAAATCGAAGCATTCAACTAGATCTACACATTTGTGACCAATAGGAACACCATATCACGTTCTTAAAGTCCCAAAAGTTCCTTAATTCTTCCAAATGACCATAATTTTTTCTCTAGGTGTCCATTTCACCTCTACCACATATCAAATTGATGCTTGCAACTAGCTCTACACATCTGTGACAACCATGGACAAGTAAACAACCCTATCAAACTATGAATAACCCCTTATACACTAAAAACCATTAAAAACCATGAAAAACCCTAACAAACCCTAAAAACCCTAAAAAACACTAACAAACCCTAAGTAACCCTAACAAACCCCAAAAATCCATAAAAACATAAAAAAATCTAACAAACCCTAACAAAGCCTAACAAGCCCTATCAAACCCCAAGAAGCACTAAGAAACCCCAATAAACTAAAAAACCAGAAGAAACACTAAAAACCATAGGAAACCATAAGAAACCCTAACAAAACCCTAAAAACTCTAACAAACCCTAAGCAAACCTAAGAGACACTAACACTCCCTTAGAAACCCTAACACACACTTAGAAACCCTAACACACCCTTAGAAACCATAGCACACACCCTTAGAAACCCCAATGAACCCATAAAAACACTAACACAACCTTAGAAACCCTTAGAAACCATAGCACACCCTTAAAAACCCTAACCCGCCCATAAAAACCCTAACCCACCCTTAGAAACCCTAATACACCCTTAGAAACCCTAACTAACCCTTAGACACCCTAAATCACTCTGATATTCACTAATAAATCATAACAAACCCTACCAACCAATAATAAACCATAAAACCCCCTAATAAAACCTAAAATCCACTACTAAACCCTAATAAACACTAATAAATCGTAATAAATCATAAAAACCCTATTAGACCCCAATAAAGGCGACAAAAAACCTAAAAACCCAAATATACAACAAAAATGCTATTAAACCATTCAAAATGCTAATATTCACAAAAAAACCCAAACAAACCTGGAAAAACCCAAAAACACAAAAAACCCTAAAAAACCCTGAAAACCCTAAAAAAGCCTAAAAACCCTAAAAACCCTAAAGACCCTAAAGACCCTAAAAACCCTATAAACACGAAAAAACCGAAAAAACCCAAAAACAAACCTAAAAACCCTAAAGAACCTCAAAAACAAAAAAAACCTAAAAAATGCTAAAAACCCTAAAAACGCTAAAAACACTAAAAAGCCCATCAATTCCAAACAAAATCCTCAACAACCCTAACAAACCCATAAAAACCCTAAAAACCCCCTAGAAAACCCTAAAATCCTCAACAGAAAACGTAATACAACATAAAGAACCCAAAAGAACCCAAAAGAACCCTAAAGAACCACTAATGCCGCTAACAACGCTATATAAACCCTAACAATTGCTAAAAAACCCGAAAAATGTTTCAAAACCCACAAAACACTACAAGACCCCAAACAATGCTAAAATAACCCTAAAAAAGCATAAAAAAATCCAAACACACCCATAAAACCCAAAAAACGCATAAAACCCCAAACAACTCAAACAAACCGTAACAAACCCTAAAAACCCTAACAAAACCTAACAAACCCTAACAACCACTAAAAACCCCTAAGAACCACTAATAAACCCTAAAAACCCTAATAAACACTAATAAATCATAATAACATGTAATAAACCCTATAAAACACTATTAGACCCTAATAAACACTACAAAATCCCTAAAACCCATAATATACAATAAAAACTCTATTAAACCATAATAAACCCTAATAATCACTAAAAACCATAACAAACAAGACAAAACGCTACAAAAACCTCCAAATAATATCCTAAAAAACCCTACAACCCACTAATAAACCCAAACAAACCCTGATAACCCCAAAATAAATCGTAACAAACTCTAACAACCCCAAATAAATAGAAACAAATCCTAACAACGCCAAATAAATCGTAACAAACTGAAACAAGCCATAAAACCCCCTAATAAACCACAAAAACCCCTAAAAAATTATAATAAACCCTAATAAATCTGAATAAACCTAAATACACGTTACTAAACCCTACTAAATAAAATAAACCACAATAAACCCTAATAAATCCCAAATAACCCTAAAAAGGGTTGATAAACCCTAGAAAAATCTATTAATGCCTACAAAAGCCCAATAAAAACCTAATATACAATAAAAAATGCTAATAAACAGAAAAAAATCCTAATGAACACTAATAAACCCTAAAAACCCCAAATTAACCCTAAAGAACCATATTAAACTCTAAAGAACACTAAAAAACATGACAAACCATAAAAAACCATTAAAACACTAAGAAAGGCTTCAAATAGATACATAAACCCTAAAAACGTTACATAAACCCTAAAAAATGAAACAAAATCCCTAAAAGTGAAACATAAGCCAAAAAACACAACATAAACCCAAAAAACTCTACATAAACACTAAAAGCACTACATAAACCCTAGAATTGTAACATAAACCCTAAAAACCCAACATAAACCCTATGCAATGCAACATGAACATTAAAAAAACGCTACAAAAAACCTAATAACACAACATAAACCCAAAAAACACTACATGAACCCTAAGAACAACACATAAACCCTAAAAAATGGAACATAAACACTACATCACCCCAAAAAACGCTACATAAACCCCAAAAACGCAACATAAACCCAAAAAAATGCTACATAAAACCTAAACCCTAAACACACTATAGAAACCCTAAAAACGTTACATAAACCCTAAAAATGATACATAAAATCTATAACCCCTAACTAATCCCTAAAAATGCTACAAAAAACATTAAAAATGCTACACAAACTCTAACAACGCTACCCAAACCCAAAAAATGCTACAAAAACCCTAAAGACGCTTTAAAATCCTCAAAAATATTAAACCGTAATATACCATAATATAAAAATAAAACACTAATAAACCCCGAAAAACACTAATAATCCCTAAAAACACCTTATAATCCCAAAAATTCTATGAAACTCTAGTCAAACCTAATAAAACTCCAAAAATATCTAATAACCCCTATTAAATGATAATAAAACCTAATAAACCCTAAAAACACGTTAAAAAAACCTAAACAACCCTAACCAACCCTAATAGACACTAATAAACACTAATAAACACTAATAAACCCCAAAAAACCCCAAAAACCCTAATAAACCATAAATAAATTCAAATAAACGCTACTCAACCCTAACAAACCTTAACTCAACATAATAACCACTAATAAAACTCTAATAAAGAAAAACAATGTTAGTATACCTTAAAAATCACTAGAAAACCTGATAAACTCTAATACAGGCTAATAAACCTAAAAACACTCACCAAAAATAAAAAAACAACCACAAACAATGAAAATGCGCTATATTACCTAAGAAGACCTAAAAACACTAATTTAACCTAATAAAGTCAAAAAAACAAATATACATTAAAAATCCATAGAAACCCTAATAAACTATAATAAACTCTAATATAACCAAAGAAACCCTTAAACGCTTACAAAAAAAATGCTCACAAGCAATAAAAACACGCTATATTATCTAAAAATACCTAAAAACACTAATATAACCTAATAAAAAAAACTAATAAACCCCTAACAAACCCTAATAAACCCTAAAATCCCTAATAAACCCTAATAAAAACAAATAAACCCTAATAAAACCCAAATAATACCCTAAAAATACATTCTCAACCCTAATAAACCTTGACACTCCATAACAAAACCTTATAAAACCCAAAAAAAACCCCAATAAACAAAAACAAACGCAAACAAAACATTAAAAAGCCCTAGAAACCGTAATAAACCATAATAAATAAAATTAAAATATAATAAACTATTAAAAATGCTCACAAACGCTAAAAATACGCTAATAAAACCTAAAAGTCATAACAACCCCTCCTATATATTAACAAAAATTAAAAAACACTCACATACCCTAATAAAAACCCTAACAAACCCTAGTAAACCCTAAAAATCTCATACAAACCCTAATAAACTGTACTGAACCCTAATAAACCCTAATTAAACCTTAAAGATACTGATTCAACCCTAATAAAACCATAAATATACCTACTCAACCCTAATAAATCTTAACACACCAAAATAAACAATAATAAACCCCACTAAACCTTAAAAATGCAAATATATCATTAAAAGGCCCTAAAACACCAAATAAATGTTAATAAAACCTAACAAAGCTTAAAAGTGGTAATAAACTCGAATAAACATTACTAAACACTAAAAAACCCTAATATACCCTCTTAAAAATTAATAAAACATAATGAACCATAATAAATTCTAGACATACCCAAATATACCATAATATACCATAATATACACTAATAAACCCAACTCAATCCTAATAAAAACCTTAAAATAAATAATAAACCTTGAAACACCATAATAAACCCTAATTAAATCCTAATAACCCCCACCAAACTCTAAAAAACGCTAATATACCATTAAAAACCCTAAAACCCTAACAAACCATAATAAATGTTACTAAGACATAAAAATCATAAGAAATGATAGTAAACCCAAAAAATACCTTTAATAATAATAGTAGTAATAACGCACATGCATGTGCATATGTATGCGCATGGTTTATAAAATAAATCATAACGCACGTGCATGTGAATATGCCTGCACATTTTCATGTGAATGATAATAAATAATAAATTATAAATAATAGCACATGTGAATTACGTTTGTATGTGCAAGTGCTTGTGAATGATAATAAATAATAAATTATTATGCACATATAAGTGCTTGTGCATGTGCATGTGCAAGTTTGTGGTAATAAACAATAAATAATAACCAAGTCTACTTGAATGTGAATTTTCATGTGAATGATAATAATCAATAAATAATAACACATGTGACAATAGAATAATGCAATTGCATTTCGTGTGCACGTGCATTTAAAAAATAATAACACATGTGATAATAGAATAATGCAAGTGCATTGCATTTTCATGTACATGATAATAAATAATATATAATAACGCACGTGCATGTCCATTTACATGTAATGAAAATGATAATGACGCATACATGTGCATGGTAATAAATAATAAATAACAACGCACATGCATGTGCATTTGAATTTGATGATACAAACAACAAAAACAACAAGAATAATAATAATAATAATAATAATAATAATAATAATAAAAGAATAATGAAAGTGCATTTCATGTGCACGTGTATAGTAGTAAATAACAAAATAAATAATAATAAATAAGAACGCACATGCATGTGCATGTGCATTTACATTTAATGAAAATATTAATAATACTAATTGTAATAATAATAATAATAACGCGTGCACGTGCATGGTAATAAATAATAAATAACAACGCACATGCATGTGCATTTGTATGTGATAATGATAATAATAATGATAATAATAATAATAATAAAAGAACTCTGATAATAATAATAATAATAGAATAATACAATTTCATTTCATATGCATGTACATGGTAATAAATAATAAATAATAACGCTCGTGCATCCACATTTTCATGTGAGGATAGTAATAATAAGAGCATTAGTAATAATAGTAGTAGTAGTGGTGAAAATAGTAGTAGTACTAATGCATATAATAATAGAATATTTCATGTGCATTACAAGTGCATGTGTATGGTAATACATAAAAACTCTTGTGCATTCCATTTTCATGTGATGCTGATGATGATTATGATAATAATAATAATAATAATAATAATAATAACGCATGTGATAATAGAATAACGCATGTTCATTTAATGTGCATGTATGTTCATTTGGATGTACATTTGTATGTGATGATAATAACAATAATAACAACAACAAAAATAACAACAACAACCACAATAATAATAATAACAATAATAATAACAACTCATGTGATAATAAAATAACAGTAATAATAAGTTAAAGTTGTTTGAAAAAATAACAGACAGGAAAAAATTTCTAGAAATGATGTCTCGAAAAACCTAACAAATCACATAGTCATTAAAAAGGCATAAATTCTTCTTCAGGTGTCTATTTCAACTCCGTGAATAGTCAAACTAAATCTGATGGAACAAACTACGATAAAAATAGGTGTCGGAGGCCGAACAGACACACAAATCAAAAGTTATGACCATTTTAAGAAAAAGTTGACAGGGATCCAGACACGGAAATGGAGTTTTGGAGGCCTTCTAATGGGTTTTGGGATATTAGGGTCCCAAAAATGACTTGAACATTGTTCAAGTCATCATTCTATGTAGATATCTTCACTGTCTTCGATTTGATATGTGGTTATGCTCAAGTGGACAACCGGAGTGAATGTTATGGTCGTTTGAAGTTGGACTTTTTTGGAGTGTTATAACTAATATATCTTCTATTTCATTGATCTTGTAACAGTTTTTATTAGACTTGGTCCTCACTCATCTCACAATCTTCGATTTTACTGGTCATAGTGCTCAAACAGACACTCAAAGGAGAAGTTATGCCTATTTTAGTGAGTTGTGGGTTTCTTAGGTTTTTAGGCGTAGGAGGGTTGCTCAATTTAAAACGAAAATAACTTCTGCTACATGTGTTCATTTTGGCTCTACCACATTTCAAATCAAATATTGTGAAACGATACACACTCTAGTAACCACTGGAACTTTTTCTGACATTCTTCAACCCCCAAAAAGACCAAAAATCCCTTTGTATGGTCAAAAGATTGGCTTCTGGTGTCCATTTAGCAATTACTTCTTATATGGGTGTCTGTTTTTCCTCTACCACATATCAAATCGAAGCATGAGACTAGAGCTAAACTCTTATAAACAACGAAGCACCTTCTCACATCCTTAAAGGCCCAAAAATGTACTTAAACCCTCCAAAGGACCATAAAATCTACTCCGGGAGTCCATTTTGCCTCTACCATATATGAAATCGAAGCTTTTGACTAGATCTACAGAACTGTGACTGATAGGAAGACCTTATTAAGTTGTTAAATTCCCAAAAGGTCCTTATGTCTTCCCAGTGACCATACCTTCTGCTATGGGTGTCTATTTCACCTCTACCACATATCAAATTGAAGCTTGCGACTATCTCTACACATCTATGATAACCATGAACAACTAAATAACCCTGAAAACCATGAATAACCCCATAACACTAAAAACCATTAAAAACCATGCAAAACCATACGAAACCCTAACAAACACTAACAAACCCTATCAAACCCTAACAAACTCTAACAAACCCCAAAACCCCTAAAAACCTAACAAACACTAAAAAACCCTAATATTCCCTAACAAACCCCAAAAGCACTAAGAAACCCCAATAAACTCAAAAAACCCAATTAATCCCTAAAAAACCCATAATAAACAATAAGAATCCCTAACATAACCCTAAAAACCCTAAAAACCATAACAAAACCCCAATCAAACCTAAGAAACACTAACACACCCTTAGAAACCCTAACACACCCTTAGAAACCCTAAAACACCCTTAGAAATCATAGCACACCCTTAGAAACCCCAACACACCCATAGAAACCCTAACACGACCGTAAAAACACTTCGAAACCATGGAACACCCTTAGAAACCCAAACACGCCAATAAAAAACGTTACCCAACCTTAGAAACCCTAACACTCACTTAGAAACCCTAAAAACTCCTTATAAACCCTAAATCACACTAATAAGAACTAATAAATCCTAAAAAACCCTACCAACCAATAATAAACCTTAATAAACACTAATAAACCAAAATCCCACTACTAAACCCTAATAGACACTAATAAATCATAATAAACCCTAAAAACCCTATTAGACCCAAATAAAAGATACAAAATACGTAAAACCAAAATATAAAACAAAAACACTATTAAATCATTCAAAATTCTAATATTCACAAAAAAACCCTAACAAACCCAGAAAAACTGAACAAAACCCTAAAAAAACCATAAAAACCCAAAAACCCCCAAAAAACCCTAAAACCCATAAAAAATCCTAAAAAACCCCAAAAAACCTAAAAACCCTAAAACCCAAAAAACCCTAAAAGACCCTAAAAACCCTAAAAAGAAAAAAAAACCAAAAAACCCGCAAACAAACCAAAAAAACCCAAAAAAACCTCAAAAAACCTAAAAAAACCCTAAAAAACCTTCAAACCACTAAAAATGTTAAAAACTCTAAAAGGCCTAAAAATGACTAAAAAACACTAACCAAACCTATGAAACCCTTAAAATCACAAAAACCCCCTAGAAAACCCTTAAAACCACAAAAGAAACCCTAATACACCCAAAAGAACCATAAAACCCCTAAAACCCCTTAAGAATCCTAAAGAACCACTAAAGCCCCTAACAACGCTACATAAACCCTATCAATTGTTACAAAAACCTGAAAAATGCTTCAAAACCCTCAAAACTCAACAAAACACCAAAAATCACTAAAATAACCCTAACAAAGCATAAAAAATCCAAACACACCAATAAAACAAAAAAAAACTCATAAAACCCCAAACAACTCAAACAAACCGTAACAAACCCTAAAAACCCTAACAAAACCTAATAAACACTAACAACCACTAATAACCCCTATGCACCACTAATAAAACCTAATAACCCAAAAAATCCACTATTAAACAATAAACACTAATAAACACTAATAAATCGTAATAACCTAAACCCTAACAAACTCTATTAGACACTAATAAATGCTACAAAATCCCTAAAACCCCTAATATACCATAAAAACACTTTTATACCACAATAAACCCTAATAATCACTAAAAACCCTAACAAACATGACAAAACGTTACAAAAATCTCCTAATGATAGCCTAAAAACACTACAACCCACTAATAAACCCTAAAAAAACTAATAACCCCAAAAATAAATCATAACAAACCCTAAAAACCCCAAATAAATCTTAACAAATCTTAACAGTGCTCAATAAATTGTAACAAACGGAAACAAACTATAACAAACCACTAATAAACCCCAATAAACCCTAAAAAATAATAATAAACCCTAATAAATCGTAATAGACCCAAATACACGTCACTAAACCCTAATAAGTAATATAAACCCTAATAAACCCTAATAAATACTAAATAACCCTAAAAAAGGTTGATAAACCCTAGATAAAGCTATTAATGCCTACAAAATCACAATAAAACCCTAATATACAATAAAAATTGCTAATAAACTGTAACAAATCCTAAAGAACACTAATAAACACTAAAGAACCCTAATAAACCCTAAAGAACCATATTAAACTCTAAAGAACACAAAAAACACTAAAGAAACCAAAAAAATTCTAAAAACATTATATAACCCCTACAAACTGCTACAACACCGAAAAAAACCCTAAAACACACTGAAACCCCCTAAAAACCCCTATCAATCCCAAGAAAACAAATAAACCCCTAAAACACCCCAAAAACCATTAAAAAGCCATCAAATACCATAAAAACCATAAAGACCCATTAACAACCCTAAAAAACACTACAAAGCATAAACAACCTTTAAAACCCTAAAAAGGTTTCTAATAGATACATAAAACATAAAAACACAACGTAAACCAAAAAAGGCAACATAAACCCAAAAAATGCTACATAAACCCAAAAAACGCTACATAAACCCAAAAAGGACTACATAAACTGTAGAAATATAATATAAACTCTAAAAAACACAACATATACCCTATAAAGCGAAACATAAACATTAAAAATGCTACATAAAAACTAAAAACACAATATAAACCCTAAAAACACTGCATTAACCCTAAAAACGTTACATAAACCCTCAAAAAATGCAACATAAACGCTACATCACACCAAAAAATGCTACATAAACCCAGAAAACATAAAATCAACCCATCCAAATGTTACATAAAACCTAAAACCAAAACATGCTACCTAAACCCTAAAACGTTAAATAAACCCTAAAAATGATACATAAATCCTTAAACCACTAACTAAAACCTAAAATTGCTACATAAACACTAAAAATGCAACATAAATCCTAACAATCCTAAAAAAACCCTAAAAAATGATACAAAAATCCAAAAGACCCTTCAAAACCCTCAAAAATATTAAACCCTAATATACCATATTATAAAAAATTAGACCATAATAAACCCCTAATAAACCCCTAATATACACTAATAATCCCTAAAAAAACCTTATAATCCCTAAATACCCTAAAAACTCTACTCAACCCTAATAAAACACCCAGAATACCTAATAAACCCTAAAAAATGATAATAAAACCTAATAAACCCTAAAAACACGTTAAGAAAACCTAAACAACTCTAACCAACCCTAATAGAAACTAATAAACACTAATAACCATAATAAACCCCAAAAAAACCCTAAAAGGACCTAATAGACCATAAATAAAGACAAATAAACCCTACTCAACCCTAACAAACCTTAACATGCCCTAATAACCCTTAATAAAACCCTAAAAACCATAATAAAGAAAAAAAACGCTAGTATACCTTAAAAAATCTCTTGAAACCCTGATAAACTCTAATATAACCTAATAAACCCTAAAAACGCTCACAAAGAATTAAAAAAATGATAAAAAAATGCGTTATATTATCTAAAAAGACCTAAAAACACTAATATAACATAATAAAGACAAAAAAATGCTAATATACCTTAAAAATCGCTAGAAACCCTAATAAACCATAATAAACTCTAATATAACCTATGAAACCCTAAAAACGCTCACAAAAAAAAACAAAATGCTCACAAATAATAAAAACATGCTATATTATCTAGAAAGGCCTAACAAACACTAATAAAACCTAATAAAACAAAAAAAACTAATAAACCACTAACAAACCCTAATAAACCATAAAAATACCTAATAAACCCTAATAAAAACTAATAAACCCTAATAAAACCATAATAAAACCCTAAAAATACCTTCTCAACCCTAATAATCCTTGGCACACCATAATAAAAACTAATAAAACCCAACGAAACCCTAATAAACAAAAAATGAAAACAAACCATTAAAAATCCCTAAAAAACCTAATAAACCATAATAAATTCTAATAAAACCTAATAAACCATAAAAAATGCTCACAAACACTAAAAACATGCTATTAAAACTTAAAAAGTCCTAACAACCGCCCATATATATTAACAAGAACTAAAAAACACTCATATACAATAATAAAAACAGTAACAAATCCTAGTAATCCCTAAAAATCCCTAAAACCCCTAATAAACCCTACTCAACCCTAATAGTCCCTAATAAAACCCTAAATATACCTACTCAACACTAATAAAACACTTAAAATACCTAGTCAACCCTAATAAACCTTAACACTCCATAATAAACCATAATAAACCCCACTATACCCTAAAAATGAAAATTTACCATTAAAAATCCCTAGAACACCTAATAAATGTTAATAAAACCTTACAATGATTAAAAGCGCTAATAAACCCTAATAAACACTAATAACCCCTAAAAACCCCTAATATACCCTCATAAAAACTAATAGACCACAATGAACCATAATAAACCCTAATAAATCCTAAACTTACCCAAATATACCATAATATACTTTAATAAACCCAACTCAATCCTAATAAAACCCTAAAAATACCTAATAAACCCTAATAAACCATGACACTCCATAATAAACCCTAATAAAATCCTAATAACCCCCACCAAACACTAAAATACACTAAAATACCATTATAAACCCTAAAACCCTAACAAACCATAATAAATGTTAATATCACCTAAAAATCCAAAAAAAATCTAGTAAACCCTAAAGACACCTCTAATAATAATAATAGTAATAACGCTCGTGCCTGTGCATGTGCATGTGCATGAATTAAATAATAAATAATAACACACGTGCATGTGAATACGCTTGTGCATTTTCATGTGAATGATAATAAATAATAAATAAATAATAATAACACATGTGACTTTCATGTGTATGTGCATGTGCATGTGCATGTGCATGGTAATAAAGAATAAAAAATAACCAAGTCCACAGGAATGTGCATTTGAATGTGAATTATAATAAATAATAAATAATAACACATGTGATAATAGAATAATGCACGTGCATTACAGGTGCACACTACTACAAAAAATACCTTTATGAGCACTAGAAAAGTGCATTAATAGCACTACAAAATGTTCTATTAATCGAGGCAAGGATATAGGGGGTCCCTTTTATCAGCGCATAGAAAAGCGCTGATAAAGGAACCTTTTATCAGTGCTAAAAAAGTGCTGATAAAAGTCAATAAAATATAAAAAATATAAAAAATATTTATATTATGTGTGGGGGGGAGCTTATAATAGCACTTGAACCCCCCCCCCCCCATCAGCGCTAGTCAGACCCCCCTCAATCTCTCTCACGCGTTTCACTTCCCGCACATCCCCCACATGCGCGCACCTCCTTGCTTCCACCCGAACTCGAACCTGTGACCTCCCCCCTTGCGTGCCTGAACCATTACCACTAATCCATTTTGTTTTTTTCTCTATTTAATGATATATCTATTTATTTATATATATATTGTAACACCCCAAGCTTCCACGGTACGCTTCTCTTTGAATAATACAATAGCTTGCGTTGTACGCAACTTCGAGATTCTAACACGTCGCGACCAATCAAAGTAGTCGTTATGAATAGTAATACCCACTTTTTGAAATTTTATACATTTTATCTCTTAAAATGGAATTCATTTTTGGATTCAGAATATCGAAGTTATCCTAGGATGAAATTTTGTTACTTTTCGGATAACTTTTATATTTTGATGAATAGTGAAAATTACTAAATTTTTATTAGAAACAACTTTTTTTAATCGAAACAATTAATAGTGATAAATTATGAATTTGAGTGATTTTAAATTATATTTAGAATATATTTTTACCATTTAATAAAATGTTGGTTATTGGACATAATTTCACATTTAAACCGGACATAAACAAGTGTCAATCTTTTGATAGTTATTATCTCTTAAAAACACGCTTTTTGTTTTGACAACGGGAATTAATTTTAAATTAATTTCTGCCACTTCTATGTTTTAAATTTGGAAAAATTGTATCCATATTTGGAATCAGGATGTCCAAATTGTATAAATAGGTAAATTTTTTCTTTAGACATTTTGGATAATTACTTCGGTAAATATTTTATTTACCATGGTTAAAGGGTAAATTCGGTAAATAAGGGTTAAAAAATAATATTATAATAATACTAAATTACCCTAAAACGTGTCCTAACCTTATTAGTGGATACATGTCCGACCATGGGCATATTTGGGTCGATTTCGGGACCCCATGGAGCCACTTGTAGGTGATAGGGACACTTTATATTAATTAAGTTAAAGTGAATACAAAAATGACATAAGCTTATATCTTTTAGAAAAAAAAATTTACATAGGGTTATATATGTTATATTTTCTATTATAAATATTCATTAGAAAGATAAAACAATTTCCTACATAATAGTATTTTATTTATAATTTTTATACATTGAAAATGTAAAAATATATATGACACAATAATGATGCAGTATTTTCCTTATTAATGAATTGAATCAAATAATTGAAATTATAAATGTTAAAATAAATATAATTTGAATGTTTTGATGAAATACATGAATTTTTTTGGTTAATATGACATGTTATATTCATCAAATGAATTTGGTTCGAATTAATAAAGCTGTTAAGACTTTAACAAAAATCAATTATTGAGTAGTGTCAAAATTGACATAAATGAGTTTTTAAAACAAATATTATATTATTAATTTATATTCTATTCCTAAAAATCTAAGGATCGGCCAAGATACTTATATCATGATAGTTGTATCATTAATGGACTACTTGGGGGTCTCTTAGAGGTATATATCAAGTTTATTAACTATATAATATAAAAATAAAAAGTGACATGGTAAGTTTCAAACTAATTTACTAAGAGTTAAAACTAAAAGACAATGTTAATATAATGACCCATACCTGTTTAAATTCTATTGTTTGAGTCGTTTTAGACCCATCCCCACCTTAACCTTTAAATAATCTACTTTGGAGCCATTAGAAACTGAATATGAATTTATAAAAAATAATATTTCTAGATATTCCTAAAGAGCCCCTCCTCCCCCTTATAAAAGGACACCACTTCTAACCAATTCCTCTCACCTATCAAGCCTTTTGGCTCATCCAAACTCTGCCCAATTAAGCTCCCTACATCCCTATCCTTCTCTTAGAAGCCTTACCTTAGTCAGAAGGCACTTCAAGAGTCCTTTTTGGTTCAAACCAAAGGGAGTTACCCAAATTAAAGGAGGTTAACCTACACTCTATCAGGGAAAAGTACAAGGTAAGGGGTTTTCATCTCACTCTTTATTCCCATGATATTCATGCTATATTTCCACTGTTACCTTTTGTGTGGTGTATGTACTGCCCATAATTTTATTCTTTGTGTAATACACATTAATTTATGTGTATTAAATATTCATTGTATGATACCTCTTTCAAGGGGTGTATGTTTCGTAAGTTACCAAATTGGTAAGGTTTAATTTCACAATCTCTTTATTATCCAAGGTTGTTTTTACGTAAGTATCTACTGGGACCTCTTTATCATTCACATCCATGTTTTCAAAAATGTCTTTCAAAACATTTTTACTATTTAATAGGAAATGGGTTAAAGTCATTTATACCCTTATTTGACTTTATATGTTTTGAAAGGAATCATTTCAATGTTTTCGAAACAAGTTACTTTTTAACCTTTTTGACAAAATTATGGTAAGAATGCTTTTTAACTTATACAGCGGGTGCAGTTATTCTCCGCCATTATTACACCTTTGAAGCTTCCTTCACATGCTTATAAATATATTTTCAAAATAATGGTTTTCTCTATAATTATGTGACTTTTAAATGATTTCAAAAAAGAGATATTTCTCTCAAATTGTTTTGATTTCATATATGTCAACATCATTTGATAAATTTTACACTTGTTTGAAGTTTATTTATTATGATACAAATCTTCCATATGGTATTTAAGGTTTTGTTATATGTTTGACAATTAATGAGTTATTTTTATGCGATTAATGGTTTATGATTAATGTTTTGGAATTTCATATGCTATTTTTAATATGAATGTTTATGTTATATTTCATCCTCTTCTTAAGATGAATGTGTTGGACTAGTATGTTTCGGGTTGGGGACCGGTAAAAGTAAGCCCTCCGGGTTGGGGTCCGGTTACAGAAGACCCTCCGGGTTGGTGTCCGGTTATTAGAGGAACTCCGGGTTGGTGTCCGGTTATTAGAGGCACTCCGGGTTGGTGTCTGGTTATTAGAGGCACTCCGGGTTGGTGTCCGGTTACAGAGGATCTCCGGGATGGAGTCCCGTTACAGAGGCTCTCTGGTTTGGGTTCCGGTTACAGTTATCCCTTAGGTCTTGGCATGAGGCCTTGACACTGAAATTAAAGTTTGACATTATGCATTTCCTTCTCTATGAAAGTTGTTATTGATATTGCATGTGATTATTCGATTAGTAGAATATCCATGTAAATAAGTAAATGGAGTTATTTCATTTTATTTATGCGATGTTATGCTGAAGTTCAAGTTTAAAAGGAATTTTTTATTTATACATTCTCTTAAATTTTTATGTTTATTTATGAATGTTTCCTCTATATTGTTATCCTTACTAAGCATTTGAGCTCACCCCTTTCTATGTTTTATTTTTCCCAGGATTCCAAGAAGTGTATTGTGACTGATATTCAGGATTAATCCAAGGGAATAATGGTATTCATAAAGGATTATTTGTGTTGTTTTCAATATTATAAAGTGTAATGTAGCATTCATGTATGTAATCTATTTTCCAAGATTGCTACACCGATTGGTCCTTCGGGACCTGATTCCTTGTAATAATGCCAATGTATTAAAATAATGCACCGACTCTGGGTAACTAGGGTCGGCGCTTTACAGTTGGTATCAGAGAAAGTTTAGGAATAACCTTGGAAGCTAGATTTAGATAAACTCTGATTAGAGCCATAGCCCTAAGATAAACTTTGAGGATTAATAGAGAAGAACTTCCTAGAATTTTGATATTGTAGATATTTTGTGAGTTTTCCGAGAAATACATCCCTGTCTGGAAACGAGCATGTAGAGGTGGCTCTAGCACATATGTACCTAGGGGTAAAACCCAAAAACACTGCTTTGATCTAGACTCGAACGAGAACTGGTGCATGACAATGGGCCTTGCTTCACTCTTGGTTACGACACTCTCTGGGGATATGCTTAGGATAATTCTCATTTTCTTTACAAACCATTATGAAGGGTTTATGAGCATATACTTCCTCAAAGAAGTCATTTTTATGATTATGGATTATATCCATAAACTGTTTAATTTATGTTAAGTGTTTTACAAGTTTATGATTAGGTATTTCTATTCATTAACCAATCTAGTGTATGCCATTGTTTATAAATGGCGCCCATTAGAAGGAATCAGAACTCCAGCAATACGCATGATCCAAAGAGTAAGAAAGATCACATATTTCATGGTTTTAAACCAAAATTTCGAAGGGAAATAGTCTCTGACATATTATAATCATATGAATAAATAGTATCTTGTATTTATATGATAAGTAAATAATTCTCAGAGTCCTATGGATTTGAATGGAATCCAGATAAGGAAAGGATGGTAGAGAGAAAGACAGATAAAGGGAATAAGGTAAAGAAGGATTTTTCCATATGTGATAACTGTAGAAAGAATCACCTTGGAAAATGATTTAAGGTAATGGGAGTATGTTATAAGTGTGGAGAAAAAGGACACCAAGTACGTGACTGCAAGGGTAATAAAAAGGATTGAAATGTACAATGCTTCATCTGCAAGGGGTTTGGACACTACGCGAACTAATGTCCCAGTCATCAGACTATGCCGCAAATGATGCTATTGGATAATAATCATGTTATGATACTACCACAAATGAAGAGGAATGACTAGTGTTCTTATGTTGTTATTTTGGAATTATTTCATTGAAGTGTTGTATCAATGATGTACTGGAAATAAATAAGGATTGTACTGCAGTACTATTTCATTGAGGAATTGAGATTTTATGGTACTAAGAAAAGTGAATCTACAGTGAATTAATTTTTTTTGGAAATTACATGGTTGAAGGAAAGATAAACCTTAATATGGTTCTAATATTGATGTACTAATTTTGGAATAAGATATGGTAGATTTGGGTAAATTATATTGGATATTATTGACTGCCTTGAAACTAATTAAAGATTTGTATATTCCATTATTGTTGGAGTTTACAACATTTTTGGATGAATGAAGTATATCTAGTTTTCTATAAGGAATAAGGGAGCATGAATGTAATCAATAAGGTTTATGGTAATTCAGGATGTTTCAGTGTTTTAAAAGAATACATGATGAAGGTATTCACATGCTATTACGAGGTAAAAATGATCTACATTATTTTTATCCTTCATATAAATTTTGGACTGAGTGTTTACAGAAGTATTTTGGATAAGTATAAAGGTTGGAAGGGATTATGTTTGAAAGGTTATTTTTGGACAACACGCAGACCGTGTGATGACCCGCCGCATCGGACAAAGCTGTGGGAATCAAACCCACAACCATAGTGCAATTGGGATTTACCGCCTACCACTAGACTATGTGAAGTTCCTGGATGGTATAATGTAGTTTTTTTAAAGTGTCTGATATGTGAATTATAAATTCATTATATTTGGAACCCTGTACGATTAAGATAAATAGAGTAATTTTGAGTTGTATTATGTTTTGGGGTGAAAGATGAGTTTTGGTAGAAATTTATTAATGGATAAAACTCTAATTATAAAGTAGGTATGTAACACCCCGATATTTTATGAAAAATATTATTTTAATTTCATTAATGTCTTGTGTTGTATTCTACACCAAGATTACCTTGCGCTATACGCAACACCGTATTAGCTTGCAGTAGACGCAACACTATTCTTGGACCGTGTTACACACAATTTTGATAATAGTTAATCTACGCAACATTCAGTATATATATATATATATATATATATATTAAATGTATAAATGAAATATGGTTGGATTCTTTTATACGAAACAATGAAGGATTCTTTCACAACACGCAACCCTAACTTGGCTTTCATTACACGCAATCGCGGCCTTCCTCGATAGCGTGTGTTGTATGCAATACCGGGTTTTAATAAACAATGATATATTATTATAATATTGTCATGAACTAGCCGTTATGAATAGTATTAACTAAATTTTTAATTTTATAACATTATTATTCATCTTACACATTTTCTAGAACATGGTATAAGAACAAAATAAATTTTTCGGGTAAAATAAGTATTTTTCAAAAAATGCAGTTTTGCCGCCTTTTGATGGCGCACCCACATTAAATCTAGTTTTTGACATGTTTATATGTTCAATTTGACAAAATAAAATTCTTATTTTGAATAAAGATGAAAAAATTTACATTAGATAAAGTTTTGATATTTTTCCGATAACTTTCATATTTTAATGAATAGTAAAAACACGCTATATTTTAATTAAAAACAACTTTTTTCATCATAATATCTTATATGGTTAAATTATGATATTGAATGGTTTTAAAGTATAAATAGAATATATTTTTACCATTTAATATAATGTAAGTCATTAGCCTTGATTTTACATTGAATTCGTAGGTTAAATAAATTCAATCTTTTTCAATGTTTTAAACAAAAACCCGTTTTCTTTCGACAACGGGATTAATTTTAATTTAATTTCTGCAACTTTTGTGTATTGAATTTGGATAAATGGATTCCATATTTGGAATCAGTCGGTCCAAGTTATGTTAATAATCCACTTTTTATTTTTGGGCATTATGAATAGTAACTACGGTAAATTTTATTTACCATAGTTAAAGATAAATCGGGTAATTAGGGGTAAATATAAGATTATAAAATTACCCTAACACCTTCCAAAATCCTATTGGATGACTAAAAGTCGACCCATATCACCTAAGGGTCGGATTATAATCATTTAATGGACTTTGGCCCTTGAAAATAACTTAATTATTATTAAAACCAAAGAAAGTGACAACATGTCACTCTCTTAAATCTTATAAGTATATTAATTTTAATTTAGTGATAAACTTCATGAAACTTCAAACATGAATAGTCTAAAGAAAGATAATAAAATTATCTACATCATATAAATTTATTTATAATTTTTAGGGATTAAATAATTATCATTAATTATGACACAATAGTGATGCAGAAATTGTTTATCTAGTGAAAAATCAAGAATATAGTTTTTATTAAACAAATAGTGACCATAAAATGCACAAAACCCTAACCAAAACTTATTTTCCATGTAAATGTAAACCATAATCATCCAATGGTCAAATATTTGACCATTTTGATCCTTATAAAAGCGATTATGACACTTATATTATTTTATTTTAAATGATGCCAAAGTTGTCACCTTCATAATTTAATAAATATAACAATTTAAATATTGTGATTTTAAGATGATAAATTATAGTAAAAGTATTATTGTAAAATTTAATATATTTAGTTTCATCATAGGATTTTATTTTTTATTTTTAGGCAACAAATAAGTATATGAAATAATTATACAAAAATGTTGTAGTATTTATTTTATTAAGAGATAAACCAAATAAATGGTTTTAAAAATAATAAAATAAATATTATATGAACTATTTAATGTGCTCCACTAATTTTCTAGATACATATGACATTTTATAAATCTATTAAAGCTTTTAGTTCGAACATATCTTCTGTATTTAGTTTATTTAAATTCAAATAAATGAATAGTGTCCAAATTGACACTATTGTTATTTTATAAAAATAACATATTATAAAATAGTTTAAAAATCACAAAAATATTTAAAAGTTATAAATTTAAATTTATTTGATCTAAAATGTTATTAAGTATCCAATTATGGAAAATTCACAACAAATAAGTAATTATTTGTTATAATTTAAAATTTAGAATGTTATTACCACAAATAAAATTAAATTGATTAAATAAGGATAAATCATGTTGATAATGTTTAAAATAAATTCCTAACATGTCTAAATTCTATTGGTTGATGAGATTACAACCTTATCTTATCTAATATTTGAATATGAGTCATTTTTGGAAGTTTTTAAGTGGGGTTAGATTTATTATAAATTATCATTTTTAAGAATTCCAAAGGTGCCCCTCTCCTCCCTTATAAAAGGGCACCTCCTCCCTCTCTTCCTCACACAACATTGAGCCTTAAATCTCGGCCAACCCCTGCCAAATTCTCTTCTCCACTTCCCTAGCAACACCCTAGAGGTTCTAGTCTTTCTCAAAGACCAATTTTTGTGCCCTAATAGGAGGTCTCAAAAAGGCGCTTCAAAGAAGAGGAGGTTTGGACACTAACGAAGCAAATCGGACCTAAGGTAAGGGAAATATCACAATCTCATTTTTATCCGAGATTGTTTATTCGTAAGAATTTAATGGGGTGTATTTTATCATCCACATCCATGTTCCCTCAATATGTAATATTTTTTCCATCCACTTACAATAGTTTAAATCTAATTTTACCCTTCGGTGAGTTTTTAGTAAAGAATATGAAAGGAATCTTTTGTCGTTTTTTCGTACGAGGTACTTTTTGACTTTTCCGAAAAAAGTACGAAGATTGTTTTTTTTAACTTATACGGCATGAATGGATTTTTAAAACATTATTTCCAAGAAGCTTCCTTTACAAGTTTTCAAGTTTATTTTTAATCAACTTCTTTTATTTTAAAGTCGTATGACATGTTATGAAAGGAAAAATGTTTTTGAAGAAGAAAGGATATTTTCCTCAAGAATGGAGTTCAAGTATTTTATCAAAATTATTTTCCATCTAAGATAATAAAAGGGTTTTGTTTTTATCCCTATTATTACATGGATTTGATTATGTTGTGATGGAAATATTTTTATGAATTCCTTTAACTTATATGAATTGTTTTATGATGTCATGTTGTTTAAGAATTCCATTTTTATTACATGGGTTACGCTATGATGTATGGTTTATGATTATGTGGCACACATAAGAAAGGATTCATTATAAGATGGGTGGGACCTATATCTCCATCCAATGCATTGGTTAAAGATTTTATATCTCATGAGATAGACATGGCTGGAACGGTAGGTTATACCGGTTCAGTGAAACAGGACTGGAACGAGGGTGACTCGATTCAGAAAGGGACTTTGTCCACTAAGATAGTCTTGGCAATGAGTCTTGACTAACAAGAAATGATTCTCTATGATTATGTGTGTATTCCACTAAGTTTCAGGTTTTAAGTTATGATTATTGGGATTACATTTCACTTCTATGATTTATCCCATGTTATGATATTATGAGCTATTTTGCAGGTTAAGATTTCCAAAATCTATGTTCTTATGTATATGATGTGATTGATATTTCTTTTGTTTACCCTTACTGAGCATTTGAGCTCACCCTTTTATGTTTTCTTTTCCCCAGGATATAAATAAAGGTTTTAGGTATAAAAAAGAAGATCTTTATGGGAGATGTTGAAGATCTTTCACCAGCATTAGAAGATTATATTCCGAGTTTCCAAAGACACTAAACTATTACGATCCTTGTGTGTGTGTTTTTTTTATGTACTAAGTTTTCCGAAAAAGTAATGTAATGTCAATGTACGTTAAACTTCGGGTCTCTGCAGTTGGTATCAGAGGAAAGGTTTAGTCAACCTTTGGAAACTAGGATGCGAAAACGTTAGTGAGATCCCTAGAGATATTTCTAAGGTATGTCTAGGGATGCCCCTAAGGATAAGTATACATATAGGATATAGTCCTAGAACTATGGTAACGATATTAGATTAAACCAAAGATGTTAGATATTGAAGTTACTCCCCCTTTATTATGATTTTTGCCTCTCACACTATTCTTTTTGGGTTTTAGAAAATGGCTGGAAACAAGAGGATTCACGATAATGGAGGATATGATGGACAATGGAATGATATTCTTCATGAGCAACCAAATGAAATGGGATTTGGAAGTCCAAACATCATTATTATGCCGAATCAGCAATCTCATAATATGATCAATAAAGTAAAATTTGGTAAGTTTCCTGACACGGCTAATAAGAGAAAGATGGAGTTTTATGATGATCATAGAGGAAAGAAAGTTCAATTTCCCCTATGTAAATCATGTGGGAAGAGGCATCAAGGAGAATGTTTCAAAGGAACTGGAAGATTCTTTGGGTGTGGAAAAGAAGGACACAAAGCCAGTAAGTGCAAAGGAAAAGGTTCAGTTAACACCAGAGATGAGGATAATGGTATTTCTACGACATCAACAATGGTTAAATGTTTTAAATGTGGAATGTATGGGCATTATGCAAACCAATGCCCTAAGGTAAAGTCTCATGAAGAGAATCAGTATGGTTGTATGGGTAGTATTTATGTAGATGATGATGAAGAGACTACAAATGATATGTGAGATGAAAGAATTGTTGAAGCTTGGTCAATGGTTTAAGAATGTAGTGGAATGATTACATGTTTATCATGTGTAATTTTGTATAAGTAATCTCATGGTACTATGGAATAAAGAGACTTCTAAGGATTGTTACACTGTTGTCTTTACTTGAGTTTTGAAAGTGTATGATTAATGGTACCGGTATCCATGAAAGGTTATTCAGATATTTTTGGAATGTAGATGATATGCGCATAATGAAGGGATAAGATGATAATGAGATGTTTGATTTTATTCATGAGCTCATGATTGATATAAGGACTAAGTGATATCATGGTTTGGGTATATAGAATTTTGAGGATTTTGCTATGTGGAAAGTGTTAACTTTAAACCGCATTCATGTTTTCACTAAGGTTCAATGGATATTCATTCTTCAAGAGAATACATGATTAAGGTATTCACGTATTTTAATTTGACCAAAAAGATATATCTTATGATATATGGGGGATAAATGATGGCATTCACGTGATTGTTATGTGACATTTCAAGTAATCATTTTCTTTATACTATGAGCTTGGACCGAAGTAGTTTAGATAAGCCTAAAGATTGGAATGGATTATGTTAGACATAAGTTAGTACTGTTTAAGGATAAAACTTTTTTGATATTATTTATGGGATGTTATAGTAATATAGTTTTAGAAAAAGGGACAACCTGCAGGACGAGCGACATCCCATCGCGTCGGACAAGGTCGTAGGAATCGAACCCACAACCGAAGTGCGACTGGCCTTTATCGCCTACCACTGGTCTACAGGAAGTCCCTGTTTAGTAGAAACTAGTTTTATTATATTAAGCAGTACGATATATGAAGTATAAAGTCCATTTTAGGAACCATATATGATTAATCTCACTATAGATCGACTTATGTATATAACTTTTGCTAACCTTTTGTTTGAGACAGATGGAATGACCCATTATTCTATCACATGATCTGCTAACACTTCACGAATAACAAATTCAACATCATTTATTTAAGAGATGAAGTAGAAATTGTTCAAGGCACGAACAACAGTGAGATTGTACCAAAATAAAGTAAGTATTTATTCTAATTCAAATTATTCAACTTTAGGGAAACGATCTTGAAAACAAAAAATGTTGTCCTAGTGCTCTTATATCTGATTAATCAGATGGTACCTTAGATCATCACAAATTTATGGATTTGTGATTGTTGGCTATTCCATAGCCATGTTCTCTACCACTCTCCATCAGAACATGATGGTTAGATTTCTCTTCCATATCCATGTTTTCATCTATGTGGAAACCCAGTGATTAGTTTATTTGGGTAACCGTTACGTTTCATACTTTTGTTTTTAAAGAATGGTTTTGGTATTCCTTTTTACGATGTGGGTTTCTATTAAAGAAACTTTCGAATAGTAAACCATTTATAACCCCGACGAATTTCGAGGGAGAAATTCATTTTAAGGGGGGTAGAATGTAACACCCCAAGATTTTATGAAAAATATTATTTTAATTTCATTAATGTCTTGTGTTGTATTCTACACCAAGATTACCTTGTGCTATACGCAACACCGTATTAGCTTGCAGTATACGCAACACTATTCTTGGACCGTGTTACACACAATTTTGATAATAGTTAATCTACGCAACATTCAGTATATATATATATATATATTAAATGTATAAATGAAATATGGTTGGATTATTTTATACGAAACAACGAAGGATTCTTTCACAACACGCAACCCTAACTTGGCTTTCATTACACGCAATCGCGACCTTCCTCGATAGCGTGTGTTGTATGCAATACTGGGTTTTAATAAACAATGATATATTATTATAATATTGCCATGAACTAGCCGTTTTGAATAGTATTAACTAAATTTTGAATTTTATAACATTATTATTCATCTTACACATTTTCTAGAACATGGTATAAGAACAAAATAAATTTTTCGGGTAAAATAAGTATTTTTCAAAAAATGCAGTTTTGCCGCCTTTTGATGGCGCACCCACATTAAATCTAGTTTTTGACATGTTTATATGTTCAATTTGACAAAATAAAAATCTTATTTTGAATCAATATGTAAAAATTTACATTAGATAAAGTTTTGATATTTTTCCGATAACTTTCATATTTTAATGAATAGTAAAAACAAGCTATATTTTAATTAAAAACAACTTTTTTCATCATAATATCTTATGTGGTTAAATTATAATATTGAATGGTTTTAAAGTATAAATAGAATATATTTTTACCATTTAATATAATGTAAGTCATTAGCCTTGATTTTACATTGAATTCGTAGGTTAAATAAATTCAATCTTTTGCAATGTTTTAAACAAAAACCCGTTTTCTTTCGACAACGGGATTAATTTTAATTTAATTTCTGAAACTTTTGTGTATTGAATTTGGATAAATGGATTCCATATTTGGAATCAGTGGGTCCAAATTATGTTAATAATCCACTTTTTATTTTTGGGCATTATGAATAGTAACTACGGTAAATTTTATTTACCATAGTTAAAGATAAATCGGGTAATTAGGGGTAAATATAAGATTATAAAATTACCCTAACACCTTCCAAAATCCTATTGGATGACTAAAAGTCGACCCATATCACCTAAGGGTCGGATTAGAATCATTTAATGGACTCTGGCCCTTGAAAATAACTTAATTATTATTAAAACCAAAGAAAGTGACAACATGTCACTCTCTTAAATCTTATAAGTATATTAATTTTAATTTAGTGATAAACTTCATGAAACTTCGAACATGAATAGTCTACAGAAATATAATGAAATTATCTACATCATATAAATTTATTTATAATTTTTGGGGATTAAATAATTATCATTAATTATGACACAATAGTGATGCAGAAATTGTTTATCTAGTGAAAAATCAAGAATATAGTTTTTATTAAACAAATAGTGACCATAAAATGCACAAAACCCTAACCAAAACTTATTTTCCATGTAAATGTAAACCATAAGCATCCAATAGTCGAATATTTGACAATTTTGAGCCTTATAAAAGTGATTATGACACTTATATTATTTTATTTTAAATGATGCCAAAGTTGTCACCTTCACAATTTAATAAATATAACAATTTAAATATTGTGATTTTAAGATGATAAATTCGAGTAAAAGTATTATTGTAAAAGTTAATAGATTTAGTTTCATCATAGGATTTTATTTTTAATTTTTAGGTAACAATTAAGTATATGAAATAATTATACAAAAATGTTGTAGTATTTATTTTATTAAGAGATAAACCAAATAAATGGTTTTAAAAATAATAAAATAAATATTATATGAACTATTTAATGTGCTCCACTAATTTTATAGATACATATGACATTTTATAAATTTATTAAAGCTTTTAGTTCGAACATATCTTCTGTATTTATTTTATTTAAATTCAAATAAATGAATAGTGTCCAAATTGACACTATTGTTATTTTATAAAAATAAAATATTATAAAATAGTTTAAAAATCACAAAAATATTTCAAAATTATAAATTTAAATTTATTTGATCTAAAATGTTATTAAGTATCCAATTATGGACAATTCACAACAAATAAGTAATTATTTGTTATAATTTAAAATTTAGAATGTTATTACCACAAATAAAATTAAATTCATTAAATAAGGATAAATCATGTTGATAATGTTTAAAATAAATTCCTAACATGTCTAAATTCTATTGGTTGATGAGATTACAACCTTATCTTATCTAATATTCTAATATGAGTCATTTTTGAAAGTTTTTAAGTGGGGTTAGATTTATTATAAATTATCATTTTTAAGAATTCCAAAGGTGCCCCTCTCCTCCCTTATAAAAGGGCACCTCCTCCCTCTCTTCCTCACACAACATTGAGCCTTCAAGCTCGGCCAACCCCTGCCAAATTCTCTTCTCCACTTCCCTAGAAACATACTAGAGGTTCTAGTCTTTCTCAAAGACCAATTTTAGTGCCCTAAGAGGAGGTCTCAAAAAGGCGCTTCAAAGAAGAGGAGGTTCGGACACTAACGAAGCAAATCGGACCTAAGGTAAGGGAAATATCACAATCTCATTTTTATCCGAGATTGTTTATTCGTAAGAATTTAATGGGGTGTATTTTATCATCCACATCCATGTTCCCTCAATATGTAATATTTTTTCCATCCACTTACAATAGTTTGAATCCAATTTTACCCTTCGGTGAGTTTTTAGTAAAGAATATGAAAGGAATCTTTTGTCGTTTTTTCGTACGAGGTACTTTTTGACTTTTCCGACAAAAGTACGAAGATTGTTTTTTTAACTTATACGGCATGAATGGATTTTTAAAACATTATTTCCAAGAAGCTTCCTTTACAAGTTTTCAAGTTTATCTTTAATCAACTTCTTTTATTTTAAAGTCGTATGACATGTTATGAAAGGAAAAATGTTTTTGAAGAAGAAAGGATATTTTCCTCAAGAATGGAGTTCAAGTATTTTATCAAAATTATTTTCCATCTAAGATAATAAAAGGGTTATATTTTTATCCCTATTATTACATGGATTTGATTATTTTGTGATGGAAATATTTTTATGAATTCATTTATCTTATATGAATTGTTTTATGATGTCATGTTGTTTAAGAATTCCATTTTTATTACATGGGTTACGCTATGATGTATGGTTTATGATTATGTGGCACAATAAGAAAGGATTCATTATAAGATGGGTGGGACCTATATCTCCCTCCAATGCATTGGGTAAAGATTTTATATCTCATGAGATAGACATGGCTGGAACGGTAGGTTATACCGGTTCAGTGAAACAGGACTGGAACGAGGGTGACTCGATTCAGAAAGGGACTTTGTCCACTAAGATAGTCTTGGCAATGAGTCTTGACTAACAAGAAATTATTCTCTATGATTATGTGTGTATGCCACTAAGTTTCAGGTTTTAAGTTATGATTATTGGGATTACATTTCACTTATATGATTTATCCCATGTTATGATATTATGAGCTCTTTTGCAGGTTAAGATTTCCAAAATCTATGTTCTTATGTATATGATGTGATTGATATTTCTTTTGTTTACCCTTACTGAGCATTTGAGCTCACCCTTTTATGTTTTCTTTTCCCCAGGATATAAATAAAGGTTTTAGGTATAAAAAAAGAAGATCTTTATGGGAGATGTTGAAGATCTTTCACCAGGATTAGAAGATTATATTCCGAGTTTCGAAAGACACTAAACTATTACGATCCTTGTGTGTGTGTTTTTGTTATGTAATAAGTTTTCCGCAAAAGTAATGTAATGTCAATGTACGTTAAGCTTCGGGTCTCTACAAGGTATATCTCTTTATGATCTTAGCCAATCTCATAAATAAATTACTCAACATTAAGAAAAGGAACTTAGAACAAAAATGTTGTCCTAGATGGCACCTTAGATCATCACAAATTTATGGCTTTTGGATTGTTGGCCTTTTCATAGCCATGTTCTCTACCACTCTCCATCAGATATTGATGGTTAGATATCTCTTCTATATCTATATTTTTCTACATGGAACCCTAGTATGTGTTATTTTCAGTAACCTTCATACTTACCACTCTTCATTTTAAATAGAGGCCTCATTAATCCATTTTTCGATGTGGGATTTCAACTAAGATATTTTTAAATGTCAACCCCAAGTTTCTGATACCAAGAATAAATTGTGAGGACACAATTTATTGAAGGAGGGGAGAATGTAACATTGTAACACCCTAAGATTTTACGAAAAATATTCTTTTTAATTTCATTAATGTCTTATGTTGTATGCTACACCAAAAGGAGCTTGCAAAACATGCATACCTGACTTGGCTTGCATTACACGCAAGCGCGACCTTCCACGATAGCGTGTGTTGTACGCAATACCAAGTTTCGCTAAACAACGATATGCTATTTAAATATTATTAAAACTAGTCGTTATGAATAGTAATAACCACTTTTTGAAATTTTGTAATTTTTTTTTCAAAATGGAATTCATTTTTGGATTCATAATATTGAAATTAGCTTAGGGTGAAATTTTGGTACTTTTCGGATAACTTTCATATTCTGATGAATAGTGAAAATTACTAAATTTTAATTAAAAACAACTTTTTTAATCGAAATAATTAATAGTGATAAATTATTAATTTTAGTGGTTTTAAAGTATATTTAGAATATATTTTTACAATTTAATACAATGTTGGTCATTGGATGTAATTTCACACTTAAACCAGACATAAACAAGTGTCAATCTTTTGATAGTTATTATCTCTTAAGAACACGCTATTTGTGTTGATGACGGGAATTAATTTTTAAATTAATTAATGCAACTGATATGTTTTGAATTTGGTAAAATTGACATAATTTTTGAGTTCATAATATCAAATATATCTTAGGCCTAATTTTTGGTATTTTTCTGGAAACTTTCATTTTTTGATGAATAGTGAAACCACTAAGTGGTAGTTAAAAAAAATGAATTTTTCATAAAACTTAATTTTACCGCTTCTGTGAGTGGAATTTCAAAAATCTGAGAGACGCGGTTGATGTCAGTAAGTAAAATGTGGTTCAATGAGATGAAAATAATTTTTTGGTGAATAGTAACTTTTTACTTTTTTTACCACGATTAAAAGTAAATAGGGTAATTAAGGGTAAAAATGATATTATTATTACCCTAACACATGTCCTAATTCTATTGGATAAGATTAATTCGACCAAAAACAACCTTAGGAATAAAATATGACCATTTAGGCCCACTTGGATTAGATTAGGACATTTATTATTATTTAATTCAAAGAAGAGTTAAAAGAGTTAAAATCAAAGTCTATTTACTAAAACATTTTTAATATAGGGTTATACATAAGATAAATTCTATTGTAAATATTAATTAGAAATCTAATAAGATTTCCTACATAATTATATTTTATTTATAATTTTTATACATTAAATAAATTAATTTATTTATGACACAATGATGATGTAGTAATTAACATAATAGTGAAAAATTAGAATAATTGATATTATAAATACCCAAATAAATATAATTTCAGACTTTTTATGAATTAAAATAATTTTATAGGTTAATATGGCATGTTATGATTGATTTAATTAACTTTGGTCGAAGTAATAATTCTGTTATGAGTTTCACAAAAATCAACTATTGAATAGTGTCAAAATTGACATAAAATAATTTTAAAAACATATATTATATTATTGATTGTTATTTTATTCCTAAAAATATAAGTATCGGCCAAGATACTTATATCATGATAGGTGTATCATTAATGGACAACTTGGGGGTCTCTTGGATGTATATGGTAAGTTTATTAACTATATAATATAAAAATACAAAGTGTCATGGTAAATGTCAATCTAATTAACTAAGAGTTAAAACTAAAAGATAAGGTTAGTATAATGACCTAAACTTGTCTAAATTATATTGGATGAAATGGTTTCGACCCATCCCCACCTTAGATTCGAAATAAATCAATTTATAGCTATTTAAAACCGAATTTGGCTTTATAATAAAATAATATTTTTAGTTATTCCAAAGGTGCCCCTCTCCTCCCTTATAAAAGGGCACCTCCTCCCCATCTTCCTCACACCACTTTGAGACTTCAAGATCGGACAACCCCTGCCCATTTCACTTCCACACTTCCCTAGAAACATCCTATAGGTCCTGGTCTTCTTCAAAGACCAATTTTAGTGCCCTAAGAAGAGGACTCAAAGAGCGGCTTCAAAGAAGAGGTAATGTCCGTTACCGATTCTTTCAACTTTATTTCTTCTTCCACTTATTCTTCTTAGGTTGTTTCATTATGAAGTAATAACATCAGTATAACTCATATACTGATATGTTATTTTAAGTATGAAACAACCCTATTTCACCATCTATCCATCCTACGGAAAACGAAATCACCGCGCGTGCGTACGTACGGAATACCGTCTCCACGCCGTGGTGTAATCTATTTTCCACCACCACCTTACTTGGATAGGTATATTGGTGTAAATAATAACTATATATGATTATTTTAAAGTGATATTGATTATCAAATAGTATACATACACTCCAATACAGTCCCACGATCATGAGAACGATATCATCGCTCTTGCGTACGTACGGACTACCGTCTCCACGACGTGATGAGATTCATTCTCCACGTTAACCATTCATGAATGATTATAATGTATATATAATAAATAATCATGAAATATATGACATAATAATGATACTGGATTTATGTGTATATATATGTATGTCATCTACTTAATTCCATTCAACTCAATAAGGAAACGAAAACAGCGTTCATGCGTACGTACGGCCTACCGTCGCCTTGAACGGTGTATTTCTTTCCATTTACTGATTTATTATATATATGTATATTATGAATATATATTATATATAAATCATGTTTTATATTCTGGAATTAAGTAATCATGATCTAAGTAATCATATGAATAATTACAAGTCAAAACACGGACGACAAATGAAACAATTTTACCCAAAACGCTCTTTAACATGGAATTTACAAAAGAACGGGTAATATAATGTCATAAGTGAACCATATATGATGTCATAACAATGAGTATGATTCTGGAATAAGTCAATGACATTATTTAAATCATTATACAGGAGGTTCGGACACTTACGAAGCAAATTGGACCTAAGGTAAGGGAAATATCACAATCTCATTTTTATCCGAGATTGTTTATACTTTGGTATTTACTGGGGTGTATTTTATCATCCACATCCATGTTTCCTGAATATGTAATATTATTTCCATCCACCTAAAATTGTTTAAATCCAATTTTACCCTTCGGTGAGTTTTTAGTAAAGGATATGAAAGGAATCTTTTGTCGTTTTTCTTACGAGGTACTTTTTGACTTTTCCGAAAAAAGTACGAAGAATGTTTTTTTTAACTTATACGGCATGAATGGATTTTTAAAACATTATTTCCAAGAAGCTTACTTTACAATTTTTCAAGTTTATTTTTAATCAACTTCTTTTAGTTTAAAATTGTATGACATGTTAAGAAAGGAAAATGTTTTTTAAGTAGAAAGGATATTTTCCTCAAGAATGGAGTTCAAGAGTTTTATCAAAATTATTTCCCATCTAAGATAATATAGGGTTCTGTTTCTATCCCTATTATTAAATGGATTTGATTATGTTGTGATGAAAATATTTTTATGAATTCCTTTATCTTATATGAATTGTTTTATGATGTCATGATGTTTAAGATTCCCATTTTTATTACATGGGTTATGCAATGATGTATGATTTACGATTTTGTGGAACACATAAGAATGGTTTCATTATGAGATGGGTGGGACCTATATATCCCTCCAATGCATTGGGTAAAGATTTTATATCTCATTAGATAGACAAGGCTGGAACAGCAGGTTAAACCGGTTCAGTAAAACAGGACTGAAATGAGGAGTGAACTCGGTTCAGAAATGGACTTTGTCCACTAAGATAGTCTTGGCAATGAGTCTTGACTAATAAGAAATGATTCTCTATGATTATGTGTGCGTGCCACTAAGTTTCATGTTTTATGTTATGATTATTGGGATTACATTTCACTACCATGATTTATCCCATGTTATGAAATTATGATCTCTTTTGCAGGGTAAGATTTCCAAATTGTTATGTTCTTATGAATATGATGTGATTGATATTTCTTTTGTTTACCCTTACTGAGCATTTGAGCTCACCCTTGTATGTTTTCTTTTCCCTAGGATATAAATAAAGGTTTTAGGTAAGGAAACAAAAAGTGGAAGATCTTTATGGGAGATTTTGAAGATCTTTCACCACGATTAGAAGATTACGTTCCAAGTTTCCAAAGACACTAAACTATTACGGTTCTTGTGTGTCTGTTTTTGTTATGTATTAATTATTCCGCAAAAGTAATGTAATGTCCATGTACGTCAGGCTTCGGGTCTTTACAGTTGGTATTAGATCAAAGGTTTAGTCAACCTTTGGAAACTAGGATGTGAAAACGTTAGTGAGATCCCTAGAGATATTTCTAAGGTATGTCTAGGGATGACACTAAGGTTATGTATACGTATAGGTTATAGTCCTATAATTACGTTAACGATCTTAGAATTAAACCTAAGATGTTAGTGTATGGGTTGGTGTCCTCAGAACCAACTGTTTTGTACTTTGATTACATAAATGTTCACTTATTATATATTGTTCATTGTTCTACATGACTATAATATAATAATGTCCTGAAATATTTGTTGCATTAATAAGGTCATAGCAGATCCCCGCTATGATGAGAACCTTGAAATGCTATAACAATATTCTTAAATAAAGTTCTGCGGTTGGATGACATACTATGATAGGACACATAGTATACAGACCGTCATGTGTGAGTACTCATAAGAAGACGAGACTCTCTCTCATGGAGTTCGCACTTGGTAATCTCCAAGATGGGAGATTATGAGAATAGACCCGCCAGTAGTAATTCTGCATGTCTTGGTGTCATCTGATATTGCTATCTACGAGCGTGTGTAATGGTCCTTGGACTGGAAGATTATCATTAACTCATGTCATGACTCGCGCACTTAGATTTACTGACGAAAACTGTCACGCAGATAGTTGGCGGGAAGTAGGGTACGTTGGGTGCGTCACGAGTGACATGTTGTTAATGGATAAGTCAAGGAAGGATTTGTCCCTTCCATTTATGGAAGTTGATATCTCGACCCTTTGATTGAAATAGAACTATCGCATTAAATTCCATGGCCATGGTGTAAACGATGAGTTTATTTCAGGTAGTCAAAGAACGACATATCAAGCATATAGGTTTATGACACTGCCATGAAACCTACTTGATGAGATATTGAGACAAAGGGATTAAATTACACAGTAAGCGCTTGTATGAGGTGATACGTCAATGCGGCGTCAACTTCTTTCTCTTGGGTGCCTTGACCCGTTGCTAGACAGTAATCTTGGACTTTAGGCAAGCCCGCCTAATGCCAACGAGAAAGAGGCCTAGAGGGTCACACACTAAGTGTATCCAAGTATCTCAAGTTGAATAAAGATTATTCTCGTACATGGTTTAATAATTATTCAAGGAAGCCTAAGTTGTTTTAAATGATGGAGGAAAAAGAAAATAAAACAAGTACACGTCGTGTATTATTATTACATGCCATGTAGTTTTATTTTGGAAAGGAAATGAATAAATGAAAACAAGATATACACGACGTGTACATTTAATGTACACACCGTGTAGTTTTCAATGAAAAACAAGTACACGCCGTGTATTTATTAATACACTCCATGTAGTTTTTTTTAGTTGGGATTTTGAGGATATAATATTGTTTTAAATGATATTTATTATAATCAGCGTGGGCGCATGTCAAGGAATTATTTATTCGACATGGGGTTTTAAATAAAGAGTCAATGAAATAAATAAAACGCGTAACGCGTTTATTTATTGTCATAACTCTATAACCCCACACACCCGATTATAAATATCCTCACAACCCCAACTCTTTTCTGATACAAGAGAATCGTTGTGCACAACATCTCTGGAGAATTCTTTCAAGGCTGAAAGAACCTCTTCCTCCAAGAACGCTCTCAAGACTGAGAGAGATCCTCTTCCATCGGATCAAGACAATCTAAGGCGGACAACGCAAGCAAAGGCTTCTCCACGCTAGCACCCGGAGAATCTTTTGGCGACGTCCAGTGATACGAGGTACACGTGTGGATCACCGCTAGAGGGAGTCTACACTTGGCTTCTGCGACGCAACGACGGATCACATTGACAACGTGATTGAGAACATCAACGAAGAAAGAACACCCAAAAGGTATTTCTTTATAATTAATTAAATTAATTATAATCAACGTGTAACGATCCTTGTTTGTGGTTCCGAGAAAAACCATCTTCTTTTTCTTTTTCTGTGATTCGATCCGTGGAGACTGGCGTTTATCGTCGTATTGATCCCGGATTGATCATTGCTAATGACAAAAAGCCAAGTGGGCACATCCACCCACGCGCTTCCACTGCGCCCGGAACCTTCAAATGGTATCAGAGGGAGGTTACAACGTTGATTATAGTTATTTAATTTTCGTTGATAATTTACGCATTCATATTTGATTCAATTCGAAATAAATCGTTCTATAAATCTGAATTAACGAGATCTATTCTTCCTCCTTCGTTTCTCGATTCATATCATAGAAACGACCTTTTAATTTTAATTATGATTAAAATAAAAACGAGGAACTCATCCGGAGGAGCCGCTCTTTCTGTCTGTACAACATGGGATTACACGACGTGTAATTAAAACTACACGCCGTGTACTTAGGTTCAACGAACCGGCACTGGTCCGCCAAACCACGTCGTGTGAATTGATTATGCCTAAGTTTTAATCACGCCGTGTTGACCAGAATAGAACGGCGCGTGGAAACCGGAATACACGACGTGTATGTTGGAACAACACGCCGTGTAGTCCGTTCCGACCCAGGTGAAACCGTGTACAAAGATAAGTCGCGTACCGCGTATACGGGATCACCAGGCCGGTTACCGCGTAACAAGGAAGTACACGCCGTGTATGATTCATCTACATGCCATGTACTCTAAAATTTCCAAAGTACATAAAAAACACGCCAAAGCCCCGGTGTGTACTTTGGACAAAGGGTGAAAAGAAAAATACACGCCGTGTAATTATAAACTACACGCCGTGTACTTTCCAGAAATGGAATTTCACCAGGTTTCCTCCAATGTACAAAGACCCGTACAAGGAATATGGATGAGAAGAATCTCAAGGAAATTCAGAAAGGAATTTAAGATAAAGAATTGATTAATTATAAGATCATAATTAATTGAATTCGAGCGCGTCTTATCTTAAATAAAACGATTAAAAGAATTTGAATTCTAAATATGCGTAAATGTCGTTGCATACTATGGATGATCATGAGCTAGACCAAAGACCCTTTGTATGTGTATGGTTTCATTTAAATTTATTTAATTTAAATTTGTTGGCCTGCTAGCCTTCTTCCAATAAAATGTAGGGCCTGCGTGCCCATGGTTTCTTTAATGTAAACCCATGTAATGGAGGATCTCCCAAGCCAGAGGAGACGGTTCAAATCCCGAAGCCAAGGAGAAAACGACACAAGAAGATACAAAGGTGGACAGGTGGGAGCTGCAAAACATGAACCATCAGGTTCAAGGTGTTTTCCCTAGGTCAGGGTAAGCTTATCAAAACCGCTAGATAAGCTAACCAAATAGAAGCTCATGATCATGCCATCTTATTTTATTTCTGTCTGATTGCATGGTTTATATATTATGCATGTGTTGTCGCGATCACATAATTAATAAAATGAACAAGCATGCAAAGATGGAATAAAATAAAAACCGGTCTATGCGTATACATTATCGGAACATGGTTAATCACTTAAGCAAGCATCACTTAATATTAACAAGCATGTGATAATGCAAAGATACGCATAAAGAATAAAATCCCTCAAATACCATATTAAGTCAGACCAAGCCTTCCGTTACTTGATTAAGGGCAAGACTCAATAAAACTATGTGTTTGACCAACCCTTGTTGGGACACTTACTTTTATAAAGGAAGCCCTTATGAAAGGTTTCGGGTTGACTTAACCATATTACATCAAGAGAAGTAGCCCTTGCTAGACTTGATGTAATATTGGAGGCAAGAGTTGAGGAAATCCAAGTCAGGATTTCAGGATTGGGGAGTCCACTCAACAGATCAAGGAACTGTAAGCTCACAGTTGGCAAAGACCCGCCTACCTAAATACCTTTAAATAGCTTGACCAACCCTTGTTAGGGTTATGCGAAGGGAAATATTGATCCTTGCCATTAGAATGTCAAAGAAACTAGACATTCCGAGTTCAATGGTGAGGGCCATTGGGAATTGATAAAATAGTGGGAGACTTAATAAAATTTATTATTTCTCATAAAATGTAATCAAGAAAGTACTGATGAATCTACTCTTTTAAATTGTAGAATCAAAATGACAAACACATCAACCACATTTTCTCTGCGATCAATTCTGGATAAAGACAACATCCTCACCGGCAGTAACTTTCAGGAATGGTTTAGGCGCCTTCGGGTTATCCTACGCCATGAACGGAAGTTTTATGTGCTGGAGTCCTCACTTCCTGATTCTCCTGCCCCAGGGGCAAGTGATGAAGATTTCCTAGTCTATGATCAACATTTGAACGATGCTCTCGACGTTCAATGTTTGATGCTGTCATCTATGTCTAGTGAGCTCATGAAGTCTCATGAAGACATGGATGCCTACAGCATGCTCGAGCACCTCCGTGGTTTATACCAGGAGAGAGCAAGACAGGAAAGGTTTGAGATCTCCAAGGCTCTGTTTCAGAGCAAGCTTGGAGAGGGTGCCCCAGCTGGGCCTCATGTAGTCAAGCTCATTGGCTACATTGAGCGCTTGGAGGTTCTAGGGTTTAAACTCCCTGAAGAACTGGGTACCGATCTCATTCTCGCATCACTCCCCCAGAGCTTCTCAAACTTTTTTGTTAATTTCAACATGAACAATATTGAGAAGTCTCTATCTGATCTTCTTATCCTCATTCGCCAAGTGGACAATGACATGAAGCGTGAAAAACCTTCTGTCCTTATGGTGAATAAAAGGAAAGGGAAGGCGAAGAGATTTAAGCCCAAAGCTTCTTCAAGGCCTTCCAAGAAAAGGAAGATCAAAGGGGAGGCAATGGAACAGGATGCTGTTTGTTTCGCATGTGGCAAGAAGGGTCACTGGAAGAAAAACTGCACCCAGCCGAGGAAGCAAGGGGAAGCTTCAGGTGCGTTTGTTATCGAATGCAATCTATCTGTTTCTACTAATTGGGTATTAGATACTGCTTGTGGTGCTCACATATGTATCCAAATACAGGAACCAAGTAGATTCAGGAAGATTGATCGAGGGGAGATAGATCTACGAGCAGCCAACGGAGCCAGACTTGCTGCTGTAGCTGTCGGGGACTACCACCTCACATTGCCTACCGGGATGGTCTTGGTTTTGGAAGGATGTTATTATGTACCCTCTGTAACCAAAAACATTATTTCAGTATCCAGATTAGATACTGATGGATTCATATTCAAGTTTGGAAATGAATGTTTCTACTTTTATAAAGATAGCATTTGTTTTGGTAGGGCACATTTATATAACGGCCTTTATGTGTTAGACTACACAAACCAAGTAATGTCAATTGATAACAAAGTTAATTTACATGACTCATACCACACCCAACTTTGGCATCACCGGCTAGGTCATGTCAATGAGAAACGTTTGACAAAATTACATCAAGATGGGTATTTAGATTCTTTCGAACTAAAACCACTTGGTGTATGTCATGCGTGTCTACAAGGCAAAATGACCAAAGCCCCATTTAGTGGGAAAGGTGAAAGAGCTAAAGAGCTTCTAGAATTAGTTCACACAGATGTGTGTGGACCATTTCCAGTTGAAGCAAGGGGTGGGTTCTCGTACTTCATAACTTTTACTGATGATTTTAGTAGATATGGATATATCTATTTAATGAGGTATAAGTCAGATTCTTTTGATCGGTTCAAAGAATACAAGAATGAAGTTGAGAACCAGCTTGGTAAGAAGATTAAGAAACTCCGCTCAGACAGAGGAGGAGAATATCTTAATCAAGACTTCATTGATTTCTTACGGGAGTTTGGGATTCTATCTCAACTCACTCCTCCTTACACACCGCAGTGGAATGGTGTAAGTGAAAGGAGGAACCGCACCCTGTTGGACATGGTGAGATCAATGATGAGTCATGCGAGTCTTCCATTATCCTTTTGGGGATATGCATTACAAACAGCAGCACACATACTAAACCAAGTACCAACTAAATCGATAAATGGTATTCCATACGAGTTATGGAGTGGACGCAAAGCCATGTTATCGAATTTACACGTGTGGGGTAGCGAAGCATTTGTTAAGGCCTCTTCAGGTAACAAACTTGCACCCCGAGGCACAAAGTGTATCTTTATAGGATATCCCAAGGAAACAAGTGGATATTACCTATACAACCCCTCAGACAAAAAGGTTACAGTGGCAAGACACGCCATATTCCTTGAGAGGGAGCACATCTCCAGAAGAGATAGTGGGAGCGAGATAGACTTCGATGAAGTCGAGGCTCAAGATACACATGAGTTGGTACAAGAACAGATTCCACAAAGCCCCGTGGAAGAACAATCTATTCTAGAGACACAAGAACTGCGTAGGAGCACGAGAGAGGTGAGAGAACCAGAACGATATGGTTTTCTTGTCACTGAGGATGGTGACTCATTATTGGTTGACAATGATGATCCTCTTACCTACAAGGAAGCAGTTGAAGGCACAGACGTTGCCAAGTGGCAAGAAGCCATGAATTCTGAAATGGATTCCATGTACCAAAACCATGTCTGGATTTTGGTAGATCCTCCAGTTGATGTAAAGCCTATTGGTAATAAATGGGTATTCAAGAAGAAACTGGACATGGAGGGGCAAGTCAGCACCTACAAGGCACGACTGGTTGCAAAAGGTTTTAGACAGCGTCAAGGAATTGACTATGATGAAACCTTTTCACCAGTTGCAATGCTGAAGTCTATCAGAATCCTATTGGCCATTGCTACTTACCATGACTATGAAATTTGGCAAATGGATGTCAAAACAGCTTTCCTTAACGGGAACCTCCAGGAAGATATCTACATGACACAACCTGAAGGGTTTGTGACTTCAAAGGATGCCAACAAGGTATGCAAGTTGCAAAAATCCATTTATGGATTAAAGCAAGCATCAAGGTCATGGAACATTCGTTTTGATGAAGCTATTACAGAATTTGGCTTTGTTAAGAACGAATGTGAGCCTTGTGTCTACAAAAGGTTTAGTGAAAGTGCAGTCGTTTTCCTAATAGTATATGCCGATGACATATTGCTAATTGGAAACTAAGTACCTATCTTACAGTCAGTTAAGACATGGTTGAATAAATGCTTCTCCATGAAAGACTTGGGCGAGGCGGCATATATTCTTGGGATCAAGATCCATCGTGATAGATCCAAGAAAATGTTGGGCCTAAGTCAAAGTACATACATTGACAAGATACTGAAGAGATTCAGTATGGAACAGTCCAAGAGGGGATTGTTGCCAGTGTCACATGGCATTCATCTTTCCAAGAAAATGTGTCCTCAGACACATGAGGAAAGAAAAAGAATGGCAAGGATCCCTTATGCATCCGCGATTGGGTCAGTCATGTATGCTATGCTATGTACGAGGCTAGATGTTGCTTATGCATTAAGTGCGGTAGGCAGATATCAAGCTGATCCAGGAGACCGCCATTGGATGGCAGTCAAGACTATCCTTAAGTATCTGAGGCGTACTAGGGATATGTTCTTGGTTTATGGAGGAGATGAGGAACTAGTCATCAGAGGACATGTAGATGCTAGTTTCCAGACTGATCAAGATGACATGAAGTCGCAGACTGGATACATCTTCAGTTTGAATGGAGGTGCAGTGAGCTGGAAGAGCTCAAAACAAAGTGTGGTGGCAGATTCTACAGCGGAGTCCGAGTATATCGCAGCTTCTGAGGCAGCTAAAGAAGCAGTATGGATGCGAAGCTTCGTCCAAGAGTTGGATGTTGTACCGAGCAGTAAAGATCCTATCACACTCTATTGTGATAATACTGCAGCGGTGGCACTTGCAAAAGAGCCAAGGTCACATCAGCGGACAAAGCACATACTTCGGAAGTATCATCTCTTGAGGGATTTTTCTCAGAGAGGTGAAGTTGCAGTGAGCAGTATTTCCACGGAAGACAACGTGGCGGACCCATTGACTAAAGCCTTGACTCAGCAGAAACATGATCATCATGTGAGGTCTAGCGGACTAAAAGTCGTAGGCAGTTGGCTCTAGTCCAAGTGGGAGTTTGTAAGGGTTGGTGTCCTCAGAACCAACTGTTTTGTACTTTGATTACATAAATGTTCACTTATTATATATTGTTCATTGTTCTGCATGACTATAATATAATAATGTCCTGAAATATTTGTTGCATTAATAAGGTCATAGCAGATCCCCGCTATGATGAGAACCTTGAAATGCTATAACAATATTCTTAAATAAAGTTCTGCGGTTGGATGACATACTATGATAGGACACATAGTATACAGACCGTCATGTGTGAGTACTCATAAGAAGACGAGACTCTCTCTCATGGAGTTCGCACTTGGTAATCTCCAAGATGGGAGATTATGAGAATAGACCTGCCAGTAGTAATTCTGCATGTCTTGGTGTCATCGGATATTGCTATCTACGAGCGTGTGTAATGGTCCTTGGACTGGAAGATTATCATTAACTCATGTCATGACTCGCGCACTTAGATTTACTGACGAAAACTGTCACGCAGATAGTTGGCGGGAAGTAGGGTACGTTGGGTGCGTCACGAGTGACATGTTGTTAATGGATAAGTCAAGGAATGATTTGTCCCTTCCATTTATGGAAGTTGATATCTCGGCCCTTTGATTGAAATAGAACTGTCGCATTAAATTCCATGGCCATGGTGTAAACGATGAGTTTATTTCAGGTAGTCAAAGAATGACATATCAAGCATATAGGTTTATGACACTGCCATGAAACCTGCTTGATGAGATATTGAGACAAAGGGATTAAATTACACAGTAAGCGCTCGTATGAGGTGATACGTCAATGCGGCGTCAACTTCTTTCTCTTGGGTGCCATGACCCGTTGCTAGACAGTAATCTTGGACTTTAGGCAAGCCCGCCTAATGCCAACGAGAAAGAGGCCTAGAGGGTCACACACTAAGTGTATCCAAGTATCTCAAGTTGAATAAAGATTATTCTCGTACATGGTTTAATAATTATTCAAGGAAGCCTAAGTTGTTTTAAATGATGGAGGAAAAAGAAAATAAAACAAGTACACGTCGTGTATTATTATTACATGCCGTGTAGTTTTATTTTGGAAAGGAAATGAATAAATGAAAACAAGATATACACGCCGTGTACATTTAATGTACACACCGTGTAGTTTTCAAAGAAAAACAAGTACACGCCGTGTATTTATTAATACACTCCATGTAGTTTTTTTTAGTTGGGATTTTGAGGATATAATATTGTTTTAAATGATATTTATTATAATCAGCGTGGGCGCATGTCAAGGAATTATTTATTCGACATGGGGTTTTAAATAAAGAGTCAATGAAATAAATAAAACGCGTAACGCGTTTATTTATTGTCATAACTCTATAACCCCACACACCCGATTATAAATATCCTCACAACCCCAACTCTTTTCTGATACAAGAGAATCGTTGTGCACAACATCTCTGGAGAATTCTTTCAAGGCCGAAAGAACCTCTTCCTCCAAGAACGCTCTCAAGACCGAGAGAGATCCTCTTCAATCGGATCAAGACAATCTAAGGCGGACAACGCAAGCAAATGCTTCTCCACGCTAGCACCCGGAGAATCTTTTGGCGACGTCCAGTGATACGAGGTACACGTGTGGATCACCGCTAGAGGGAGTCTACACTTGGCTTCTGCGACGCAATGACGGATCACATTGACAACGTGATTGAGAACATCAACGAATAAAGAACACCCAAAAGGTATTTCTTTATAATTAATTAAATTAATTATAATCAACCTGTAACGATCCTTGTTTGTGGTTCCGAGAAAAACCATCTTCTTTGTCTTTTTCTGTGATTCGATCCGTGGAGACTGGCGTTTATCGTCGTATTGATCCCGGATTGATCATTGCTAATGACAAAAAGCCAAGTGGGCACATCCACCCACGCGCTTCCACTGCGCCCGGAACCTTCAGTTAGATATTGAAGGTACTCCCCCTTTATTATGTTGTTTTCCCTAGCATGATTTTTGCCTCTCACACTATTATTTTTGGGTTTTAGACGATGGTTGGAACCCGAAGGAACCGTGTTGATCAATGAAATGGACAATGCAATGATTGTCCTCCTGAACAAACAAATGTTATGGGAGATGGAGTGCAAAATCTTATTGCTATACTTACACAAGCTATGAATCATTCTGGACTTCCAAATGAGCAGAGAAGGGAACAATATTCTATTGAGTCCTTCATGAGGGAACATCCACCTTCTTTCAGTGGGCCTTTTGATCCACTTGTTGCTAAACAATGGATCAATACCACTGAAAATATATTTTCAGTTCTTCAATGTTCAGAACATGATAAATTCATCTTAGCAGTATATCGTTTGGAAGGTGAAGCTGATCAATGGTGTAATCATATCAAGAATACAAGGTCAAGAGATGAAATTGAGTCCATGGAATGGGACGAGTTCAAGAACTTATTTTTCAATAAGTACTTCCCTCGTATTCTTCGAACAAAGTTGTAGAAGGAGTTTCTTGAACTAAAGCAAAAGGATGATGAATCTGTTGGTGTATATGAAGCGAATTTTACAAGGTTTGCAAGGTATGCATCTGGCTTTGTCATCCAACCTGAAAGTAAAGTTGATCGATTCTTCAGTGGCTTAAAACCAAATCTTCGAAGGGCATTAGCTATAAGAGACTTCAGAAGCTATGAAGAAATTGTGCGTTGTGCTATCAAGGTAAAAATGGAAGTTGGTGTTACTTATCCATCTCATAGTTTTGACAAGAAACGAAAGATGGAGTTCAAGGAGAAATCTCAAAATAATGGTGAAAAAAAGATGAATGTTTCCCTATGCTCAAAGTGTGGAAAGAAGCATGGTGGAGATTATCTTAAAGGGAAAAGTAAATGTTTCAAATGTGGAAAGGAAGGTCATCGTGCATTTGAATGCCGCAATGATGGGAAGAAGATGTCTACTGATGCAAACAAAGGAAGGGATACACAGAATGAACCTACTACACTTCAATGCTTCAAGTGCAAGGAAATGGGGAATTATGCTAATAAATGCCCTAATCCAAGGGTTAGTGATGATTGACATGGGCAACCACTTAAGGAAAAGGACAAAGGGAAGTCACATGTGATCACTATTGGCGATGTTGAATATGAAAATGATGTGGTGGAATGATTAAGTGTTTATGTAATGGGATTCCATAATAATGTTTTATATAGTATCGTGGAATATTAGAATATTTATGTATTGGTCTATTGTGGTTTTCAATAATTTTATGGTACCGGTAACCATGGAAAGTGATTGAGATATTTTTGGAAAAAAGATGATATGCGCATAATGAAGGGATAAGGAAAAAATGAAATGTTTGATAGTATTCATGAGCTCATGATTGATATAAGGACTAAGTGATATCATGGTTTGAGTATATAGAATTTTGAGGATTTTGGTATGTGGAAAGAGTTAACTTTTAACAGCATTCATGTTTTCAATAAGGTTTAATGGGTATTCATTTTTTTTCAAGAGAATAAATGATTAAGGACTTTGAATGTTTGGAATGTGACCAACAAGACATATCTCATGGTATATGGGGATCAACAATGGTATTAACATGCTACTTGCATGAACTCTTTGGTAATCGTTTTCACTATAATATGAGATTAGACAACATTATTTTGGATAAGCCTAAAGATTGGAATGGATTATGTTGGACATAAGTTAGTATTGTTTAAGGATAGAAGTTTTTTTCGATATTATTTATGGGATGTTATAGTAATGTAGTTTTAGAAAAAGGAAAACCCGCAGAATGGGCGACAACCCATCGCGTTGGACAAGGCTGTGGGAATCGAACCCACAACCGAAATGCGACTCGCCTTTATCGCCTACCACTGGCCTACAGGAAGTCCCTGGTTAGTAGAAACTAGTTTTATTTTATTAAGCGGTATGATATATGAAGTATAAGTTCATTTTTGGAACCATATACGATTAATCTAACCATAAGATGGACTTATAACTTTTGCTAACCTTTTATTTGAAAGAGATGGAATGACCCATCATTCTATCACATGATCTGCTAACACATCACGAATAAAAAATTCAACTTCATTTCTTTAAGGGATGAAGTGGAAATTGTTCAATTTACGAACAATAGTGAGATTGTACCAAAATCATGTAAGTATTTCTTTTAATTCATCAACTTTAGGGAAATGATCTTGAAAACCAAAAATGTTGTCCTAGTTCCCTTATATCCGATGAATCAGATGGTACCTTAGATCATCACAAATCTATAGCTTTGTGATTGTTGGCTTTTTCATAGCCATGTTCTCTACCACTCTCCATCAGAACCCAATGGTTAGATTTTTCTTCCATATCCATATTTTCACCTATGTTCTCCTACGTGGAAACCCAGTGATGAGTTATTTTGGGTAACCGTTACATTTCATACTTTAGTTTTTAAAGCCATGTTTTGGTATTCCTTTTTACGATGTGGGTTTCTATTAAAGAAACTTTCGAGTAGTAAACCATTTATAACCCCGACGAATTTCGAGGGAGAAATTCATTTTAAGGGGGGTAGAATGTAACACCCCAAGATTTTACGAAAAATATTCTTTTTAATTTCATTAATGTCTTGTGTTGTATGATACACAAAAAGGATCTTGCACAACACGCATCCCTGACTTGGCTTACATAACACGCAAGCGCGACCTTCCACGATAGCGTGTGTTGTACGCAATACCAAGTTTCGCTAAACAACGATATGTTATTAAAATATTATTAAAACTAGCCGTTATGAATAGAAATAACCACTTTTTGAAATTTTGTGATTTTTTTTTCAAAATGGACTTCATTTTTGGATTCGGAATATCGAAATTAGCTTAGGGTGAAATTTTTGTACTTTTCGGATAACTTTCATATTCTGATGAATAGTGAAAATTACTAAATTTTAATTAAAAACAAATTTTTTAATCGAAATAATTAATAGTGATAAATTATTAATTTTAGTGGTTTTAAAGTATATTTAGAATATATTTTTACAATTTAATACAATGTTGGTCATTGGATGTAATTTCACATTTAAACCAGACATAAACAAGTGTCAATCTTTTGATAGTTATTATCATTTAAGAACACGCTATTTGTGTTGACGACAGGAATTAATTTTTAAATTAATTAATGAAAATGATATGTTTTGAATTTGGTAAAATAGACATCATTTTTGAGTTCATAATATCAAATATAGCTTAGGCCTAATTTTTGGTATTTTTCTGGAAACTTTCATTTTTTGATGAATAGTGAAACCACTAAGTGGTAGTTAAAAAAATTGAATTTTTCATAAAACTTAATTTTACTGCTTCTGTGAGTGGAATTTCAAAAATCCGAGAGACATGGTTGATGTCAGTAAGTAAAATGTGGTTCAATGAGATGAAAATAATTTTTTGGTGAATAGTAACTTTTTGCTTTTTTTTACCACGATTAAAAGTAAATAGGGTAATTAAGGGTAAAAATGATATTATTATTACCCTAACACATGTAATAATTCTATTGGATAAGATTAATTCGACCAAAAACAACCTTAGGAATAAAATATGACCATTTAGGCCCACTTGGATTAGATTAGGACATTTATTATTATTTAATTCAAAGAAGAGTTAAAAGAGTTAAAATCAAAGTTTATTTACTAAAACATTTTTAATATATGGTTATACATAAGATAAATTCGATTTTGAATATTAATTAGAAATCTAATAAGATTTACTACATAATGATATTTTATTTATAATTTTTATACATTAAATAAATTAATTTATTTATGACACAATGATGATGTAGTAATTACCATAATAGTGAAAAATTAGAATAATTGATATTATAAATACCCAAATAAATATAATTTCAGACTTTTTATGAATTACACTAATTTTATAGGTTAATATGGAATGTTGGGATTGATTTAATTAACTTTGGTCGAAGTAATCATTCTGTTATGAGTTTCACAAAAATCAACTATTGAATAGTGTCAAAATTGACAAAAAATAATTTTTAAAACAAATATTATATTATTGATTGTTATTTTATTCATAAAAATATAAGGTTTGGCCAAGATACTTATATCATGATATGTGTATCATTACTGGACCACTTGGGGGTCGATTGGATTTATATGGTATGTTTATTAACTATATAATATAAAAATACAAAGTGTTATGGTAAATGTCAATCTAATTAACTAAGAGTTAAAACTAAAAGATAAGGTTAGTATAATTACCTAAACTTGTCTAAATTCTATTGGATGAGAGGATTTCGACCCATACCCACCTTAGATTCTAAATAAATCAATTTGGAGCTATTTAAAACCGAATTTGGTTTATAATAAAATAATATTTTTAGTTATTCCAAAGGTTCCCCTCTCCTCCCTTATAAAAGGGCACCTCCTCCCCCTCTTCCTCACACCACTTTGAGCCTTCAAGATCGGAAAACCCCTGACCATTTAACTTCCCCACTTCCCTAGAAACATTCTATAGGTCCTGGTCTTCTTCAAAGACCAATTTTAGTGCCCTAAGAAGAGGACTCAAAGAGCCTCTTCAAAGAAGAGGTAATGTCCGTTACCGATTCTTTCAACTTTATTTTTTCTTCCACTTCTTCTTCTTAGGTTGTTTTATTAGGAAGTAATAACATCAGTATCACTCATATACTGATATGTTATTATAAGTATGAAACAACCCTATTTCACTATCTATCCATCCTACGGAAAACGAAATCACCGCGCATGCGTACGTACAGAATACCATCTCCACGCCGTGGTGTAATCTATTTTCCACCACCATCTTACTTGGATGGGTATAATGGTGTAAATAATAACTATTTATGATTATTTTAAAGTGATATTGATTCTGAAATAGTATACATACACTCCAATATAGTCCCACGATCATTAGAACGATATCATCGTTGTGCGTACGTACGGACTACCGTCTCCATGACGCGATGAGATTCATTCTCCACGTTAACCATTCATTAATGATTATAAAGTATATATAATAAGTAATCATGAAATATATGAAATAATAATGATACTGGATTTATGTTTATATATATGTATGTCATCTACTTAATTCCATTCAACTCAATAAGGAAACAAAAACAGCGTTCATGCGTACGTACGACCTACCGTCTCCATGAACGGTGTATTTCTTTCCATTTACTGATTCATTATATATATGTATATTCTGAATATATATTATATATAAATCATGTTTTATATTCTTGAATTAAGTAATAATGATCTAAGTAATCATATGAATAATTACAAGTCAAAACACGGACGACAAATGAAACAATTTTACCCAAAACGCTTTTTAACATGGAATTTACAAAAGAACGGGTAATATAAAGTAATAAGTGAACCATATATGATATCATAACAATGATTATGATTCTGAAATAAGTCAATGACATTATTTAAATCATTATACAGGAGGTTCGGACACTTACGAAGCAAATTGGACCTAAGGTAAGGGAAATATCACAATCTCATTTTTATCCGAGATTGTTTGTACTTTGGTATTTACTGGGGTGTATTTTATCATCCACATCCATGTTTCCTCAATATGTAATATTATTTCCATCCACCTACAATTGTTTAAATCCAATTTTACCCTTCTGTGAGTTTTTAGTAAAGGATATGAAAGGAATCTTTTGTCGTTTTTCGTACGAGGTACTTTTTGACTTTTCCGACAAAAGTACGAAGAATGTTTTTTTAACTTATACGGCATGAATGGATTTTTAAAACATTATTTCCAAGAAGATCCCTTTACAAGTTTTCATGTTTATTTTTAATCAACTTCTTTTAGTTTAAAATTGTATGACATGTTAATAAAGGAAAATGTTTTTGAAGTAGAGAGGATATTTTCCTCAAGAATGGAGTTCAAGAGTTTTATCAAAATTATTTCTCATCTAAGATAATATAGGGTTCTGTTTCTATCCCTATTATTACATGGATTTTATTATGTGGTGATGGAAATATTTTTATGAAATCATTTATCTTATATGAATTGTTTTATGATGTCATGATGTTTAAGATTCCCATTTTTATTACATGGGTTATGCAATGATGTATGATTTACGATTTTGTGGCACACATAAGAATGGTTTCATTATGAGATGGGTGGGACCTATATCTCCCTCCAATTCATTGGGTAAAGATTTTATATCTCATGAGATAGACATGGCTGGAACGGCAGGTTAAACTGGTTCAGTAAAACAGGACTGAAACGAGGAGTGAACTCGGTTCAGAAATGGACTTTGTCCACTAAGATTGTCTTGGCAATGAGTCTTGACTAATAAGAAATGATTCTCTATGATTATGTGTGTGTGCCAAAAAGTTTCATGTTTTATGTTATTATTATTGAGATTACATTTCACTTCCATGATTTATCCCATGTTATGAAATTATGATCTCTTTTGCAGGGTAAGATTTCCAAATTGTTATTTTTTTATGAATATGATGTGACTGATATTTCTTTTGTTTACCCTTACTGAGCATTTGAGCTCACCCTTTTATGTTTTCTTTTCCCCAGGATATAAATAAAGGTTTTAGGTAAGGAAACAAAAAGTGGAAGATCTTTATGGGAGATTTTGAAGATCTTTCACCACGATTAGAAGATTACGTTCCAAGTTTCCAAAGACACTAAACTATTACGGTCCTTGTGTGTCTTTTTTTGTTATGTATTAATTATTCCGCAAAATTAATGTAATTTCCATGTACGTCAGGCTTCGGGTCTTTACAAACACCCCAAACTTCCACAGTACACTTCTCTTTGAATAATACAGTAGCGTGTGTTGTACCCAACTTCGAGATTCTAACACGTCGCGACCAATCAAAGTAGCCGTTATGAATAGTAATACCTAGTTTTGGAAAATTTATACATTTTATCTTTTAAAATGAACTTAATTTTTGGATTCTGAATATCAAAATTATCCTAGGATGAAATTTTGGTACTTTTCGGATAACATTTATATTTTGATGAATAGTGAAAATTTCTAAATTTTTATTAAAAACAAATTTTTTTAATAGAAATAATTAACAGTGATAAATTATTAATTTGAGTGGTTTTAAATTATATTAAGAATATATTTTTACCATTTAATACAATTTTTTTCATTGGACATAATTTCACATTTAAACCGAACATAAACAAGTGTCAATCTTTTGATAGTTATTATCTCTTAAAAACACGCTTTTTGTTTTGACAACGGGAATTAATTTTGAATTAATTTCTTCCAATTCTGTGTTTTGAATTTGAAAAAATGGATTCCATATTTGGAATCAGGATGTCCAAATTGTGTAAATAGGTAACTTTTATTTTTAGACATTTTGGATAATTATTTTGGTAAATATTTTATTTACCATGGTTAAAGGGTAAATTTTTTAAATAAGGGTTAAAAAATAATATTATAATATTAATAAATTATACTAAAACGTGTACTAACATTATTGGTGGATACATGTACGACCATGGAAATATTTGGGTCGATTATGGGACCCCATGGAGCCACTTGTAGGTGATAGGGACACTTTATATTAATTATGTTAAAATGAATAAAAAAATGACATAAGCTTATATCTTTTAGAAAAACAATTTTTAAATATGGTTATATATGTTATATTTTAGATTATAAATATTCATTAGAAAGATAAAAAGATTTCCTACATAATGGTATTTTATTTATAATTTCTAGACATTGAAAAAGTAAAAATATATATGACACAAAAATGATGCAGTATTTTCCTTATTAATGAAAGAATCAAATAATTGATATTATAATTGTTAAAATAAATATAATTTGAACGTTTTGATGACATACATGAATTTTATTGGTTAATATGACATGTTAGGATTGCTTAAATGAATTTGGTTTGAATTAATAAGGTTTTTAAGACTTAAAAAAATCAATTATTGTGTAGTGTCAAAATTGACATAAATGAGTTTTTAAAACAAGTATTATATTATTAATTTATATTCTATTCCTAAAAATCTAAGGTTCAGCCAAGAGACTTATATCATGATAGGTGTATCATTAATGGACCACTTGTGGGTCTCTTGGAGGTATATAGTAAGTTTATTAACTATATAATATAAAAATACAAAGTGACATGGTAAGTGTCAAACTAATTAACTAAGAGTTAAAACTAAAAGATAAGATTAATATAATGACCCAAACCTGTTTAAATTCTATTGGTTGAGTGGTTTTAGACCCATCACCACCATAAATTTTAAATAATACACTTTGGAGCAATTAGAAACCGAATATGAATTTATTATAAAATAATATTTCTAGATCTTTCTACAGTGCCCCTCCTCCCCCTTAAAAAGGACACCACTTCTAACCAATTCCTCACACCTCTCAAGCCTTTTGGCTCGTCCATCCTGTGCCCAATTAAGCTCCCTACATCCCTCTCCTCCTCTTAGAAGCCTAAACTTAGGCAGAAGGCACTTCAAGAGTCATTTTTGGTTCAAACCAAAGGGAGTTACCCAAATTAAAGGACATTAACCTACACTCTATCAGGGAAAAGTACAAGGTAAGGGGTTTTCATCACACTCTTTATTCCCATGAGATTCATTCCATATTTCTACTATTACCTTTTGTGTGGTGTATGTACTACCCATAATTGTATTATTTGTGTAATACACATTAATTTATGTGTATTTACATATTCATTGTATGATACCTCTATCAAGGGGTGTATGTTTCGTAAGTTACCAAATTGGTAAGGTTTAATTTCACAATATCTTTATTATCGGAGGTTGTTTTTACATAAGTATCTAGTGGGACCTCTTTATCATCCCCATACATTTTTATAAAAATGTCTTTCAAAACATTTTTACTATTTAATAGACAATGGGTTAAAGTCATTTATACCCTTATTTGACTTTATATGTTTTGAAAGGAATCATTCCATTGTTTTTTAAACAAGTTACTTTTTAACCTTTTTGAAAAAATTAAGGTAAGAATGTTTTTTTAACATATACAGCGGGTGCAGTTATTCTCCGCCATTATTACAACTTTGAAGCTTCCTTCACAAGCTTATAAATATATTTTCAAAATAAAGGTTTTCTCTATAATTATGTGACTTTTAAATGATTTCAAAAAAGAGATATTTCTCTCAAATAGTTTTTATTTCATCTATGTCAACATCCTTTGATTAATTTTACACATGTTTGAAGTTGATTTTTTATGATACATATCTTCCATATGGTATTTAAGGTTTTGTGATATGTTTGATTATGAATGAGTTATTTTTATGCCATTAATGGTTTATGATTAATGTTTTGGCATTTCGTATGCTAGTTTTAATATGAATGTTTATGTTATATTTCATCCACTTAATAAGATGAATGTGTTGGACTAGTATATTCCGGGTTGGGGACCGGTAAAAGTAAGCCCTCTAGGTTGGGGTCCGGTTACAGCAGACCATCCGGGTTGGAGTCCGGTTATTAGAGGCACTCTGGGTTGGTGTTCGGTTATTAGAGGCACTCCGAGTTGGTGTCTGGTTATTAGAGGCACTCCGGGTTGGAGTCCAGTTACAGAGGCTCTCCGGGATGGAATCCGGTTACAAAGGCTCTCCGGGTTGGGTTCCGGTTACAGTTATACCTTAGGTTTTGGCATGAGGCCTTGACACCGAAATTAAAGTTTGACATTATGCATTTCCTTCGCTATGAAAGTGGTTATTGATATTTCATGTGATTATTCGATTAGTAGAATATCCATGTGAATAAGTAAATGGAATTATTTCATTTTATTTATGCAATATTATGCTGAAGTTCACGTTTAAAAGGCTTTTGTTTTATTTATACATTGCCTTAAATTTTTTATGTTTATTTATGAATGTTTTCTCTATATTGTTATCCTTACTGAGCATCTGAGCTCACCCCTTTCTATGTTTTATTTTTTCCCAGGATTCCAAGAAGTGTATTGTGATTGATATGCAGGGTTAATCCAAGGGAATAATGGCGTTCATAAAGTATTATTTATGTTTTTTTGTATGTTATAAAGTGTAATGCAACATTCATGTATGTAATCTATTTTCCATGACTGCTAAACCGATCGGTCCTTCGAGATGTGATTCAATGTAATCATGCCAATGTATTAAAATAATGCACCGACTCTGGGTAACTGGGGTCGGGGCGTTACATATAGTTATATTTATTCATATATTAATATAGATTCATATTAATATAAATATATTTAGTTTTATTAATACATATATATTTATTCATGTATTAGTATATATATATTCATTCTTATATTAATATATATTTATATTAATATGTTTTTTATCTGTATATTTATTTTTATATTAATATATATTTATAATATTAGTTTTAAATACATTTATAAAATATTTTTTATGTGTTTTTATAAATAAATAAATACATACATACATAAAACACACACACACACACACACACATATTTACGAATAAATATATATATTTGTTTATATGAAAATCCATAGAATATTAAAACAACCATAACTTCTAATCTTGAATCCCATTTCTACTCCACAACTAGTCCAATCAAAGAAAATGAAACAATCTTCGATATGATATGCGGTATCGGCCTAACGGATATCCGGATTAGAAGTTATACTTGTTTGGATGTTAACAAATTTGGGTATCCCAACTAAAGCCACTAACAACGCTATAAAAAACCCAATCAATTGCTACAAAAACCAAAAAATTCTTCAAAATGCACAAAACACAACTAAACCCTAAAAATGCTACAATAACCCTAACAAAGCATAAAAAATCCAAACACACCCATAAAACCCAAAAAATGAATAAAACCCCAAACAACTCTAACAAACCGTAACAAACATTAAAAACCCTAATAAAACCTAACAAACCCTAACAACCAATAATTACCACTATGAATAACATTGTAAAGAGAAGAAGATGCCACCGTTCTCTCATGGGCTCTCCCGCTCGACGCGGCGATTTCCAAGGTTCCCTCTCGGAATCCTTCTCATCGGCTTCGTGGATCGCTTCCTAATCAAGATTTGTGATGCGGATGGAGTTCATAGGCTTTCTTCCTGGGTGCGATGGTGGAAGACGAGGCAGATGCTTGATGGCAGTGGGATATGGTGGGTTACGATGGGGAAAGGCAACGTCAGCTGGGTCTGGTTTTCGCAAGGTTTTGGACCGGCTACGGTAGATTTGGGCCTCCCTCTTCCTCAGACGCTGTCTTTGTTGCTCCGTAATAGCAGCGCTGATGGTTTCCTGGTGGTTTGGGTGAAGTCTACAAGGTCGATGGCGAAGTCAACCTTGGCTCCAAATCTGAATTTCCAGTGGCTTTGCTTTGACTTGCTGTTCCGCTGCTCATCCTTATTGGCGATTCGTTCTCGACGTTGGTCTGCTCTGGCGGTGCTCTTCTGTCTGAAGAAGGTGGTCAAATCTGATTGGTATAAGGTTGCGATGAAGATCCAGCGGTGTGGTGCGGGCGCGACAGATCTGGAATCTGCTTCTAGGGTTTCAAGATCCGCATATCTGACAGTGGAGGTCCACGATCAGGGAGGAAAGGTTCGTTTTCAACTTGCTTCCTTTCTTTCTACTGTCGATCTTCTGTATTTTTTCATCATGTTGGATGCTATGTTGGACTTTGGAGGTGCATTGTGTGTTCTTGTTAGCCGATGTGGTGATGATTCTTGGTTTGGTTGTGATTTATTATTACTGATGAATCATGAGCTTGTTGCAAGACGTGATTTCTAGATTATTATGTGGTATTGCATGCAGTTGTCTTGTTCTGCTGTGGAATGGTCCTTCTCTTGGCTGCTGGTGAGTTATTTACACTGGTTTTGCTCCTTGGTGCGACTTGATGGAATGTTGGCAGTTTTGTGGCTGAGATGTGATGAAGTTCTTGTTCTTGCTTCTGTTGGCGGTGCTTCTGGAAATGGGTATGCTGGAAAATTCTGGTGTATTATGTTTGTTGTCTTTGGTTCTGTGTTGTTGGCTATGGATCTTACTGGCGTGGAGGTGCTAGCTGCTGGGGAGGCTAGTTTTTTTGGGAGCTGGTGGTTTGCTTTTGTTGGCTATGAGTCTATTTTGTGGGAAGTTTTTGGGTGCTGGAAGGTGTATTGTTGGCCTCTGGTTACTGTATAGTTGGGAAGTGCAGAAGGGATGTGGCTCTATGACTCTGCTTGCTGGTTACTGGTTTTTGTTTGGCTGGGACGTGCTGGATGCTGGTTTTTTTATGCTGCTCATTGGTTAGCTGTGAGCTGATGGATGCTTGTTGATGCTGGATGATGGTGGTGGCTGCTTGGTTGTATGTGTGTGATTTTTTTCTTTTTTGATTTTTCTTTTTTGATTTTCTTTTTTTGCGTGAGTTGTAAAGGGTTTTCGGTTGTGGGTCGTTTGACCCCTCCCCTCCCTTGTCCACTGTGTCTCTTTTTCCTTGCTAATAAATTTGGGGGGATCGGGAATAGCCCGACCCTCACCTCTTCCTTTCCCTAAGAACCACTAATAAATCTTAATAACCCCTAAAACACACTATTAAAACCTAAAACCCAAATAAACACTAATAAATCTTAATAACCTGTAATAAACCCTATCAAACTCAATTAGACCCTAATAAACACTAAAAAATCCCTAAAATGCCTAATATACAATAAAAACACTATTAAACCATAATAAACCCTAATAATCACTAATAACCACAACAAACCCTACAAAACGCTTCAAAAAAATCCAAATAATAGCCTAAAAACCCCTAAAACCCACTAATAAACCCTAATAACCCCAAAATAAATCATAACACACCCTAATAACCACAAATAAATCATAAAAAATCCTAACAACGCCAAATAAATCGTAACAAACTGAAACAAACCATAACAAACCCCTAATAAACCACAATAAATCCAAACAAACCATAATAAACCCTAATAAATCGTAATAAACCCAAATACACGTTACTAAACCTTAATAAATAATATAAACCCTGATAAATTCTAAATAACCCTAAAAAAGGTTGATAAACCCTAAAAAATCTATTAATGCCTACAAAATCCCAATAATACACTAATATACAATAAAAATGAAAATAAAATATAACAAATCCTAAAAAACACTAATAAACTCTAAAGAACCCTAATAAACCCTAAAAACCCATATTAATCTCTAATGAACACTAAAATCCCTAAAGAACACAAAAAAACGCTAAAACACATTATATAAACCCTAAAAACCGCTATAATACCCAAAAAAACCCTAAAACACACAAAAGATCCATAATAACCCCTATCAATCCCAAAAAAACAAATAAACCCATTAAACCCCCAAAAAAACCATTAAAAAAACATCAGATATCATAAAAACCCATCAACAGCCGTTAACAACCCTTAAAACCCATTAAAAACACTACAAACCATAAACAACCATTCAAACCCTAAAAAGGGCTTCAAATAGATACATAAACCCTAAAAACGTTACATAAACCCTAAAAATGCAACAAAACCCCTAAAATGAAACATAAACAAAAAATGCTTCAAAAACCCAAAAAACTCTACATAAACCCTAAAAGCACTACATAAACCCTAGAACTATAACATAAACCCTAAAAACCCAACATAAACCCTTAAAAATGCAACATAACCATTAGAAAATGATACATAAAACCTAAAAACACAATATAAACCCTAAAAACACTCCATAGAGCCTAAAAACGTTACATAAACCCTAAAAAATGAAACATAAATGCTACATCACCCCTAAAAATGCTACATAAACCCAGAATCTGCAACATAAACCCTAAAAAATGCTACATAAAACCTAAACACTAAACACGTTATGTAAACACTAAAAACGTTACAGAAACCCTAAAAATTATACATAAAATTTAAAACCGCTAACTAAACCGTAAAAACTCTACATAAACACTAAAAATGCTACAAAATCTCTAACAACGCTACACAAACCCTAAAAAAGGCTACAAAACCCCTAAAGATGCTTTAAAAGCATCAAAAATATTACACCCTAATATACCATAATATAAAAAATTATACCCTAATAAACCCGTAACAAACTCTAATAATCCATAAAAACACCTTATAATCCCTAAAATAATGAGAAACTCTACTTAACCCTAATAAAACCCCAAATATACCTAATAAACCCTAATAAATGGTAATAAAACCTAATAAACCCGAAAAACAGATTAAGAAAACCTAAACAGCCCTAATAGACCCTAATAGACACTAATAAACACCAAGAAACCCTAATAAACCCCAAAAAAAACTAAAAAGCCTTAATAAACCATAAATAAATCCAAATAAACCCTACTCAACCCTAAAAAACCTTACCACACCATAACAACCCCTAATAAAACCCTTAAAAACTATAATAAAGAAAAAAAAATGCTACTATACCTTAAAAAATCCCTAGAAACCCTCAAAAACTCTAATATAACTTAATAAACCCTAAAACGCTCACAAACAATAAAAAAAGGATCACAAACAATAAAAATGAACAATATTACCTAAAATGACCTAAAAACACTAATATAACCTAATAAAGACAAAAAATTCTAATATACCTTAAAAATCTCTAGAAACCCTAATAAACCATAATAAAATATAATATAACCAAAGAAACCCTAAAATTCTCATAAACAAAAACCAAACCCTCACAAAAAAAACACGCTATATTATCTAAAAAGACCTAACAAACACTAATATAACCTAATAAAACAAAAAAACTAATAAACCCATAACAAACCCTAATAAACCCTAAAAATCCCTAATAAACCCTAATAAAAACAAATAAACCCCAATAAAACCTTAAAAATACATTCTCAACCCTAATAAATCTTGACACACCATAAAAAAAACTAATAAAACCCAACTAAACCCCAATAAACAAAAAAACGCAAACAAACCATTAAAAATCCCAAGAAACCCAAATCAACAATAATAAATTCAATTAAAATCCAATAAACCTTTAAAAATGCTCACAAACACAAAAAACATGCTAATAAAACCTAAAAAGCCATAACAACCCCTCATATATATTTAAAAAAACTAAAAAACACTCATATACCCTGATAAAAACACTAACAAAGCCTAGTAAACCCTAAATATCCCTAACAAGCCTTAATAAACCATACTCAACAGTAATAAATCTTAATAAAACCTTAAAGATACCGAATCTTCCCTAATAAAACCCTAAAAATACCTACTCAACCCTAATAAACCTTAACACACCATAATAAACCATAATAAACCCCACTAAACCCTAAAAACGAAAATATACCATTAAAAAGCCCTAAAACCCCGAATAAATGCTAAAAAAACCTAACCAAATTTAAAAGCGCTAATAAACCCAAATAAACACTACTAAACACTAAAAAACCCTATTATACCCTCTTAAAAATTAATAAACCATAATAAACTATAATAAACCCTAATAAATGTTAAACATACCCAAATAAACCATTATATACCATAATATACAATAATAAACCCAAATCAATCCTAATAAAACCCTAAAAATACATAATAAACCATAATAAACCTTGAAACACCATAATAAACCCTAATAAAATCCTAATAACCCCCACCAAACCCTAAAAAATGCTAATATACCATTAAAAACCATAAAAACCTAACAAACCATAATAAATGTTAATAACACCTAAAAATCCTAAAAATTGATAATAAACCTTAAAAATACCTCTAATAATAGTAGTAGTAATAACGCATATGCATGTGCATGGATTAAATAATAAATCATAATGCACGTGCATGTGCATATGCATGCGCATTTTCATGTGAATGATAATAAATAATAAATAATAAATAATAATGCATGTGAATTGCATGAGTATATGCATGTGCATGTGAATGATAATAAATAATAAATAATAATGCACATCCAAACGCATGTTCATGTGCATGTGCATGTGTATGGTAATAAACAATAAATAATAACAAAGCCCACATGAATGTGTATTTGCATGTGAATGATAATAAATAATAAATAACAAATCATGTGATAATAGAATAACCCAAGTGCATTGCGTGTGCACATGCATGAGAATAAATATTAATAACACATGTGATAATATAATAACACAAGTGCATTTCATTTTCATGTGCATGGTAACAAATAATATATAATAACACACATGTATGTGAATTTACATGTAATGATAATGATAATGACGCATACACGTGCATGGTAATATATAATAAATAACAACGCACGTGCATGTGCATTTGTATTTGATGATACAAACAACAACAACAACAACAAAAACAATAATAATAATAATAGAATAATGCAAGTGCATTGCCTGTGCACATGTATAGTAGTATATAATAAATAAATAATAGTAAATAAGAATTCACATGCATGTGCATGTGCATTTACATTTGATAATAATATTAATAATACTAATTGTAATAATAATAATAATAATAATGCATGCACGTGCATGGTAATAAATAATAAATAACAATGAACACGCATGTGGATTTGCATGTGACAATGATAATAATAATGATAATAATAATAATAATAATAATAATAATGGTGATAATAATAATAATAATAAAAGAATAATACAAGTGCATTCCGTATGCATGTGCATGGTAATAAATAATAAATAATAACGCACCTGCATCTGCATTTTCATGTGATGATAATAATAATGACAACAGTAGTAGTAGTGATAATAGTAGTAGTACTAATGCATGTGATAATAGATTATTGCATGTGCATTATGTGTGCACGTGCATAGTAGTAAATAATAATGCACGTGCATTGCATTTTCATGTGATGATGATGATGATGATGATAATAATAATAACATTATTATTATTATTATTATTATTAACAACGCATGTGATAATAGAATAATGCACATGCATTGAATGTGCGTGTTTATGTATTTGCATGTTCATTTGCATGTGCATTTTCATGTGATGATAATATCAATAAAAACAACAACAACAACAACAACCACAATAATAATAATAACAATAAGAATAAAAACTTATGTGATAATAAAATAATGTGTGTGCATTGCAGGTGCACGTGGATGGTAATAAAAAAATAAATAATATTGCATGTGCATGTGCATGTGCCGGTGCATGAGATGATAATAATAACAATAATAATAACAGTAATAATAATAATAATAATAACAACAACAACGCATCTGATAATAGAATAACGCATTTTTATTACATGTGCAGTGCATTATAATAAATAATAACTCATAGGGAACGTGATGATAATAATAACAATAATATTAATATTAATAATAGTAGTGCATGTGATAATAGAATAATGCACATGTATTGAATTTGTGGGTGTATGGTAATAAATAACAACGCACGTGCATTTCCATTTGCATTTGATGATAATAAAAAAAATAACAATAAAAGTAATAATAACAATAACAATAAAAATGAATGTGATAATAGAATTATGTAGGTGCATTGCATGTGCGCGTGCAAGGTAGTAAATAATAATGGATGTGCATGTGCATTTGCATGTGATGATAATAATAATAGTAGTAGTAATAATAACAACAACAACAACAACAACAACAACAACATATGCACGTGCATGGAAATAAATAATATATAATAAATAATAAATAATAACGCATGTGCATCTGCATTTGTATGTGATGATAATAATAATAATAATAATAACAATAATGGTAATTATAATAAATAAAATGATAATAATGATAATGATAATAATGATAATAATAATGTGTGTGATAATAGAATAACACGCATCCTAACAAACCTTAACAAAACCAAACAAACCCAAACAACCACTAATAACCCCTAAGAACCACTAATAAACCCAAATAACACCTGAAACCCACTATTAAACCCTAAAACTCTAATAAACACTACTAAATCATAATAACCTGTAATAAACCCTAAAAACCCTATTAGACTCTAATAAATGCTACAAAAGCCCTAAAACCCCTCATATACAACAAAAAACACTACTGAACCATAACAAATCCTAATAATCACTATAAACCCTAACAAACACGACAAAAAACTACAAAACCCGCCAAATAATAGCCTACAAAACCCTACAACCCACAAATGAACTCTAACAAACCCTAATAACCCCATAATAAATCGTAACAAACCCTAATAACCCCAAATAAATTGTAACAAATCCTAAAAACGCCAAATAAATCGTAACAAACTGAAACAAACCATAACAAACCACTAATAAACCACAATAAACCCTACAAATCATAATAAACCTTAACAAATCGTAATAAACCCAAATACACATTAATAAACCCTAATAAATAAAAGAAACCCTAATAAATCATAAATAACTGTAAAAAAGGTTGATAACCCCTAGAGAAATCTATTAATGCCTGGAAAAGCCAAATAAAACCCTAATATACAATAAAAAATGATAATAAACTGTAACAAATCCTAAAGAACACTAATAAACCCTAAAGAACCCAAATAAACACTAAAGAACCCTAATAAACTCTAAAGAACACTAAAAAACCCTAGAAACCCAAAAAACTCTAAAACACATTACATAAACACTAAAACTCGCTACAATACCCAAACAAACCCTAAAACACACTAAAAACCCTAAAACCCCCTATCAATCCTGAAAAAACAAATAAACCCTTAACCCCCCCCCCCAAACCATTGAAAACCCATCAAATACCACAAAAACCATAAACACCCGTTAACAACCCTTAAAACCCCGAAAAACCACTACAAACCATAAACAACCATTAAAACCCTAAAAAAGGAAACAAATAGATACATAAACCCAAAAAACGTTACATAAACCCTAAAAATGCAACATAAACCCAAAAAACACAACATACACCATAAAAACGCAACAAAAAACCAAAAAACGATACATAAACCCAAAAATCACTACCTAAACCCCAGAACTTTAACATAAACCCTAAGCAACGCAACATAAACATTAAACAAAAACACTACAAAAAACCTAAAAACACAACATAAACCCTAAAAACACTACATGAACCCTAAAAACGACACATAAACCCTAAAATATGCAACATAAATGCTATATCACCCCTAAAAATGCTACATAAACCCAGAAAATGCAACATAAACCCTAAAAAATGCTACAGAAAACCTAAACCCTAAACACGCTACATAAACCCCAAAAATGTTACACAAACCCTAAAAAATGCTACATACAACCTAAAACCGCTAACTAAACCCTAAAATCTCAACATAAACACTAATAATGCTACATAAACTCAAACAACGCTACACAAAATCTAAACAATTCTACAAAAACCCTAAATACTCTTCAAAACCCTAAAAAATATTAAACCCTAATATACCATAATATGAAAAACTAAAGCCAAATAAACCCCAAATAAACTCTAATAATCCCAAAAAACGCCTTATAATCCCTAAAACCCCTAAGATACTCTACTCAACCCTAATAAAACCCCAAAAATACCTAATAAACCCTAATAGATGATAATAAATCCTAATAAACCATAAAAACGCGTTAAGAAAACTTAAACAACCCTAACCAACCCTAATGGACACTAATAAACTCTAATAAACCATAATAAACCCCAAAGAAACCCTAAAAACCCCTAATAAACCCTAAATAAATTTAAATAAACTCTATTCAACCATAAAAATCCTTAACACACCATAATGACCCCTAATAAAACCCTACAAAACCCTAATAACGAAAAAATCAGTCATATTCCTTAAAAAATCCCTAGAAACCCTGAAAACCTCTAATATAACCTAATAAACCTTAAAAACGCTCACAAACAATAAAAAAATGATCACAAACAATAAAAACACGCTATATTACCTAAAAAGACCTAAAAACACTAATATAACCTAACCAAGACAAAAAAACGCTAATATACCCTAAAAATAACTAGAAACCATAATAAACCATAATAAACTCTAATATAACCTACGAAACCCTAAAAACGCTCACAAACAAAAACAAATGCTCAAAAATAATAAAAAACGCTATATTATCTAAAAAGACTTATCAAACACTAATATAACCAAATAAAACAGAAAAAACTAATAAACCCCTAACAAACCATAATAAACCCTAAAAATTCATAATAAACCCTAATATAAACTAATAAACCCCAATAAAATCATAATAAAACCCTAAAAATACCTTCTCAACCCTAATAAACCTTGACACACCATAATAAAAACTAATAAAACCCAACTATACCCCAATAAACAAAAAAACGCAACCACACCATTAAAATCCCTAGAGACCCTAATAAACCATAATAATGTCTAATAAAACCTAATAAACCATAAAAAATGCTCAAAAACACTAAAAATATGCTAATAAAACCTCAAATTTTCTAATAACCCCTCATATATATTAAAAAAACAAAAAAACCCTCATATACCCTAATAAAAACACTAACAAACCCTAGTAAACCCTAAAAATCCCTAACAAAGCCAAATAAACACTACTCAACCTTAATTAACCCTAATAAAACCCAAAATATACCTAATAAACCCTAATAAAACCCTAAAAATGCTTACTCAACCCCAATAAACATTAACACACTATAATAAACCATAATAAACCCCACTATACCCTAAAAAACACAAATATACCATTTAAATGACCTAAAACCCCTAATAAATTCTAATAAAACTTATCAAAGCATAAAAACACTATTAAACACTACTAAACCCTAAAAACCCTATTATACCCTCTTAAAAATTAATAAACCATATTGAACGATAATAAACCCTAATAAATCCTAAACATACCCAAATATAACATAATATACCATAATATACCCTAATAAACCCAACTCAGTCCTAATAAAACCCTAAAAATAACTAATAAACCCTAATAAACCTTTACACACCATAATATACACTAATAAAATCATAACAGCCCCCACCAAACCCTAAAAAATGATAATATACCATTAAAAACCCCTAAACCTCTAACAAACCATAATAAGTGTTAATAACACCTAAAAATTCTAAAAAATGCTAGTAAACCCTAAAAATACCTCTAATAATATTAATAGTAATAACGCACGTGCATGTGCATATGCATGTGAATGGTTTAAATAATAAATCATAACACACGTGCGTGTGCATATGCCCGCGCATTTGCTTGTGAATGATAATAAATAACAATGCATGTGAATTACATGTGTATGTGCATGTGCATGTGAATGATAATAAATAATAAATAATAACGCACATCCAAGTGCATGTGCATGTGCATGTGCATGTACATGTTCATGTGCATGTGCATGTGCATGTGCATGTGCATGTGCATGTGCATGTGCATGTGCATGTGCATGTGCATGGTAATAAACAATAAATAATAACCAAGTCCACATGAATGTGAATTTGCATGTGAATGATAATAAATAATAAATAATAACACTTGTGATAATAGAATAATTCATGTGCATTGCATTGTGCACGTGCATGAGAATAAAAAAAATAACACATGTGATAATAGAATAACGCAAGTGCATTGCATTTTCATGTGCATGATAATAAATAATATATAATAACGCACATGCATGTGCATTTACATGTAATGATAATGATAATGAAACATGCATATGCATGGTAATAAATAAAAAATAATAATGAACATGCATGTGCATTTGTATTTGATGATACAAACAATAATAATAATAATAATAGAATAACGCAAGTGCATTTCATGTGCACGTGCATAGTAGTAAATAATAAATTAATAATAATAAATAAGAATGCACATGCATGTGCATGTGCTTTTACATTTGATGATAATATTTATAAAACTAATTGTAATAATAATAATAATAACCCATGCACGTGCATGGTAATAAAAAATAAATAACAACACACATGGATGTGAATTTTCTTGTTATAATGATAATAATAATAATAATAATAATAATACTAATTGTGATAATAATAATAATAATAAAATAAAAATACGAGTGCATTTCATATGCACATGCATGGTAATAAATAATAAATAATAACGCACGTGCATCTACATTTTCATGTGATGATAGTAAAAATAACAGCAGTAGTAATAATATTTGTAGTAGTGTTGATAATTGTAGTAGTAACAATGCATGTGATAACAAAATATTGCATGTGAAATACGTGTGCATGTGGATGGTAATAAATAATAACGCCCGTGCATTTCATTTACATGTGATGATGATGATTATAGTAATATTAATATTAATATTAATAATAACAACACATGTGATAACAGAATAATGCAGATGCATGGAATGTGCGTGTTGGTGCATTCATATGTGCTTTTTCATGTGATGATAATAAGAATAACAAAAACAACAACAACAACCCTAATACACCCTAAAGAACCCTAAAAACCCAAAAACCCTAATGAACCCTAAAGAATCACTAAAGACACTAACAACGCTACATAAACCCTATTAGTTGCTACAAAAACCCGAAAAATGCTTCCAAACCCCCAACATGCAACAAAACACCAAAAAACGCTAAACTAGCCCTAACAAAGCATAAAAAATCCAAACACACCCATAAAACCCCAAAAAATGCATAAAACCCCAAAAAACTCAAACAAACCTTAACAAACCCTAAAAACTGAAATAAAACCTAACAAACCCTAAAAACCACTAATAACCCCTAAGAACCACTAATAAACCCTAATAACCCATAAAACCCATTATTAAACCCTAAAAACCTTAATATTCACTAATAAATAGTAATAACCTGTAATAAACCCTGAAAAATTCTATTAGACCCTAATAAACTCTACAAAATCCCTAAAACACCTAATATACAAAAAAACACTATTAAACCATAATAAACCCTAATAATAACTAAAAACCCTAACAAACCCGACAGAACGCTAAAACAATCTCCATATAATAGCCTACAAAACCCTACACCCCACTAATAAACCCTAATAACCCCAAAATAAATCATAAGAAACCCTAACAACCCTAAATAAATTGTAACAAATCCTATCAATTCCAAATAAATCGTAACAAACTGAAACAAACCATAATAAACCCCTAATAAACCTCAATAAACTCTAACAAATCATAATAAACCCTAATAAATTGTAATAAACCCAAATACACATTATTGAACCCTAATAAATAAAATAAACCATAATAAACCCTAATAATTCCTAAATAACACTAATAAAAGTTGATAAACCCTAGAAAAATCTATTAATCCCTACAAAATCCCAATAAAACCTTAATATCCAATAAAAAATGCTAATAAACTGTAACAAATCATAAAGAACACTAATAAACACTAAATAACCCAAATAAACCCTAAAGAACCATATTAAACTCTAAAGAACACAAAAACCCTAAAGAATCCAAAAAAAATGCTTATACACATTATATAAACCCTAAAAACTGTTACAATACCCAAAAAACCCTAAAACACATTGAAAAACCCTAAAAACCCCTATCAATCCAAAAAAAAACAAATAAACCCTTAAAACCCCCAAAAATGATTAAAAAGCCATCAGATACCCTAAAAACCATAAACACCCGTTAAAAAACCTTAAAACCCTAAAAAACACTAAAAATCATAAACAACCTTTAAAACCCTAAAAAAGGCTTCAAGTTGATACATAAAATCTAAAAACATTACATAAACCCTAAAAAATGCAACAAAAACCCTAAAAAAGCAACATAAACCAAAAAGTGCAACATACACCCAAAAAACGCAACATAAACCCAAAAAGCACTACATAAACCCTAGAACTGTAACATAAACTCTAAAAAACACAACAAAAACCCTAACAATGAATCATAAACAATAAAAAACACTACATAAATTCTAAAATCACAATATAAACCCTAAAACACAACATGAACCCTAAAAACATAACATAAGCCCTAAAAATGAAACATAAATGATACATCACCCCTAAAACCACTACATAAACCCCGAAAACGTAAAATAAACACTAAAAAAAGATACATAAAACGTAAAACCTAAACATTCTACATAAACCCTAAAATGTTAAATAAAACCTAAAAATGATACATAAATCCATAAACAACTAACAAAACCCTAAAATTGCTACAAAAACACTAAAAATGCTACATAAACGATAACAACGCTATAGAAACCCTAAAAATGATACACAAACTCTAAAGGCGCTTCAATCCCCTCAAAAAAATTTAACCATAATATACCATAATATAAAAAAATAAACAATAATAAACCCCTAATAAACTCTAATAATCCCTAAAAACACCTTATAATCCCTAAAAACCCAAAAAACGCTACTCAACCCTAATAAAACCCCAAAAATACCTAATAAACCCTAATAAATGATAATAAAACCTAATAAACCCAAAAAACACGTGAAGAAAACCTAAACAACCTTATCCAACCCTAATAGAATCTAATAAACACTAATAAACCCTAATAAACCCCAAACAAACCCTAAAAATCACTAATAGACCATGAATGAAGCCAAATAAATCCTACTCAACCCTAACAAAACTTAACACACCATAATAACCCTTAATAAAACCCTACAAAACCCTAATAAAGAAAAAAAACACTAGTATACCTTAAAAATCCCTAGAAACCCTGATAAACTCTAATATAACCTAATAAACCCTAAAAATGCTCACAAACAATAAAAAAATGATCAAAAACGAAAAAACAAGCTATGTTACCTAAAAAGACTTTAAAACACTAATATAACCTAATAAAGACAAAAAATGCTAATATACCATAAAAATCCCTAGAAACCCTAATAAACCACAATAAACTCTAATATAACCTAAGAAACCGTAAAAACGCTCACAAAAAAAACAAAACGCTCACAAACAATAAAAACATGCTATATTATCTAAAAATACCTAACAAACACTAATATAACTTAATAAAACAAAAAAACTAATAAACCACTAACAAACCATATTAAACCCTAAAAATAACTAATAAACATTAATAAAAACTAATAAACCCTAATAAAACCACAATAAAACCCAAAAATTACCTTCTCAGCCCTAATAAACCTCGACACACCATAATAAAACCTAATAAAACCCAACTAAACCCCAATAAACAAAAAAATTAAAACAAATCATTAAAAATCCCCAGAAAACCTAATAAACCAAAATAAATTATAATAAAACCTTATAAACCATACAAAATTCTCAGAAACACTAAAAACATGCTAATAAAACATAAAAAGTCCTAACAACCGCTCATATAAATTAACAATAACTAAAAAACACTCATATACCCTAATAAAAATAGTAGTAGTAATAATTCATATGATAATAGAATATTGCATGTGCATTACATGTGCATGTGTATGGTAATAAATAATAACTCCCGTGCATTGAATTTTCATGTTATGATGATGATGATGATAATAATAATAATAATAATAATAATAATAATAACAACAACGCATGTGATAATAGAATAACGCATGTTCATTTAATGTGCATGTATGTTCATTTTCATGTGATGATAATAACAATAACAAAAACAACAACTACTACTACAACAACAACAACAACAACAACCACAATAATAATAATAACAATAATAATAACAACGCATGTGATAATAAAATAATGTGTGTGCATTGTATGTGCACATGCATGGTAATAAAAATATAATAATAAAGTACATGCATGTGAATGTGCATTTTCATGAGATGATGATAATAATAATAATAATAATCACAGTAATAATAAGTTAATGTTGTTTGAAAAAACAGCAGACATGAAAAAATTGCTTGAAAAGGTGTCTAAAAAAACCTAACAAATCACATAGTCATTAAAAAAGGAAAAACTTCTTCTTCAGGTGTCCATTTTTACTCCGTGAATAGTCAAACTAAATCTCATGGAACAAACTATGATAAAAATAGGCGTCGGAGGCCGAACAGACACACAAGTCAGAAGTTATGACCGTTTTAAGAAAAATTTGACAGGGATCCAGACACGGAAATGGAGTTTTAGAGGCCTTATAATGGGTTTTGGGATTTTAGGGTCCCAAACAGGACTTGAACTTTGTTCATGTCAGCCTTCTATATAGATCTCTTCAGTGTGTTCGAATTGATATGTGGTAATGCTCAAATGGACAACTGGAGTGAATGTTATGGCCGTTTGAAGTTGGACTTTTTTTGGAGTGTTATAACTAATATATCTTTGTTTCATTGATATTCTCACAGTTTCAATTAGACTTCATCCTCACTCATCTCACGAGCTTCGATTTTACTAGTCAAAGTGCCCAAACAGACACCCAAAAGAGAAGTTATGCCTCTTTTAGTGAGTTGCGGGTTTCTTAGGGTTTTAGGGGCTAGGAGGGTTGCTCAATTTAAAATGACAATAACTTCTGCTACATGTGTTCATTTTGGCTCTACCACATATCAAATCGAATATTGTGAAATGATACACACTCTAGTATCCACTGGAACTTTTTCTGACAATCTTCAACCCCCCAAAAGACCCAAAATCCCTTTGGGTGGTCAAAAGATAGGCTTCTCATGTCCGTTTGGCAATAACTTCTTCTATGGATGTCTGTTTTTCCTCTACCACATATCAAAACGAATCTTGAGACTAGACCTACACTCTTATAACCACCGAAGCACCTTCTCACATCCTTAAAGGCCCAAAAGGTACATAAACCCTCCAAAGTACCATAGCTTCTACTCCTGGAGTCCATTTTTTCTTCTACCATATATCAAATCGAAGCTTCCGACTAGATCTACAAAACTGTGACCAATAGGAACACCTTATCAAGTTGTTAAAGTCCCAAAAGGTCCTTAAGTCCTCCAAATAACCATAACTTCTTCTCTGGATGTCCGTTTCACCTCTACCACATATCAAATTGAAGCTTGTGACTATCTCTACACATCTGTGACAATCATGAACAACAAAATAACCCTAAATACCTTGAATAACCGCATAAACAATAACAACCATTAAAATCCACGCAAAACCCTAAGAAACCCTAACAAGCACTAACAAAACCTAGCAAACCCTAGAAACCCCTAACAAACCCTAACAAACCCCAAAACCCCTAAAAACATAAAAAACCCTAAAAACCCTAATAATTCCTAACAAACCCAAAGAAGCACTATGAAACCCCAATAAACACCAAAACATGAAGAATCCCTAAAAACCCCATAATAAACCATAAGAAACCCTAACATTACCATAAAAATCCTAAAACCTCTAACAAAACCCTAAGAAAACCTAAGAAACACTAACACGCCATTAGAAACCCTAACACACCCTTAGAAACCCAAAAACACCCTTAGAAACCGTTTCAGACCCTTAGAAACCCCAACTCACCCATAAAAACCCTAACACAACCTTAGAGACCCTTATAAACCATAAAACGCCCTTAGAAACCCTAACACACCCGTAAAAAATGTAACCCACCCTTAGAAACCCTAACACAAACATAGAAACCCTAAAAACCCCTTAGACTCCCTAAATCACTCTAATAAGAACTAATAAATCCTAAAAAAACCCTACCAATGAATAATAAACCATAATAAATATTAATAAAACATAAAGCCCACTACTAAACCCTTATAAACACTGATAAATCGTAATACACCCTAAAAACCCAATTAGACCCAAATAAAAGCTACAAAATACCTAAAAACCCTAATATATAACAAAAACACAATTCAACCATTCAAAATGCTAATATTGACAAAAACCCTAACAAACCTAGAAAAACCTCACAAAACCCTAAAAAACCATAAAAACCCAAAAAACCCTTAAAACCATAAAAAATCCTAAAAACCCCTTAAAACCCTAAAAAACACTAATACCCCATAAAAGAAAAATAACAAAATAACCTGAAAACAAACCTAAAAACCCTACAAAAATCCTCGAAAATCCTCAAAAAACCCTAAAAACCCTAAAAGGCCTAAAAATTACTAAAAAACACTAACCAACCCTATGAAACCCTTAAAAGCCCTGAAACCCCCTAGAAAACCCTAAAAACCTCAAAAGAAACTTTAATACACCCTAAAGAACCCTAAAAACCCCTAAAAACCCCTAAAAACCCTAAAGAATCCTAAAGAACCACTAAAGCCACTAACAACGCTACATAAACCCTATCAATTGATACAAAAACCTGAAAAGCGCTTCAAAACCCACAAAACTCAAAAAACCCCAAAAAATCGCTAAAATAACCCTAACAAAGCATAAAAAATCCAAACACACCAATAAAACCCAAAAAACGCATAAAACCCCAAACAACTCAAACAAACCGTAACAAACCCTAAAAACCCTAACAAAACCTAACAAAACCTAACAATCACTAATAACCTCTAAGAACCACTAATAAAACCTAATAACCCATAAAACACACTATTAAACCCTAAAACCACTAATAAACACTAATAAATCGTAATAACCTGTAACAAACCCTAAAAAACTCTATTAGACCCTAATAAACACTACAAAAGCCCTAAAACCCCTAATATACAATAAAAACACTATTAAACCATAATAAACCCAAATAATCACATGTGATAATAGAATAACGCAAGTGTATTGAATTTTCATGTGCATGGTAATAAATAATATATAATAACGTACGTGTATGTGCATTTACATGTAATGATAATGATAATGACGCATGCACATGCATGGTAATAAATAATAAATAACAATGCACGTGCATGTGCATTTTTATGTGATGATACAAACATGAACAATAATAATAATAATAATAATAATAGAATAATGCAAGTGGATTGCATGTGCACGTGCATAGTAGTAAATAATAAATAAATAATATTAAATAAGAACGCACATGCATGTGCATGTGCATTTACATTTGATAATAATATTAATAATAATAATTGTAAAAATAATAATAATAATGCATGCACTTGCATGGTAATAAATAATAAATAACAACGCACATGCATGTGGATTTTCATGTGATAATGATAATAATAATGATAATGATAATAATAATAATAATAAATGTGATAATATTAATAATAATAATAAAAGAATAACACAAGTGAATTGCGTATGCATGTGCATGGTAATAAATAATAATTAATAACGCATGTGCATCTGCATTTTCATGTGATGATAATAATAATAAAAACCGTAGTCGTAGTAGTGATAATAGTAGTAGTAACAATGCATGTGATAATAGAATATTGCAGGTGCATTATGTGTGCACGTGCATAGTAGTAAATAATAATGCGCGTGCATTTCCTTTTCATGTGATGATGATGATGATGATGATAATAATAATAATAATATTGTTATTACTAATAACAACTCATGTGATAATAGAATAACGCACATGCATTGATTGTGCGTGTTTATGTATTTGCACGTGCATTTGCATGTGCATTTTCATGTGATGATAATAACAATAAAAACAAAAACAACAACAATGAAATCCACAATAATAATAATAACAATAAGAATAACAGCGTATGTGATAATAAAATAACATGTGTGCATTGCATGTGCAAGTGGATGGCAATAAAAAATAAATAATAATGAACATGCATGTGCATGTGCCGGTGCATGAGATGATAACAATAATAATAATAATAATAATAACAATAATAATAATAATAACAACAATGCATGTGATAATAGAATAACACACGTGCATTGCATGGTAATAAATAATAACTCATACGGCACGTGATGATAATAATAACAATAACATTAATATTAATAATAGCAGCGCATGTGATAATAGAATAACACACATTTATTGAATGTGTGCGTGTATGGAAATAAATAATAACACACGTGCATTTTCATTTGCATTTGATGATAATAACAATAATAACAATAATAGTAATAATAACAATAACAATAAAAATGAATGTGATAATAGAATTATGTGGGTGCATTGCATGTAGGCGTGCATGGTAGTAAATAATAACGAACGTGCATGTGCATTTTCATGTGATGATAATAATAATAATAATTGTAATAGTAATAATAATAATAATAACAACAACAACAACAACATATGCACATGCATGGAAATTAATAATATATAATAAATAATAAATAATAACGCATGTGCATCTGCATTTATATGTGACGATAATAATAATAATAATAATAGTAATAACAATAATGGTAATTATAATAATGATAATTAAAATAATGATAATGATAATAATGATAACAATAACGTGTGTGATAAAAGAATAACACATGTCCTAACAAACCCTAAAAAACCTAACAAACCCTAATAACCACTAATAAACCCTAAGAACCACTAATAAACCCAAATAACACCTGAATCGTACTATTAAACCCTAAAACCCAGATAAACACCAATAAACACTACAAAAGCCCTAAAACCCCTAATATAAAATAGAAAACACTATTGAACAATAATAAATCATAATAATCACTAAAAACCCTAACAAACCCGAAAAAACAATACAAAACCCGCCAAATAATAGCATAAAAAACCCTACAACCTGCTAATAAAACCTAGAAAACCCTAATAACCCCATAATAAATCGTAACAAACCCTAATAACCCCAAATAAATCGTAAAAAATCCTAAAAACACCAAATATATCGTAACAAACTGAAACAAACTATAACAAACCCCTAATAAACTTCAATAAACCCTACAAGTCATAATAAACCCTAATAAATCATAATAAACCCAAATACACATTAATAAACCCTAATAAATAATATAAACCCTAAGAAACCCTAATAAATCATAAATAACCCTAAAAAAGGTTGATAAACCCTAGAATAATCTATTAATGCCTACAAATGCCAAATAAAACCCTAATATACAATAAAAAATGATAATAAACCGTAACATGTCCTAAAGAACACTAATAAACCCCAAAGAACCATAATAAACTCTATAGAACACTAAAAACCCCAAAAAACCGAAAACAAATGCTAAAACACATTACATAAACCCTAAAACCCGCTACAATACCCAAACAAACCCTAAAACACACTAAACCCCTAACAACTCCTATCAATCTCAAAAAAAAATGAACCCTTAAAACCCCCCAAAAAACCATTGAAAACCCAACAAATACCACAAAAACCATAAACACCCGTTAACAACCCTTAAAACCTCGAAAAACCACTAAAACCATAAAAATCCATTAAAACCCTAAAAAGGCAACAAATAGATACATAACCCCAAAAAATGTTCCATAACCCCTAAAAAGGCAACATAAACCCTAAAAACGCAACATAAACCATAAAAACGCAACATAAACCCAAAAACGAAACATAAACCCAAAAAGCACTACCTAAACCCTAGAACTGTAACATAAACCCTAAACAACGCAACATAAACATTAAAAAAACGCTACATAAAACCTAAAAACACAACATAAACCCTAAAAACACTACATGAACCCTAAAAATGATACATAAAACCTAAAAAATGCAACATAAAGGATACATCAGCCCTAAAAAGGCTACATAAACCCAAAAAATGCAACATAAACCCTAAATAATGCTACATAAAACCTAAACCCTAAACACGCTACATAACCCTAAAAAATGTTACATAACCCTAAAAAATGTTATATAAAGCCTAAAACTGCTAACAAAACCCTAAAATCACTACATAAACACTTAAAATGATAAATAAACACAAACAACGCTATACAAACACTAAAAATTGCTACAAAAACCATAAATACTATTCAAAACCCTCAAAAATATTAAAACCTAATATACAATAATATAGAAAACTAAACCATAATAAACCCCTAATAAACTCTAATAATCCCTAAAAACAAATTATAATCCCTAAAAACCATAAGAGACTCTACTCAACTCTAATAAAACCCCAAAAATACCTAATAAACCCTAATAGATGATAATAAAACCTCATAAACCATAAAAAGACGTTAAGAAAACCTAAACAACTCTAACCAACCCTAATAGACACTAATAAACACTAATAAATCATAATAAACCCCAAAAAACCCTAAAAATGCCTAATAAACCATAAATAAATCCAAATAAACTCTACTCAACCATAACAAACCTTAACACACCATAATGACCCCTAATAAAACCATACAAAAACCTAATAATAAAAAAACACTCATATACCATAAAAAATCCCTAGACACCCTAGAAAACTCTAATATAACCAAATAAACCCAAAAAACACTCAAAAACAATAAAAAAATGATCACAAAAAATTAAAACACGCTATATTACCTAAAAATACCTAAAAACACTAATATAACCTAACCAAGACAAAAAAAAGCTAATATACCCTAAAAATACATAGAAACCATAATAAACTATAATAAACTCTAATATAACCCATGAAACCCTAAAAATGCTGACAAACAAAAACCAAACGCTCACAAATAATAAAAAATGCTATATTATCTAAAAAGACATACAAACACTAATATAACCTAATAAAACAATAAAACTAATAAACCCCTAAAAACCATAATAAACCCTAATAAAAACTAATAAACCCTAATAAAATCATAATAAAACCCTAAAATACCTTCTCAGCCTAATAACCTTGACACACCATAATAAAACCTAATTAAAACCAACTAAACCCCAATAAACAAAAAAACACAGACAAACCATTAAAAATCCCAAGAAACCCTAAAAAACCATTACAATGTCTAATAAAAACTAATAAACCATAAAATATGCTCAAAAACACTAAAAACACGCTAATAAAACCTAAAAATTTCTAACAACCCCTAATATATATTAACAAAAACTAAAAAACACTCATATGCTCTAATAAAAACACTAACAAACCCCAGTAAACCCTAAAAATCCTTAACAAACACTACTCAACCTTAATTAACCCTAATAAAACCCAAAAGATACCTAATCAACCCTAATAAAACCCTAAAAATACTTACTCAACCCTAATAAACATTAATACACTATAATAAACCATAATAAACCCCTCTATACCCTAAAAACTGAAAATATACCATTAAAATGCCTTTAAACCCCTAATAAATGCTAATAAAACCTATCGAAGCTTAAAAGTACTAATAAACACTACTAAACCCTAAAAAACCCTAATATACCCTCTTAAAATGTAATAAACCATAATGAACGATAATAAAACCTAATAAATCCTAAACATACCGAAATATACCATAATATACACTAATAAACCCAACTCAATCCTAATAAAACCCAAAAAATAACTAATAAACCCTAATAAACGTTTACACACCATAATAGACCCTAATAAAATCCAAATATCCCCCACCAATCCCTAAAAAACGCAAATATACCATTAAAAAGCCCTAAAACCCTAACAAACCTTAATAAATGTTAATAACACCTAAAAATTCTAAAAAATGGTAGTAAACCCAAAAAATACCTCTAATAATAATAATAGTAATAATGCACGTGCATGTGCATATGCATGTGAATGGTTTAAATAATAAATCGTAACACACATGCATGTGCATATGTCTGCGCATTTGCATGTGAATGACAATAAATAATAATGCATGTGAATTACATGTGTATGTGCATGTGCCTGTGAATGATAATAAATAATAAATAATAACGCACATCCAAGTGCATGTGCATGTGAATGTGCATGTGCATGTGCATGGTAATAAACAATAAATAATAACCATGTCCACAAGAATTTGCATTTTCATGTGAATGATAATAAATAATATATAATAACACTTGTGATAATACAATAATGCACATGCATTGTGTTGTGCACGTGCATGAGAATAAAAAATAATGACACAAGTGATAATAGAATAACGCAAGTGCATTTCATTTTCATGTGCATGATAATAAATAATATATAATAATGCACGTTCATGTGATTTTAAATGTAATGATAATGATAATGACCCATGCACGTGCATGGTAATAAATAATAAATAACAATGCATGTGCATGTGCATTTTTATTTTATGATACAAACAACAACAACAACAACAACAAGAATAATAATAGAATAATGCAAGTGTATTTCATGTGCATGTGCATAGTAGTAAATAAATAATAAATAATAATAAATAAGAACACACATGCATGTGCATGTGCTTTTACATTTGATGATAATATTAAATATACTAATTGTAATAATAATAATAATAACGCATGCACGTGCATGGTAATAAAAAATAACTAAAAATGCACATGGATGTGCATTTACTTGTGATAATGATAATAATAATGATAATGATAATGATAATAATAATAATAATATGTGTGATAATAAAAATAATAATAAAAGAATAATACGAGTGCATTGCATATGCACGTTCATGGTAGTAAATAATAAATAATAATGCACGTGCATCTACATTTTCATGTGATGGTAGTAATAATAATAGTAGTAGTAATAATAGTAGTAGTAGTGGTGATAATAGTAGTAGTACCAATGCATGTGATAATAGAATATTTCATGTGCATTACATGTGCACGTGGATGGAAATAAATAATAATTCCCATGCATCGCATTTGCATGTGATGATGATGATGATAGTAATAATATTATTATGATTATTAATAATAACAACACGTGTGATAAGAGAATAATGCACATGCATGAAATGTGCGTGTATGTGAATTCATATGTGCTTTTGCATGTGATGATAATAAGAACAACAACAACTACTACAACAACAAAAACAACAACAACAACCCTAATACGCCCTAAAGAACCCAAAAAACCATAAAACCCTAATGAACCCTAAAGATCCACTAAAGACACTAACAACGCTACATAAACCCTATCAATTGCTACAAAAAACCAAAAAATGCTTCAAAATCCCCAAAACGCAACAAAACCCCAAAAAACGTTAAAATAGCCCTAACAAAGCATAAAAAATCCAAACACACCCATAAACCCCAAAAAAAATACAAAAAACCCCAAACAACTCAAACAAACCATAACAAACCCTAAAAACCGAAACAAAATCTAACAAACCCTAACAACCACTAATAACACCTAAGAACCACTAATAAACCCTAATAACCCATAAAACCCACTATTAAACCCTAAAACCCTAATAATCACTAATAAATCATAATAACCTGTAATAAACCCTTACAAACTCTATTAGACCCTAATAAATTCTACAAAATCCCTAAAAACCTAATATACAATAAAAACTCTATTAAACCAGAATAAACCTTAATAATCACTAAAAACCCTAACAAACCCGACAAAACGCCACAAAAATAATCTCCAAATAGTAGCCTACAAAACCCTACAACCCACTAATAAACCCTAAAAAACCATAATAACCCCAAAATAAATCGTAAGAAACCCAAACAACCCCAAATAAATCGTAACAAATCCTAATAATACCAAATAAATCGTATCAAACTGAAACAAACAATAATAAACCCCTAATAAACCCCAATAAACCCTAAAAAATCATAATAAACCCTAATAAATCGTAATAAACCCAAACACACGTTACTGAACCCTAATAAATAAAATAAACCCTAATAAAACCAAATAATTCCTAAATAACACTAAAAAAGGTGATAAACCCTAGAAAAATCTATTAGTGCCTACAAAAACCCAATAAAACCCTAATACACAATAAAAAATGCTAATAAACAGTAAAAAATCCTAAAGAACACTAATAAACACTAAATAACCCTAATAAACCCTAAAGAACCATATTAAACACTAAAGAACACAAAAAACTCTAAAGAACCCAAAAAAATTCTAAAACACATTATATAAACCATAAAAACCGCTACAATACCCAAAAAAACCCTAAAACACACTGAAAAACCCTAAAAACTCTATCAATCCCAAAAAAACCAAATAAAGCCATAAAACCCCCCATCAATGATTAAAAAGCCATCATATACCATAAAAACCCATACACACCAGTTAACAACCCTTAAAACCCTAAAAAACACTACAAACCATAAACAACCTTTAAAACCCTAAAAAAGGCTTCAAGTAGATATATAAAACCTAAAAACGTTACATAAACCCTAAAAAATGCAACAAAAACCCTAAAAAGCAACATAAACCAAAAATGCATCAGAAACCCAAAAAACGCAACATAAAACCAAAAAGCACTACATAAACCCTAGAACTGTAACATAAACTCCAAAAAACACAAAATAATCCCTAAAAAAAACATAAAAATTAAAAAGTGCTACATAAAACCTAAAATCACAATAGAAACCCTAAAAACACTACATGAACCATAAAGACGTCACATAAACCCTAAAAAATGCAACATAAATGATACATCACCCCTAAAACCGCTACATAAACCCAGAAAAAGTAAAATAAACCCTAAAAAATGTTACACAAAACCTAAAACCTAATCATGCTACATAAACCCTAAAACATTAAATAAACCATAAAAATGATACATAAATCCTAAAACCACTAACTAAACCCAAAAATTGCCACACAAACACTTAAAATGCTACATAAACGCTAACAATGCTACAGAAACCCTAAAATATGATACAAAAACCCTAAAGGCGCTTCAAACCCCTCAAAAATATTAAACCCTAATATACCATAATATAAAAAATTAAACCATAATAAACTCTTATAATCACTAAAATCACCATATAATCCCTAAAAACCCTAAAAACTTAACTCAACCCTAATAAAACCCCAAAAATACCTAATAAACCCTAATAAATGATAATAATTCCTAATAATCACTAAAAACACGTTAAGAAAACATAAACAACCCTATCCAACCCTAATAGAAACTAATAAACACTAATAAACCCTAATAAACCCCAAAATAACCCTAAAAACCCCTAATAGACCATGAATAAATCCAAATAAACCCTACTCAACCCTAACAAACCTTAACACACCATAATAACCCTTAATAAAACCCTACAAAACCCTAATAAAGAAAAAAAACCCTAGTATACCTTAAAAAATCCCTAGAAACCCTGATAAACTCTAATATAACCTAATAAACCCTAAAAATTCTCACAAACAATAAAAAATGATCAAAAAGAATAAAACACGCTATATTACCTAAAAGACCTAAAAACACTGATATAACCTAATAAAGACAAAAACGCTAATATACCATAAAAATCCCTAGAAACCCTAATAAACCATAATAAACTCTAATATAACTTTAGAAACCCTAAAAACGATCACAAAAAAAAACGCTCACAGACAATAAAAACATGCTATAATATCTAAAAATACATAACATACACTAATATAACCTAAAAAACAAAAAAAAACTAACAAACGACTAACAAACCCTAATAAACACTAAAAATACCTAATTAAAATTATTAAAAACTAATAAACCCTAATAAAACCATAATAAAACCCTAAAAATACCTTCTCAACCCTAACAAACCTTGACACACCAAAATAAAACCTAATAAAACCCAACTAAACCCCAATAAACAAAAAAATCAAACAAACCATTAAAAACCCTAGAAATCCTAATAAACCATAATAAATTCTAATAAAATCTAATAAACCATAAAAAATGCTCAAAAACACTAAAAAAATGCTAATAATACATAAAAAGTCCTAACAAACACTCATATAAATTAGAAAATACTAAAAAACACTCATATACCCAAATAAAAATAGTAACAATCCCTAGAAAAACCTAATAATCCCTAACAAACCTTAATAAAACCTACACAACCCTAACAAACCCCAATAAAACCCTAAAGATACCTACTCAACCCTAATAAAATCTTATAAATACCTAGTCAACCCTAATAAACCATAACACACCATAATAAACCACAATAAACCCCACTAAACCCTAAAAATGAAAATATAACATTATAAAGCCCTAAAACACCTAATAATTGTTAATAAAACCTAGAAAAGCTTAAAAGCACTAATAAAACCTAATTAACACTACTAAACCCTAAAAACCCCTAATATACCCTCATAAAAATTAATAAACCATAATGAAACATAATAAACCCTAATAAATTCTAAACATACCCAATTATACCTTAATATACCATAATATACCATAATATACCCTAATAAACCCAACTCAATCCTAATAAAACCCTAAAAATACCTAATAAACCCTAATAAACATTGACACACCATAATAAACCCTAATAAAATCCTAATAACCCCCACCAAACCCTAAAAAATTCTATTTACCATTAAAAACCCTAAAACCCTAACAAACCATAATAAATGTTAATATCACATAAAAATCCCGAAAATTGCTAGAAAACCCTAAAAATACCTCTAATAATAATATTAGTAATAAGGCACATGCATATGAATATGCATGTGCATGGTTTAATTAATAAATAATAACGCACGTGCATGTGCAAATGCCTGCGCATTTGCTTATGAATGATCATAAATAATAAATAATAAATAATAACACATGTGAATTGCGTGTGTATGTGCATGTGCATGGTAATAAACAATAAATAATAGTCAAGTACACATAAATGTGCATTTGAATGTGAATTTTAATAAATTATAAATAATAAAACATGTGATAATAGAATAACGCATGTGCATTGCATGTGCACACTACTACAAAATCAGCCTTTATCAACGCAAAAAAAAGTGTTGTTAATTGAGGCGAGGATATAGGGGTGTCCCTTTTATCAGTGCTTAAAAAAGTGCTCATAAAGGCTCCTTTTATCAGCACTAAAAAAAGCGCTGATAAAAGCCCCTTTATTATTGCTTTTTTTAGTGCTCATAAAAGGGGACTTTTATCTATGCTTCTAGAAATCACTGATAAAAGTACAAAAATTAAAAACTATAAAAAATAAAAAAATATTTATAAAATGCGGGGGGGGGGGGGAGGTTTTAACAGCGCTTGACCCCCTATCAACGCTACGCAGACCCCCTCAATCTCTCCTGTGCGCTGCCCTTCCCACGCATCCCCCACACCCATGCACCTCCTTGCTTCTACCCAAACACGAACCTCTGACCTCCCCCATTGCATTCCTGCACCTTTAACACTAAGCCATTTCATTTTTTTCTCTATTTAATAATATATCTATTTATTTATATATATAGTTATATTTATTCATATATTAATATAGATTCATATTAATATAAATATATTTAGTTAAATTAATACATATATATTTATTCATATATTAGTATATATATATTCATTCTTATATTAATATATAATTATAAAATTTGTTTTAAATACATTTATAAAATATGTTTTTTATGTGTGTTTATAAATAAATATATACATACATATATACAACACACACACACACACACACACAGACACACAGACAAACACACACACATATATATTTATGAATAAATACATATATTTGTGAATTTGGAAAGCCATAGAATGTTAAAACTAACCTGACATATAATCTAGAAGCCCGTTTAAACTCCTCAATCAGTCCAATCAATGAAAATGAAACAATATTCGATATGATATGCGGTACAGGACTAACGGACATCCAGATCAGAAGTTATATTTGTTTGGATGTTAACAAATCAGGGTATCCTGACTAAAGCCACTAACAATTCTACAAAAACCCTATCAATTGCTACAAAAACAAAAAAAAAATGCTTCAAAACCCACGAAACGCAACAAAACCTAAAAAACTAAAATAACCCTAACAAAGCATAAAAAATCCAAACACACCCATAAACCCCATAAAAAGCATATAACCCCAAACAACTCAAACAAATCGTAACAATCCCAAAAAAACATAATAAAACCTAAAAAACCCTAGCAACCACTAATAACCCCTAAGAACCACTGATAAACCTTAATAACCCCTAAAACACACTATTAAACTCTAAAACCCCTAATAAAGACTAATAAATCTTAATAACCTGTAATAAACCCTTACAAACTCTATTATCCCCTAATAAATGCTAAAAAATCCCTAAAACCCCTAATATACAATAAAAACCACTATTAAACCATAATAAACCCTAATAATCACTAAAACACCAACAAACCCGACAAAACACTACAAAAAATCCAAATAATAGCCTACAAAACCCTACAACCCACTAATAAACCCTAACAAACCCTTATAACCCCAAAATAAATAGTAACAAACCCTAACAACCCAAGTAAATCTTAAAAAATCCTAACAACGCCCAATAAATCGTAACAAACTCAAACAAACCATAACAAACCCCTAATAAAATGCAATAAACCTAAACAAAGCATAATAAAACCTAGTAAATCATAATAAACCCAAATACAGGTTACTAAACCCTAATAAATAAAATAAACCCTAATAAATCCTAAATAACCCCTAAAAAGCCTGATAAACTCTAGAAAAAGCTATTAATGCCTACAAAATCCCAATAAAACTCTAATATACAATAAAAAATGCTAATAAAATCTAACAAATCCTAAAGAACACTAATAAACCCCAAAGAACCCAAATAAACCCTAAAAACTATATTAAACTCTAATGAACACTTAAAAACCCTAAAGAACCCATAAGAACACTAAAACACATTATATAAACCCTAAAAACCGCTATAATACCCAAAAAACCTTAAAACACACTAAAGATCCCAAACAACCCCTATCAATCCCAAAAAAAAACAAATAAACCGATAACCCCCCCCCCCCCAAACCCTTAAAAATCCATTAGATACCATAAAAAACCATAAAAACCATTAACAACCCTTAAAACCCTAAAAAACACTACAAACCATAAAAAACCATTAAAACCTTAAAAAAGGCTTTGAATAGATACCTAAACCCTAAAAACGTTACATAAACCCTAAAAATGCAACAAAACCCCTAAAAATGCAACATAAACCAAAAAACGCCGCATAAACCCAAAAAACACTACATAAACACTAAAAGCACTACATAAACCCTAGAACATTAACATAAACCCTAAAAAACCCTACATAAACCCTAAAAACGCTACATAAACATTAGAAAACTCTACATAAAACCTTAAAACAAAATATAAACCCTAAAATCACTCCATGAACCCTAAAAATGTTACATAAACCCAAAAAAAATGCAACATAAATGCTACATCACCCCTAAAAACGCTACATTATCCCAGAAAACTCAATATAAACACTAAAAAATGCTACATAAAACCTAAACACTAAACACACTACATAAACCCTAAAAACGTTTCATAAACCCAAAAAATGATACATAAATTCTATAACCACTAACTAAACCCTAAAAACGCTACATAAACACTAAAAATTCAACAAAAACTCTAACAATGCTACACAAACCCTAAAAAATGCTACAAAAACCCTAAATACGCTTTAAAACCCTCAAAAATATTAAACGCTAATATACCATAATATAAAAAATTAAACCCTAATAAAACCCTAATAATCTATAATAATCCCTAAAAACACCTTATAATCCCTAGAATCATGAGAAACTCTACTCAACCATAATAAAACCCCAAAAAAACCTAATAAACCCTAATAAATGATAATAAAACCTAATAAACCGTAAAAACAAGTTAAGAAAACCTAAACAACCCTAAAAATCCCTAATAGACACTAATAAACACCAATAAACCCAAATAAACCCCAAACAAACTCTAAAAAGCCCTAATAAACCATAAATAAAGCCAAATAAACCCTACTCAACCCTAACAAACCTTAATACACCATAATAACCACTAATAAAACCCTACAAACCCCTTATAAAAAAAATGCTATTATACCTTAAAAAATCCCTAGAAACCCTCATAAACTCTAATATAACCTAATAAACCCTAAAAAATCTCACAAACAATAAAAAATGCTATATTACCTAAAAAGACCTAAAAACACTAATATAACCTAATAAAGTCAAAAATGCTAATATACCTTAAAAATCCCTAGAAACCCTAATAAACCATAATAAACTCTAATATAACCAAAGAAACCCTAAAATTCTAATAAAAAAACAAAATGCTCACAAACAATAAAAATATGCTATATTATCTAAAAAGACCTAACAAAAACTAATATAACCTAATAAAACAATAAAAAACTAATAAACCCCCAACAAACCCTAACAAACCCAAAAAATATCTAATAAACCCTAATAAAAACCAATAAACCCTAAAAACCATAATAAAACCCTAAAAATACCGTCTCAACCCTAAAAAACCTTGACACACCATAACAGAATCTAATAAAACCCAACTAAAACCCAATAAAAAAACGCAAACAAACCATTAAAAATCCCCAGAATACCTAATAAACCATAACAAATTCAAATAAAATCTAATAAGCCATTAAAAATGCTCACAAAAACAAAAAACGCGCTAATAAATCATAAAATGTCATAACAACCCCTCATATATATTAACAACAACTAAAAAACGCTCATATACCCTAATAAAAACACTAACAAACCCTAGTAATCCCAAAAATCCTTAACAAACCTTAATAAACCGTACTCAACCCTAATAAACCCTAATAAAACCTTAAAGATACCGACTCATCCCTAATAAAACCCAAAAAATACCTGCTCAACCCTAATAAACCTTAACACACCATAATAAACCATAATAAACCCCACTAAACACTAAAAAACGAAAATATACCATTAAAAATCCCTAAAACCCCTAATAAATGCTAATAAAACATTAAAAAGTTTAAAAGAGCTAATAAACCCAAATAAAAACTACTAAACACTAAAAACCCCTAATATACCCTCTTAAAATTTAATAAACCATAATACACCATAATAAAACCTAATAAATTTTAAACATACCCAAATATACCATTATATACCATAATATACCCTAATAAACACAACTCAATCCTAATAAAACCCTAAAAATACCTAATAAACCCTAATAAACCTTGACACACCATAATAAACCCTAATAAAATCCTAATAACCCCCACCAAACCCTAAAAAATGCTAATATACCATTAAAAAACCCTAAAACCGTAACAAAGCATAATAAATTTTAATAACACCTAAAAATCCTAAAAATTGATAATAAACCCAAAAAATACCTCTAATAATAATAGTAGTAATAACGCGTGTGCATGTGCATATGCTTTTGCATGGTTTAAAAAATAAATCATAACGCACGTGCATGTGCATATGCATGCGCATGTTCATGTGAATGATGATAAATAATAAATAATAAATAATAACGCATGTGAATTTCTTGTGTATGCGCATGTGCATGTGAATGATAATAAATAATAAATAATAATGCACATCCAAGTGCATGTACATGTGCATTTTCATGTGCATGGTAATGAATAATAAATAATATCAAAGTCCACATGAATGTGAATTTGCATGTGAATGATAATAAATAATAAATAATAAATCATGTGATAATATAATAACACAATTTCATTGCGTGTGCATGTGCATGAGAGTAAATAATAATAACACATGTGATAATAGAATAACGCAAGTGCGTTGCATTTTCATGTGCATGGTAATAAATAATATATAATAACACACGTGTATGTGCATTTACATGTAATGATAATGATGATAAAACATGCACAAGCATGATAGTAAATAATAAATAACAACGCACGTGTATGTGCATTTGTATTTGATGATACAAAAAACAACAACAACAACAACAACAACAACAACAACAAGAATAATAATAATAGAATAATGCAAGTGCATTTCATGTGCACATGCATTGTAGTAAATAATAAATAAATAATAGTGAATAAGAACGCACATGCATGTGCATGTGCGTTTACATTTGATAATAATATTAATAATACTAAAAAAACGAAACACAAACATTGAAAAACTCTATGTAAAACCTAAAATCACAATACAAACCCTAAAAACACTACATGAACACTAAAATGTCACATAAACCCTAAAAAAAGCAACATAAACTCTACATCACCCCTAAAACCGATACATATTCCCAAAAAACGTAAAATAAACCCTAAAAAATGTTAAACAAAACCTAAAACATAAACATGCTACATAAACCCTAAAATGTTAAATAATCCCTAAAAATGATACATAAATCCTAAAACCTCTAACTAAACCCTAAAATTGCTACACAAACACTAAAAATGATACATAAACACTAACAACGCTACACAAACCCTAAAAATGATACCAAAACCCTAAAGACGCTTCAGACCCCTCAAAAATATTAAACCCTAATATACCATAATATAGAAAATTAAACCATAATAAACCCCTAATATACTCTAATAATCCCTAAAAACACCTTATAATCCCTAAAAACCCGAAAAATTCTACTCAACCCTAATAAAACCCCAAAAATACTTAATAAACCCTAATAAATGATAATAAAACCTAATAAACCCTAAAACACGTTATGAAAACCTAAACAACCCTAACCAACCCTAATAGAAACTAATAATCACTAATAAACCCTAATAAACCCCAAACAAACCATAAAAATCCCTAATAGACCATGAATAGAGCCAAATAAACCCTACTGAACCCCAAAAAACCTTAACACACCATAATAACCCTTAATAAAACCCTACAAAACCCTAATAAAGAAAAAATGCTAGTATACCTTAAAAAATCCCTAGAAACCCTGATAAACTCTGATATAACCTAATAAACCATAAAAATGATCAAAACAATAAAAAATGATCAAAAAGAAAAAAACGCGCTATATTACCTAAAATGACCTAAAAACTCTAATATAACCTAATAAAGACAAAAAATGCTAATATACCATAAAAATCCCTAGAAACCCTACTAAACCATAACAAACTCTAATATAACCTATGTAACCCTAAAAATGCTCAAAAAAAACAAAATGCTCACAAACAATAAAAACACGATATATTATCTAAAAATACCTAACAAACACTAATATAACCTAAAAAACAAAAAAAACTAATAAACCACAAAAAACCCTAATAAACCCTAAAAATACCTAATAAACATTAATAAAAACTAATAAACCCTAATAAAACCATAATAAAACCCTAAAAATACCTTCTCAACCCTAATAAACCTTGAAACACTAGAATAAAACCCAATAAAACCCAACTAAACCCCAATAAACAAAAAAAATGCAAAGAAACCATTAAAAAGCCCTAGAAAACCTAATAAACCATAATAAATTATAATAAAATCTAATAAACAATAAAAAATGCTTAGAAACACTAAAAACATGCTAATAAAACATAAAAAGTTCTAACAAACGCTCATATAAATTAAAAAAAAACTAAAAAACACTCATATACCCTAATAAAAATAGTACCAAACCCTAGTAAAACCTAAAAATCCCCAACAACCCTAATAAACCCTACTCAACCCTAATAAACCCTAATAAAACCCTAAAGATACCTACTCAACCCTAATAAAACCCTAAAAATACGTAGTCAGCCCTAATAAACCTTAACACACCATAATAAACCACAATAAACCCGACTAAACCCTAAAAAACGCAAATATACCATTAAAAAGCCCTAAAACACCTTATAAATGTTAATAAAACCTAAAAAATCTTTAAAGCACTAATGAACCCTAATTAACACTACTAAACCCTAAAAACCCCTAATATACCCTCATAAAAATTAATAAACCCTAATGAACCATTATAAACCCTAATAAATCCTAAACATATCCAAATATACCTTAATATACCATAATATACCATAATATACCCTAATAAACCCAACTCAATCCTAATAAAACCCTAAAAATACGTAATAAACCCTAATAAACCATGACACACCATAATAAACCCTAATAAAATCCTAATAACCCCCACCAAACCCTAAAAATTCAAATTACCATTAAAAACCCTAAAACCCTAACAAACCATAATAAATGTTAATATCACATAAAAATCATGAAAATGATAGTAAACCCTAAAAATACCTCTAATATTAATATTAGTAATAACACAGGTGCATATGCATATGCATGTGCAAGGTTTAAATAATAAATAATAACACACGTGCATGTGAAAATGCCCGTTCATTTCCTTATGAATGATAATAAATAATAAACAATAAATAATAACACATGTAAATTGCATGTGTATGTGTATGTGCATGTGCATGGTAATAAACAATAAATAATAACCAAGTCCACATAAATGTGCATTTGAATGTGAATGTTAATAAATAATAAATCATAAAACATGTGGTAATAGAATAACGCACGTGCATTGCGTGTGCACACTACTACAAAAACAGCCTTTATCAGTGCAAAAAAAGTGTTGTTAATCGAGGCGAGGATATAGGGGTGTCCCTTTTATCAGCGCTTTTTTTTAGCACACAAAATAGGGGACTTTTATCTGTGCTTCTAGAAAGCGCTGATAAAAGTCCAAAAATAAAAATATATATATAATATATATAATATTTAAATAAGGCGGGGGGGGAGGTTTTACCAGCGCTTGACCCCCTATTAACGCTATGCGTACCCCCCTCAATCTCTCCTGCACGCTGCACTTCCCACGCATCCCCCACACCCACGCACCTCCTTACTTCCACCCAAACACAAACCTGTGACCTCCCCCTTGCATGCCTGCACCTTTACCACTAATCCATTTCATTTTTTTCTCTATTTAATGATATATCTATTTATTTATATATATAGTTATATTTATTTGTATATTAATATAGATTCATATTAATATAAATATATTTAGTTATATTAATACATATATATTTATTCATATATTAGTATATATATTTATTCTTATATTAATATATATTTATAAGATTAGTTTTAAATACATTTGAAAAATATTTTTTTATGTGTGTTTATAAATAAATAAATATATACATATATACAACACACACACACAAACACACACAGACACACACAGACACAGACACACACACACATATATATATTTACGAATAAATACATATATTTGTGTATTTGAAAAGCCATAGAATGTTAAAACGACCATGAATTCTAATATAGAAGCATGTTTAAACTCCACAACCAGTCCAATCAAAGAAAATAAAACAATCTTCGATATGATATGCGGTACAGGCCTAACGGACATTCGGATCAGAAGTTATATTTGTTTGGATGTTAAGAAATCGAGGTATCCAGACTAAAGCCACTAACAATGTTACAAAAACCCTATCAATTTCTAAAAAAATTAGAAAAATACTTCAAAACCCACGAAATGCAGCAAAACCTCAAAAAAAGATAAAATAACCCTAACAAAGTATAAAAAATCTAAACACACCCATAAAACCAAAAAAAATGAATAAAACCCCAAACAACTCAAACAAACCGTAACAAACTCTAAAAAACCTAATAAAACCTAAAAAATCCTAGCAACCACTAATAACCCCTAAGAACCACTGATAAACCTTAATAACCCCAAAAGCACACTATTAAACCCTAAAACCCAAAATAAAAACTAATAAATCTTAATAACCTGTAATAAACCCTTACAAACTCTATTAGCCCCTAATAAATGCTACAAAATCCCTAAAACCCTTAATATACAATAAAAACCACTATTAAACCATAATAAACTGTAATAATCACTAAAAACCCCAACAAACCCGACAAAACGCTAAAAAAAATCCAAATAATAGCCTACAAAACCCTACAACCCACTAATAAACCCTAACAAACCCTAATAACCACAAAATAAATCGTAACAAACCCTAACAACCCCAAATAAATCATAAAAAATCCTAACAACACCAAATAAATCATAACAAACTGAAGCAAACTATAACAAACCCCTAATAAAACGCAATAAACCTAAACAAAGCATAATAAACCCGAATAAATCGTAATAAACCCAAATACACATTACTAAACCCTAATAAATAAAATAAACCCTAATAAACCCTAATAAATCCCAAATAACCCTTAAAAAGGTTGATAAACCCTAGAAAAAAAGCTATTAATGCCTATAAAAGCCAAATAAAACTCTAATATACAATAAAAAATGCTAATAAAATCTAACAAATCCTACAGAACACTAATAAACCCTAAATAACCAAAATAAACCCTAAAAACCATATTAAACTCTAATGAACACTTAAAAACCCTAAATAACCCAGAAAAACACTAAAAAATTATATAAACCCTAAACACCGCTATAATAACCAAAAAAACCCTACAACACACTAAAGAACCCAAACAACCCCTATCAATCCCAAAAAAACAAATAAACCCATAAAACCCCCCAAAAAACCATTAAAAGCCATAAAATACCATAAAAACCCATAAACAATCATTAACAACCCTTAAAAACCCTAAATAACACTACAAACCATAAACAACCATTAAAACCCTAAAAAATGCATCGAATAGATACCTAAACCCTAAAAACATTACATAAACCCTACAAATGCAACGAAACCCCTAAAAACGCAACAGAAACTAAAAAACGTAGCATAAACCCAAAAAACACTACAAAAACCCTAAAAACACTACATAAACCCTAGAACTTTAACCTAAGCCCTAAAAAACCTACATAAACCCTAAAAAACGTGACATAAACATTAGAAAACTTTACATAAAACCTTGAAACACAATATTAACCCTAAAATCACTCCATGAACCCTAAAAACGTTACATAAACCCAAAAAAAATGCAACATAAACGCTACATCACCCATAAAAATGCTACATAATCCCAAAAAACGCAACATAAACCCTAAAAAATGCTACATAAAACCTAAACACTGAACACGCTACATAAACCCCAAAAACGTTACATAAACCCAAAAAAATGATACATAAAATCTAAAACTGCTAACTAAACCCTAAAAATGCTACATAAACACTAAAAATTCAACAAAAACTCTAACAATTCTACATAAACCCTAAAAAATGCTACAAAAACCCTAAAGATGCTTTAAAACCCTCAAAAATATTAAACCTTAATATACCATAATATAAAAAATTAAACCCTAATAAAACCCTAATAAACTATAATAATCCCTAAAAACACCTAATAATCCCTAAAATCATGAGAAACTCTACTCAACCCTAATAAAACCCCAAAAATACCTAATAAACCCTAATAAATGATAATAAAACCTAATAAACCATAAAAATAAGTTATGAAAAGCTAAACAACCCTAACAATCCCTAATAGACACTAATAAACACCAATAAACCCTAATAAACCCCAAAAAAACACTAAAAAGCCCTAATAAACCATAAATAAAGTTAAATAAACCCTAATCAACCCTAAAAAACCTTAACACACCATAATAACACCTAATAAAACCCTACAAACCCCTTATAAAGAAAAAAATGCTATTATACCTTAAAAAATCCCTAGAAACCCTCATAAACTCTAATATAACCAAGTAAACTCTAAAAACGCTCACAAACAATAAAAAACTGCTATATTACTTAAAAAGACCTAAAAACACTAATATAACCTAATAAAGACAAAAACGCTAATATACCATAAAAATCCCTAGAAACCCTAATAAACCATAATAAACTCTAATATAACCAAAGAAACCCTAAAATGCTCATAAACAAAAACAAAATTCTCAGAAACAATAAAAACAAGCTTTATTATCAAAAAATTCCGAACAAACACTAATATAACCTAATAAAACAAAAAAACTAATAAACCCCTAACAAACCATAATAAACCCTAAAAATATCTAATAAACCCCAATAAAAACTAATAAACTCTAATGAAACAATAATAAACCCCTAAAAATACCGTCTCAACCCTAATAAACCTTGACACACCATAACATAATCTAATAAAACCCAACTAAACCCCAATAAAAAACGCAAACAAAAAATTAAAAAGCCCCACAAACCTTAATAAACCATAATAAATTCAAATAAAAGCTAATAAGCCATTAAAAATGCTCACAAAAACTAAAAACGCTCTAATAAAACCTAAAAAGTCATAACAACCCCTCATATATATTAACAAAAACTAGAAAATGCTCATATACCCTAATAAAAACACTAACAAACCCTAGTAAACCCAAAAATCCCTAACAAACCTTAATAAACTGTACTCAACCCTAATAAACCCTAATAAAACCTTAAAGATACCGACTCATCCCTAATAAAACTCTAAAAATACATACTCAACCCAAATAAACCTTAACACACCATAATAAACCATAATAAACCCCACTAAACCCTAAAAACGCAAATATAACATTAAAAAGCCATAAAACCCCTAATAAATGCTAATAAAATGTTACAAAGGTTAAAAGAGCTAATAAACCCGAATAAAAACTACTAAACACTATAAAACCCTAATATACCCTCTTAAAAATTAATAAACCCTAATACACCATAATAAAACCTAATAAATTTCAATCATACCCAAATAAACCATTATATACCATAATATACCATAATAAACCAAACTCAATCCTAATAAAACCCTAAAAATACGTAATAAACCCTAATAATCCTTGACACACCATAATAAACCCTAATAAATCCTATTAACCCCCACCAAACCCTAAAAAATGCTAATATACCATTAAAAAACCCGAAAACCCTAACAAACCATAATAAATTTTAATAACAACTAAAAATCCTAAAAATTGATAATAAACCAAAAAAATACCTCTAATAATAATAGTAGTTACAACGCACGTGAAAGTGTATATGATTGTGCATGGTTTAAATAATATATCATAACGCACGTGCATGTGCATATGCATGTGTATTTTCATGTGAATGATGATAAATAATAAATAATAAATAATAACGCATGTGAATTGCTTGTGTATGCGCATGTGCATGTGAATGATAATAAATAATAAATAATAACGCACATCCAAGTGCATGTGCATGTGAATGTGCATGTGCATGTGCATGTGCATGTGCATGGTAATGAACAATAAATAATATCAAATTCCACATGAATGTGCATTTTCATGTGAATGATAATAAATAATAAATAATAAATCACATGATAATAGAATAACACAAGTTCATTGCGTGTGCATGTGCATTAGAGTAAATAATAATAACACATGTGATAATAGAATAACGCAATTGCATTGCATTTTCATGTGCATGGTAATAAATAATATATAATAATGCACGTGTATGTGCATTTACATGTAAAGATAATGATAATGACACATGCACGTGCATGGTAATGAATAATAAATAACAACACACGTGCATGTGCATTTGTTTTTGATGATACAAACAACAACAACAACAATAATAATAATAATAGAATGAGGCAAGTTCATTGCATGTGCACATGCATAGTAGAAAATAATAAATAAATAATACTAAATAAGAACGCACATACATGTGCATCTGCATTTAAATTTGAGAATAATATTAATAATAATAATTGTAAAAATAATAATAATAACGCATGCACGTGCATGGTAATAAATAATAAATAACAACGCACATGCATGTGGATTTTCATGTGATAATGATAATAATAATGATAATGATAATAATAATAATAATAACAACTGTGATAATAATAATAATAATAATAATAAAACAATAATACAAGTGCATTGCATCTGCATGTGCATGGTAATAAATAATAAATAATAACACACGTGCATCTGCATTTTCATGTGATGATAACAATAATAACAACTGTAGTAGTAGTAGTGATAATAGTAGTAGTACCAATGCATGTGATAATACAATATTACATGTGCATTACGTGTGCACTTGCATGGTAATAAATAATAATGTGCGTGGATTGAATTTTCATGTGATGGTAATGACGATGATAATAATAATAATAATAATAATATTAATAATAATAACAGTGCAGGTGATAATAGAATAACGCACATGCATTGAATGTGCATGTTTATGTACTTTCACGTGCATTTGCATGTTCATTTTCATGTGATGATAATAACAATAAAAACAAAAACAAAAACAAAAACAACCACAATAATAACAACAACAATAATAATAACAACGTATGTGATAAAAAATAATGTGTGTACACTGCATGTGCACGTGCATGGTAATAAAAAATAAATAATAATGCACGTGCATGTGCAGGTGCAAGTGCATGAGATGATGATAATAATAATAATAACAGGAATAATAATAATAATAACAACAAAAATGCATGTGATAATAGAATAATGCACGTGCATTGTATGTGTAGTGCATGATAATAAATAATAACTCATAGCACACATGATGATAATAATAACAATAATAGTAATATTAATAATAGTAGTGCATGTGATAATAGAACAACGCACGTGTATTGAATGTGTGCGTGTATGGTAATAAATAATAACGCACATGCATTTTCATTTGCATTTGATGATAATAAAAATAATAACAATAATAGTAATAATAAAAATAACAATAAAAATGCATGTGAAAATAGAATAATGTAGGTGCATTGCATGTGGGCGTGCATGGTAATAAATAATAACAGGCATGCATGTGCATTTTCATGTGATGATGATAATAATAATAATAATAATAAGAACAACAACCACACCAACAACAACATATGCACATGCATGGAAATAAATAATATATAATAAATAATAAATAATAACGCATGTGCATCTACATTTGCATGTGACGATAATAATAATAGTAATAACAATAATGGTAATTATAATAATGACAATGATAATAATGATAATGATAATAATGATAATAATAACGTGCGTGATAATAGAATAACACACATCCTAACAAACCCTAACAAAACCTAACAAACCCTAACAACCACTAATAACCCCTAAGAACCACTAATAAACCCAAATAACACATGAAACCCACTATTAAACCCTAAAACCCTAATAAACACTAATAAATCAAAATAACCTATAATAAACACTAAAAACCCCTATTGGACTCCAATAAATGCTATAAAAGCCCTAAAACCCCTAATATTCAATAAAAAACACTATTGAACCATAATGAATTCTAATAATCACTAAAAACCCTAAAAAACCTGACAAAACACTACAATACCTGGAAAATAATAGCCTACAAAACCCTACAACCCGCTAATAAACCCTAACAAACCCTAATAACCCCATAATAAATCGTAACAAACTCTAACAACCCCAAATAAATCGTAACAAATCCTAAAAATGCTAAATAAATCGTAACAAATTGAAAAAAACCATAAAAAACTACAAATCATAATAAACCCTAATAAATTGTAATAAACCCAAATACACGTTAATAAACCTTAATAAATAAAATAAACCCTAAGAAACCTTAATTGTAGGAAGATTCAGAGCAAACGAAAGCCCAATCCCCAAAATTTATTATAAAAAGAAAGTAGAGTGCAATACGGAAACAAATATAAGCAACTACATCACCTCAAACCCATTCCCATCCTCATCCCCATAATCAGATCCCTCATCATTCGGTGTAGCTGATTCTCATTTTGAAGACTCATACTTCTTAAAGAGTTCAATGTATTGCTTCTTGCAGAAAAGTTGTTCCTTGGTTAGTTTCTCCTTGTAAGTTTACTTTCCACCATTTCCTGTTGTTGAGTCATGGTCCTCTCCTCCAGCTTTCCTAGAGGCAGATCTTGTTGCCATTGGCTTGGGAAGATCCGTGTAGTCCCTTCGCAGCTTCCTCCTGCCTTGTGTTTTAACATTTATCTCCTTGCTTGGTGTCTCTTTGTTCCCATTCTTAAAAATGTCGCTGAAAGTGGGCCTGGAATTCATCCGCACGTTCTCCATTTGAGTTATCCTTCTCGAAACACATTCAATTGGGCTCTTTTCTTCATCACAAGACCGGTCCACTCTCACACCACCCTGCTATCCAGCATCATGTCCAGCAGGGGCTGTGCCAAAATCCAGAAGGTTGTCGTGAGATGGAGGGCGGTGGACCTCCTCCTTTTCCCCCTCTTCAACCTCTATCACCTATTTATTTTCCAGAGTTACATAATGATTAATGGAGCAAGTTATCAAGTCATCAGAATTTACCTACACCAAAATAGAAGGTGTATGCGGACATGGATCCAGAGGATCATCACGAGTCTATTTCTGCTCGAATCCCCTGCCCATAAATTGAAAATCAGAATTTGCAGTATCCATTTCCACATCACCAGCACTAAGACTCAGTTTTTCAGATTGATCATTCGCCAAAATATGCACATTAGACCCATCTAAAATTTTATCATCAGCAAATTCACAAGAGGTATCCCTATTTCCATTCTGCTCCAAGCTATCCAGTCTTTCCATGGAAGCTGAACTCAAGGGATTTTCTGTTGCCTGCCTCAATTCCTCCATTGCTAATGGAGACTACACATCGGTAGGGATGCTAGTCTCCTTCAAGCTAGAACCTCCTTATCATTTCCCACCTGGGACATTAACATCATCCGACGATGCTGCATCAAAGACCACATTTGGGGTAGGACCCGACCGATCATCCAGGACCCTCCTTCGACACTTAGCAATCTCACGCCCCTGCCTGTGACAACCATAGCAGTAAGGAGTCCAAGCATCAGAAATAATATTTTGAGCATACCTATACTCTCCTTCAACCACAATCCACATTATTTCAGGTGGAATCCTTGACAGATCCATCTCAACACATATCCTCGTGGTTGAAGGGATTGTTATGGAAGCTATCCTTTGATGACAACATATGAACTAGCCAATTGCATTACCTAATGATCTGAGCAACCTGGAATTTTGGAACGGAATAGGAAGACCAGGCAGCTGCAGCGAAATCTCCAAGTTGGGAGAGTCACTGTTCATATGGTACTTGAAGGACCATCAAAGAAGATGAAAAGGAGACCTAGAATAGGCATTTCCATTTCTTGACCATGCCCTACCCAAGTCATCCTCATCAGTGAAGAGGATAAAAAACTAACGCGACCACATAATCCCTACCCGCACATGATGCTTCAAACCCCAATTTTCATTAATAGTCTTACCGAAATATTCCACCAGGGGATGCCGCTGCACGAATATTGCAATCAAGGCTGTGGAGAGCATCGAAAAGGCTTCAGAAAACTCTTGTATCATCACTGGAATGACAGGTTGACCAGAGATGCAACCCAGGACCTTCGAAGCAACATGGATTCCAGGGACGTAGAACCCCGCATCAGACGATGGCTGGATGAAAGTGCAATCCCTTAAAATCACAACGTCAGAATCAAGAGCAGGAGGGGAGGACCACACTCCCCCCACTATGGGAGGATAGGGTGTGGTGGCCGCCATCGGCGTACCCTAGGTTATCACCGTCAGAGAACACCATCGAGAACCTTTAGAAGCCTCCATATGTGAAATCATAAGAAATGCCTCTCCCAATCTAAAAAACCCTAATAAATCATAAATAACCCTAAAAAAGGTTGATAAACCCTAGAAAAATCTATTAATGCCTACAGAAGCCCAATAAAACTCTAATATACAATAAAAAACAATAATAAACTGTAAAAATCCTAAAGAACACTAATAAACCCTAAAGAACCATAATAAACTCTAAAGATCACTAAAAACCCTAAAAACCCAAAAAATGCTAAAACACATTACATAAACCCTAAAACCCGCTACAATACCCAAAAAACCCTAAAACACACTAAAAACCCTAACAACCCCTATCAATCCCGAAAAAACAAATAAAACCTTAAAAACCCCAAAAAACCATTGGAAACCCATCAAATACCACAAAAACCATAAACACCCGTTAACAACCATTAAAAACATGAAAACCACAACAAACCATAAACAACCATTAAATCCTTAAAAAAGGCAACAAATAGAAACATAAACCCAAAAAAAATTACATAAACCATAAAAATGAAACATAAACCCTAAAAACGCAACATAAACCATAAAAATTCAACATAAACCCAAAAACATTACATAAACCCAAAAAGCACTACTTAAAACCTAGAACTGTAACATAAACCCTAAAAATTGCAACATAAACATTAAAAAAACACTACATAAAACTTAAAAACACAAAATAAACCCAAAAAACACTATATGAACCCTAAAAATGTTACATAAACCCCAAAAAATGCAACATAAATGCTACAATGCCCCTAAAATGCTACATAAACCCAGAAAACGGAACATAAACCCTAAAAAATGATACATAAAACCTAAACCCTAAAAATGCTACATAAACACTAAAAACGTTACATAAACACTAAAAAATGCAACATAAAACCTAAAACCACTAACTAAACCCTAAAAGTGCTACACAAACACTAAAAATGCTACATAAACTCAAACAACACTACACAATCACTAAAAAATGCTACAAAAACCCAAAAGACTCTTCAAAACCCTCAAAAATATTAAACCCTAATATACCATAATATAAAAAACTAAACCCTAATAAACCCCTAATAAACTCTAATAATCCCTAAAAGCACATTATAATCCCTAAAAACCCTAAGAGACTTTACTTAACCCAAATAAAACCCAAAAAATACCAAATAAACCCTATAAAATGATAATAAAACCTAATAAACCATAAAAACACGTTAATAAAACCTAACCAACCCTAACTAACCCTAATGGACACTAATAAACACTAATAAACCATAATAAACCCCAAAAAACCCCCAAAAAACCCCTAAAAATCCCTAATAAATCATAAATAAATCCAAATAAACTCTACTCAACCCTAACAAACCTTAACACACCATAATGACCCCTAATAAAACCCAATAAACCCTTAATAATTAAAACAAATGCTAGTATACCATAAAAAACCACAATAAACCCTAAAAAACACTAATATTACCTAATAAACCCTAAAAATGCTCACAAATAATAAAAAAAATATCACAAACAATAAAAACACGCTATGTTACCTAAAAATACATAAAAACACTAATATAACCCAACAAAGACAAAAAATGATAATATACCATAAAAATCCCTTGAACCCATAATAAACCATAATAAACTCTAATATAACTTATGAAGCCCTAAAAACGCTCACAAACAAAAACAAAACGCTCACAAATAATAAAATGCTATATTATCTTAAAAGACTTATCAAACACTAATATAACCTAATAAAACAAAAAAAACTAATAAACCCCTAACAAACCATAATAAATGCTAAAAATCCCTAATAATCCCTAAAAAAACTAATAAACCCTAATAAAATCATAATAAAACACTAAAAATACCTTCTCAACCCAAATAAACCATAACACACCATAATAAAACCTAATAAAACCTAAATAAAAAACAATAAACAAAAAAATTCAAACAACCCATTAAAAAGCCCTGGAAACCCTAATAAACCACAATTAATTCTAATAAAACCAAATAAACCATAAACAATTCTCAAAAACGCCAAAAACATGCTAATAAAACCTAAAAATTCCTAACAACCCCTCATATATATATTAACAAAAACTAAAAAACACTCATATACCCTAAAAAACACTAACATACCCTAGTAAACCCTAAAAATCCCTAAAAATCTTTAATAAACACCACTCAACCTTAATTAACCCCAATAAAACCCAAAAGATACCTAATTAACCCTAATAAAACCCTAACAATACTTAATCAACCCTAATAAACCTTAACGCACTATAATAAACCATAAGAAACCCCACTATACCTAAAAAACGCATATATACCATTAAAATGACCTAAAACCCCTAATAAATGCTAATAAAACCTATCAAAGCTTAAAATCACTAATAAACACTACTAAACCCTAAAATACCCTCTTAAAAATTAATAAATCACAATGAATGATAATAAATTCTAATAAATACTAAACATACACAAATATACCATAATTTACCATAATTTACCCTAATAAACCCAACTCAATCCTAATAAAACCCTAAAAATAACTAATAAACCCTAATAAACCTTAACACACCCTAATAGACCCTAATTAAATGCTTATATCCCCCACCAAACCCTTAAAAACGCTAATATACCATTAAAAATCCCTAAAACCCTTACAAACCATAATAAATGTTAATAAAACCTAAAAATTCTAAAAAATGCCAGTAAACCCTAAAAATACCTCTAATAATAATAAGAGTAATAACGCACGTGCATGTGCATATGCATGTTCATGGTATAAATAATAAATCATAATGTACGTGCATGTGCATATGTCTGCGCATTAGCATGTGAATGATAATAAATAATAATTCATGTGAATTACATGTGTATGTGCATGTGCATGTGAATGATAATAAATAATAAATAATAACGCACATCCAAGTGCATGATCATGTGCATGTGCATGTTAATAAACAATAAATAATAACCAATTCCACATGAATGTGCATTTGCATGTGAATGATAATAAATAATAAATAATATCACTTGTGATAATAGAATAATGCACGAGCATTGCGTGTTCACGCGCATGAGAATAAAAAATAATAACACATGTGATAATAGAATAACGCAAGTGAATTGCATTTTCATGTGTATGATAATAAATAATATATAATAACGCACGTGCATGTGCATTTACATGTAATGATAATGATAATGACACATGCACATGCATGGTAATAAATAATAAATAACAACGCACGTGCATGTGCATTTGTATTTGATGATACAGACAATAATAATAATAATAATAATAATAATAATAATAGAATAACGCAAGTGCATTTCATGTGCACGTGCGTAGTAGTAAATAATAATAAAATAATAATAAATAAGAACGCACATGCATGTGCATGTGCTTTTACATTTGATGATAATATTAATAATACTAATTGTAATAATAATAATAATAATGCATGCACGTGCATGGTAATAAATAATAAACAACAAGGCACATGTACGTGCATTTTCATGTGATTATGATAAAAATTATGATAATGATAATAATAATAATAATAATAATAATTGTGATAATAAAAATAATAATAAAAGAATAATATGAGTGCATTGCATATGCACGTGATTGGTAATAAATAATAAATAATAATGCACGTGCATCTACATTTTCATGTGATGATAGTAATAAAACAATAGTAGTAATAATAGTAGTTGTAGTGGTGATAATAGTAGTAGTACCAATGCATGTGATAATAGACTATTGCACGTGCATTACGTGTGCATGTGGATGGAAATAAATAATAATGCCCGTGCATTGCATTTGCATGTGGTGGTGATGATGATGATAATAATAATAATAATAATAATAATCATATTAATAATAACAACACATGTGATAATAGAATAACACACATGCATTGAATGTGCGTGTATGTGCATTCATATGTTCTTTTTCATGTGATGATAATAAGAATAACAACAACAACAACAACCACAATAATAATAATAACTATAATAATAACATTGAATGTAATAATAAAATAACGTGTGTGCATTTCTTGTGCATGTGCATGTTAATAAAAATATAATAATAATGCACGTTCATGTGCATGTGCATATGGATGAGATGATGATAATAATAATAATAATAACAGTGATAATAAGTCATAGTTGTTTGAAAAAATAGAAGACATGACAAAAATGCTAGAAATGGGGTCTCGAAAAACCTAACAAATCACATAGTCATTTCTAAAGGCATAAATTCTTCTTCAGGTGTGAATTTCAACTATGTGAATGTTCAAACTAAATCTTATGGAGTGAACAATGATAAAAACTGGTGTCGGAGGCCGAACAGACACACAAATCAGAAGTTATGACCATTTAAAAAAAATGACAGGGATCCATACACGGAAATGGGGTTTTGGAGGCCTTTTGATGGGTTTTTGGAATTTTAGGGTCTCAAACCCGACTTGAACTATGTTCAAGTCATCCTTCTGCTTAGATATCTTTGCTTCTTTTGATTTGATATGTGGTAGAGCTCAAATGGACAACCGGAGAGAAAGTTTTGGCGGTTTGAATTTGGACTTTTTTTGGAGTGGTATAACTAATATCTCTTATATTTCTTTGATCTTATCATAGTTTCTTATAAACTTGATCCTCACTCATCTAATGAGCTTCGATTTGACTGGTCACAACGCTCAAATGGACTCCTGAAGGAGAAGTTATGCTTATTTTAGTGAGTTGCGGGGTTCAAAGGTTTTTAGGCACTAGGAGAGTTTCTCAGTTTAAAACGACAATAACTTCTGCTACGTGTGATAATTTTGGCTCTACCATATATCAAATCGAATATTGTGAAAAGATACACACTCTAGTAACCACTAGAACCCTTTATGACATTCTTCAACCCCCAAAACAACCCAAAATCCCTTTGTATGGTCAAAAGATTGGCTTTTGGTGTCCATTGGGCAATAACTTCTTTTATGGGTGTCTGTTTTACCTCTACCACTTATCAAATCGATGCTTGCGACTATACCTACAATATTATAACCACTAAAGCCTCTTCTCACATCTTTGAAATCCAAAAGGTACTTAAACCCTCCAAAAGTCCATAACTTCTACTCTAAGAGTCTGTTTTGCCTCTACCATATATCAAATCAAAGATTTCAACTAGATCTACACATTTGTGACCAATAGGAACACCTTATCACATTATTAAACTCCCAGAAGGTCCTTAAGTCCTCCAAATGACCATAAATTCTGCTCTGGATGTCTCTTTCACCACTACAACATATCAAATTGAAATTTGCGACTAGCTCAACACTTCTGTGACAACCATGAACAACTAAATAACCCTAAAAACATGAATAACTCCATAAACACTAAAAACCATGAAAACCCGTAACAAACCCTAACAATCCATAACAAACCCAAACAAACCCAAACGAACCCCAAAAAACCCTAAAAAACATAACAACCCCTAAAAAACCCAAACAAACCCTAACAAGCCCTAACAAACACCAATAAGCACTAAGAAACCCCAAGAAACCCAAAAAAACTGAAGAAACCCTTAAAAACCCAAACGCATGTGCATGTGCTTTTACATGTAATGATAATGATAATGACCCATGCACGTGCATGGTAATAAATAATAAATAACAACGCATGTGCATGTGCATTTGTATTTGATGATACAAATAATAATAATAATAATAATAATAATAATAGAATAACACAAGTGTATTTCTTGTGCATGTGCATAGTAGTAAATAATTAATAAATAATAATAAATAAGAACACACATGCATGTTCATGTGATTTTACATTTGATGATAATACTAGTAATACTAATGGTAATAATAATAATAATAATAAAGCATGCACGTGCATGGTAATAAAAAATAACTAACAACGCACATGGATGTGTATTTGCTTATGATAATGACAATAATAATGATAATGATAATGATAATGATAATGATAATGATAATGATAATAATAATAATAATAATTATTATTAAGATAATAAAAATAATAATAAAATATTAATACGAGTGCATTGCATATGCACGTGCATGGTAATAAATAATAAATAATAACGCACGTGCATCTACATTTTCATGTGATGATAGTAATAATAAGAGCAGTAGTAACAATAGTAGTAGTAGTGGTGATAATAGTAGTAGTACCAATGCATGTGATAATAGAATATTGCAAGTGCATTACGTGTGCACGTGGATGGTAATAAATAATAACGCCCATGCATTTCATTTTCATGTTATGATGATGATGATGATGATGATAATAATAATAATAATATTAATAATAACAACACATGTGATAATAGAATAACTCACATGCATGGAATGTCTGTGTATGGGCATGTGATGATAACAACAACAACAACAAAAACAAAAACAACAACAACCCTAATACACCATAAAGAACCCTAAAAACCCTAAAACCCTAAATAACCCTAAAGAACCACTAAAGACACTAACAACGCTACACAATCCCTATCAATTGCTACAAAACCCCGAAAAATGCTTCAAAATCCCCAAAACACAAAAGAACCCCAAAAAACACTAAAATAGCCCTAACAAAGCATAAAAAATCCAAACACACCCATAAAACCCAAAAAATACATAAAACCCCAAACAACTCAAACAAACCATAACAAACCCTAAAAACCCAAAAAAACCTAACAAACCCTAACAACCACTAATAACCCCTAAGAACCACTAATAAAACCTAATAACCCATAAAACCCACTATTAAACACTAAAAACCCTAATAATCACTAATAAATCGTAATAACTTGTAATAAACCCTGAAAAACTCTATTAGACCCTAATAAATGCTACAAAATCCCTAAAACACCTAATATACAATAAAAAAACTATTAAACCAAAATATACCATAATAATCACTAAAAACCCTAACAAACCTGACAAAACGCCAGAAAAATCTCCAAATAATAGCCTACAAAACCCTACAACCCACTAATAAACCCTAGAAAACATTAATAACCCCAAAATAAATCGTAAGAAACCCTAACAACCCCAAATAAATCGTAACAATCCTAACAATGCCAAATAAATCGTAAAAAACCGAAACAAACCACAATAAACCCCTAATAAACCTCAATAAACCCTAACAAATCATAATAAACCCTAATAAATCATAATAAACCCAAATACATGTTACTGAACCATAATAAATAAATAAAACCCAATAAACCCAAATAATTCCTAAATAACCCTAAAAAAGTTGATAAACCCTAGAAAAATCTATTAATGCCAACAAAAGCCCAATAAAACCCTAATATACAATAAAAAATGCTAATAAACTGTAAAAAATCCTAAAGAACACTAATAAACACTAAAGAACCCTAATAAATCCTAAAGAACCATATTAAACACTAAAGAACAAAAAAACCCTAAAGAACCCAAAAAACGCTAAAACACATTTTATAAACCCTAAAAACCGCTACAATACCCAAAAAACCCTAAAATAGACTGAAAAACCCTAAAAACCCTATCAATCCCAAAAAACAAATAAACCAATATAACCCCCCAAAAATGATTAAAAAGCCATCTGATACCATAAAAACCCATAAACACCAGTTAACTACCCTTAAAACCCTAAAAACACTACAAACCATAAACAACCTTTAAAACCCTAAAAAAGGCTTCAAGTAGATACATAAAACCTAAAAACGTTACATAAATCCAAAAAAATGCAACAAAAACCCTAAAAAAGTAACATAGAACAAAAAATGCAACATAAACCAAAAAAACGCAACATAAACCCAAAAAGCACTACCTAAACCCTAGAATTGTAACATAAACTCCAAAAAACACTACATAATCCCTAAAAAACGAAACATAAACGTTAAAAAATGCTACATAAAGCCTAAAATCACAATATAAACCCTAAAAACACTACATGAACACTAAAAACGTCACATAAACCCTAAAAAATGCAACATAAATGCTACATCCCCCCTAAAACCAAAACATAAACCCAGAAAACATAAAATAAACCCTAAAAAATGTTAAAAAAAACCTAAAACATAAACATGCTACATAAACCCTAAAACGTTATATAAACCCTAAAAATGATACATAAATCCTAAAACCTCTATCTAAACCCTAAAATTGCAACACAAACACTAAAAATGATATATAAACGCTAACAACACTACACAAACCCTAAAAAATGATGCAAAAACCCTAAAAAATGATACAAAAACCCTAAAGACGCTTCAGACCCCTCAAAAATATTAAACCCTAATATACCATAATATAAAAAATTAAACCATAATAAACCCCTAATATACTCTAATAATCCCTAAAAACACCTTATAATCCCTAAAAATCTTAAAAATTCTACTCAACCCTAATAATACCCCAAAAATACCTAATAAACCATAATAAATGATAATAAAACCTAATAAACCCTAAAAACACATTAAGAAAACCTAAACAACCCTAACCAACCCTAATAGAGACTAATAAACACTAATAAACCCTAATAAACCCCAAACAAACCATAAAAATCCCTAATAGACCATGAATAAAGCCAAATAAACCCTACACAACCCTAAAAAACCTTAAAACACCATAATAACCATTAATAAAACCCTACAAAACCCTAATAAAGAAAAAAAATGCTAGTATACCTTAAAAAATCCCTAGAAACCCTGATAAATTCTAATATAACCTAATAAACCCTAAAAACGCTCAAAACAATAAAAAATGATCAAAAAGAAAAAAATGAACTATATTACCTAAAAGACCTAAAAACACTAATATAACCTAATAAAGACAAAAAACTCTAATATACCATAAAAATCTCTAGAAACCCTACTAAACCATAACAAACTCTAATATAACCTAAGTAACCCTAAAAATTCTCACAAAAAAAACAAAACGCTCACAAATAATAAAAACACGCTATATTATCTAAAAATACATAACAAACACTAATATAACCTAAAAAACAAAAAAAACTAATAAACCACAAACAAACCCTAATAAACCCTTAAAATACCTAATAAGCATTAATAAAAACTAATAAACCATAATAAAACCATAATAAAACCCTAAAAATACCTTCTCAACCCAAATAAACCTTGAAACACCAGAATAAAACCCAATAAAACCCAACTAAACCCCAATAAACAAAAAAATGAAAACAACCCATTAAAAAGCCCTAGAAAACCTAATAAACCATAATATATTCTAATAAAATCTAATAAACGATAAAAAATGCTTAGAAACACTAAAAACATGCTAATAAAACATAAATAGTCCTAACAAATGCTCATATAAATTAAAAAGAACTAAAAAACACTCATATACCCTAATCAAAATAGTAACAATCCCTAGTAAAACCAAAAAATCCCGAACAACCCTAATAAACCCTACTCAACCCTAATAAACCCTAATAAAACCCTAAAGATACCTACTCAACCCTAATAAAACCCTAAAAATACGTAGTCAACCCTAATAAACCATAACACAACATAATAAACCACAATAAACCCCACTAAACCCTAAAAACACAAATATACCATTAAAAGCCCTAAAACACCTTATAAATGTTAATAAAACCTAAAAAAGATTAAAAGTGCTAATAAACCCTAATTAACACTACTAAACCCTAAAAACCCCTAATATACCCTCATAAAAATTAATAAACCATAATGAACCATAATAAACCCTAATATATCCTAAACATACCAAAATATACCTTAATATACCATAATATACCATAATATACCCTAATAACCCCACTAAATCCTAATAAAACCCTAAAAATACTTAATAAACCCTAATAAACCATGACACACCATAATAAATCCTAATAAAATCCTAATAACCCCCACCAAACCCTAAAAAATTCTAATTAACATTAAAAACCCTAAAACCCTAACAAACCATAATAAATTTCAATATCACACAAAAATCTTGAAAATGCTAGTAAACCCTAAAAATACCTCTAATAATAATATTAGTAATAACGCACGTGCATATAAATATTCATGTGCAAGGTTTAAATAATAAATAATAATGCATGTGCATGTGCAAATACCTATGCATTTGCTTATGAATGATAATAAATAATAAACAATAAATAATAACACATGTGAATTGCATGTGTATGTGCATGTGCATGGTAATAAACAATAAATAATAACCAAGTCCACATAAATGTGCATTTGAATGTGAATGTTAATAAATAATAAATAATAAAACATGTGATAATAGAATAACGCACGTGCATTGCATGTGCACACTACTACAAAAAAGGCCTTTATCAGCACAAAAAAAGTGTTCTTAATCGAGGCGAGGATATAGGGGTGTCCCTTTTATCAGTGCTTTTTTTAGCGCTCATAATAGGGGACTTTTATCTGTGCTTCTAGAAAGCGCTGATAAAAGTCCAAAAATTAAAAAATATATAAAATATAAAAAATATTTAAATAAGGTGGGGGAGGTTTTACCAGCGCTTGACCCCCTATTAACGCTACGCATACCCCCCTCAATCTCTCATGTGCGCTGCACTTCCCACGCATCCCCCACACCCGCGCAACTCCTTGCTTCCACCCAAACATGAACCTCTGACCTCCCCCTTGCATGCCTGCACCTTTACCACTAATCCATTTCATTTTTTTCTCTATTTAATGATATATCTATTTATTTATATATATAGTTATATTTATTCGTATATTAATATAGAGTCATATTAATATAAATATATTTAGTTATATTAATACATATATATTTATTCATATATTAGTATATATATTCATTCTTATATTAATATATATTTATAATATTAGTTTTAAATACATTTGGAAAATATTTTTTTATGTGTGTTTATAAATAAATAAATACATACATATATAAAACACACACACATAAACACACACAGACACACACAGACACACAGACACACACACACACATATATTTATGAATAAATACATATATTTGTGTATTTGAAAATCCATAGAATGTTAAAATGACCATGAATTCTAATCTAGAAGCCCGTTTAAACTCTACAACTAGTCCAATCAATGAAAATGAAACAATCTTCGATATGATATGTGGTACAGACCTAACAAACATCCAGATCAGAAGTTAAATTTTTTTGGATGTTAACATGTCGGGGTATCCCGACTAAAGCCACTAACAATGTTACAAAAACCCTATTAATTGCTACAAAAACCAGAAAAATACTTCAAAACCCACAAAATGCAACAAAACCTCAAAAAAACCTAAAATATCCCTAACAAAGTATAAAAAATCTAGACACACCCATAAAATAAAAAAAACGCCTAAAACCCCAAACAACTCAAACAAACCATAACAATACCTAAAAACCCTAATAAAACCATACAAACCCTAGCAACCACTAATAACCCCTAAGAACCACTGATAAAACTTAATAACCCCTAAAGAACAGTATTAAACCCTAAAACCCCAAATAAAAACTAATAAATCTTAATAACCTGTAATAAACCCTTACAAACTCTATTAGCCCCAAATAAATGCTACAAAATCCCTAAAACCCCTAATATAAAATAAAAACCACTCTTAAACCATAATAAACCCTAATAATAACTAAAAACCCCAACAAACCCGAAAAAACGCTAAAAAAATCCAAATAATAGCCTACAAAACCCTACAACCCACTAATAAACCCTAACAAACCCTAATAACCCCAAAAAATCGTAACAAACCCTAATAACCCCAAATAAATCTTAAAAAATCCTAACAACACCAAATAAATCATAACAAACTGAAACAAGCTATAAAAAACCCCTAATAAAACGCAATAAACATAAACAAAGCATAATAAACCCTAATAAATCGTAATAAACCCAAATACACATTACTAAACCCTAATAAATAAAATAAACCCTAATAAACCCTAATAAATCCAAAATAACCCTTAAAAAGGTTGATAAACCCTAGAAAAAAGCTATTAATGCCTACAAAAGCCCAATAAAACTCTAATATACAATAAAAAATGCTAATAAAATCTAACAAATCCTACAGAACACTAATAAACCATAATGAACCCAAATAAACCCTAAAAACCATATTAAACCCTAATGAACACTTAAAAACCCTAAAGAACCCAGAAAAACACTAAAACAAATTATATAAACCCTAAAAACCGCTATAATACCCAAAAAACCCTAAAACACACTAAAGAACCCAAACAACCCCTATCAATCCCAAAAAAACAAATAAACCCATAAAACCCCCCAAAAAACCATTAAAAAGAAATCAAATACCATAAAAAACCATAAACAACCATTAACAACCCTTAAAACCCTAAATAACACTACAAACCATAAACAACCATTAAAACCCTAAAAAATGCTTCGAATAGATACCTAAACCCTAAAAACATTACATAAACCCTAAAAATGCAACGAAACCCCTAAAAATGCAATAGAAACTAAAAAACACAGCATAAACCCAAAAAACACTACATAAACCCAAAAAACACTACATAAACCCTAGAACTTTATCATAAACACTAAAAACCCTACAAAATCCCTATGAAACATAACATAAACATTAGAAAAATCTACATAAAACCTTAAAACACAATATAAACCCTAAAATCACTCCATGAACCCTAAAAACGTTACATAAACCCAAAAAAATGCAACATAAATGCTACATCACCCCTAAAAACGCTACATAATCCCAGAAAACGCAACATAAACCCTAAAAAATGCTACATAAAACCTCAACACTAAACACGCTACATAAACTCTAAAAACGTTACATAAACCCAAAAAATGATACATAAAATCTAAAACCGCTAACTAAACCCTAAAATTGATATATAAACACTAAAAAATCAACCAAAACTCTAACAATGCTACACAAACCCTAAAAAATGCTAAAAAAACCCTAAAGACGCTTTAAAATCCTCAAAAATATTAAACCTTAATATACCATAATATAAAAAATTAAACCCTAATAAAACCCTAATAAACTATAATAATACCTAAAAACACCTAATAATCCCTAAAATCATGAGAAACTCTACTCAACCCTAATAAAACCCCAAAAAAACCTAATAAACCCTAATAAATTATAATAAAACCTAATAAACCATAAAAACAAGTTAAGAAAACCTAAACAACCCTAACAATACCTAATAAACACTAATAAACACCAATAAACCCTAATAAAACCCAAAAAAACACTAAAAAGCCCTAATAAACCATAAATAAAGCTAAATAAACCCTACTCAACCCTAACAAACCTTAACACACCATAATAACACCTAATAAAATCCTACAAACCCCTTATAAAGAAAAAAATGTTATTATACCTTAACAAATCCCTAGAAACCCTCATAAACTCTAATATAACCAAATAAACTCTAAAAACGCTCACAAACAATAAAAAACTCTATATTACTTAAAAAGACCTAAAAACACTAATATAAACTAATAAAGACAAAAATGCTAATATACCTTAAAAATCCCTAGAAACCCTAATAAACCATAATAAACTCTAATATAACCAAAGAAACCCTAAATTGCTCATAAACAAAAACAAAATTCTCACAAACAATAAAAAAATGCTATATTATCTAAAAATTCCTAACAAACACTAATATAACCTAATAAAACAAAAAAACTAATAAACCCCTAAAATCCCATAATAAACCCTAAAAATATCTAATAAACCCTAATAAAAAGTAATAAACTCTAATAAAACAATAATAAACCCCTAAAAATACCGTCTCAACCCTAATAAACCTTGACACACCCTAACATAATCTAATAAAACCCAACTAAACAACAATAAACAAATGCAAAAAAACCATTAAAAAGCCCCAGAAACCTTAATAAACCATAATAAATTCAAATAAAAGCTAATAAGCCATTAGAAATGCTCACAAAAACTGAAAACACGCTAATAAAACCTAAAAAGTCATAATAACCACTCATATATATTAACAAAAACTAAAAAACGCTCATATACCCTAAGAAAAACACTAACAAACCCTAGTAAACCCAAAAAATCCCTAACAAACCTTAATAAACCATACTCAACACTAATAAACCCTAATGAAACCTTAAAGATACCGACTCATCCCTAATAAAACCCTAAAAATACATACTCAACCCAAATAAACCTTAACACACCATAATAAACCATAATAAACCCCACTAATCCCTAAAAACGCAAATATACCATTAAAAAGGCATAAAACCCCTAATAAATTCTAATAAAACGTTACAAAGGTTAAAAGAGCTAATAAACCCGAATAAAAACTACTAAACACTAAAAAACCCTAATATACCCTCTTAAAAGTTAATAAACCATAATACAACATAATAAACCCTAATAAATTTTAATCATACCCAAATATACCATTATATACCATAATCAACCCAACTCAATCCTAATAAAACCCTAAAAATACCTAATAAACCCTAATAAACCTTGACACACCATAATAAACACTAATAAAATCCTAATAACCCCCACCAAACCCTAAAAATTGCTAATATACCATTTGAAAACCCTAAAACCCTAAAAAACCATAATAAATTTTAATAACACCTAAAAATCCTAAAAATTAATAATAAACCCAAAAAATACCTCTAATAATAATAGTAGTAACAACGCACGTGCATGTGCATATGCTTGTGCATGGTTTAAATAATATATCATAACGCACATGCATGTGCATATGCATGTGTATTTTCATGTCAATGATGATAAATAATAAATAATAAATAATAACTCATGTGAATTGCTTGTGTATGCGCATGTGCATGTGAATGATAATAAATAATAAATAATAACGCACATCCAAGTGCATGTGCATGTGCATGTGCATGTGCATGTGCATATGCATGGTAATGAACAATAAATAATATCAAAGTCCACATGAATGTGCATTTTCATGTGAATGATAATAAATAATAAATAATAAATCACGTGATAATACAATAACACAAGTTCATTGTGTGTGCACGTGCATGAGAGTAAATAATAATAACACATGTTATAATAGAATAACGCAATTGCATTGCATTTTCATGTTCATGGTAATAAATAATATATAATAACGAACGTGTATGTTCATTTACATGTAATGATAATGATAATGACACATGCACATGCATGGTAATAAATAATAAATAACAACGCACATGCATGTGCATTTGTTGTTGATGATACAAACAATAATAATAATAATAATAATAATAATAATAATAATAATAGAATAAGGAAAGTGCATTGCATGTGCACATGCATAGTAGAAAATAATAAGTAAATAATATTAAATTAGAATACACATGCATGTGCATGTGCATTTAAATTTGATAATTATATTAAGAATACTAATTGTAAAAATAATAATAATAACGCATGCACGTGCATGGTAATAAATAATAAATTACAACACACATGCATGTGGATCTGCTTGTGATAATGATAATAATAATGATAATAATAATAATAATAATAATAATAATTGTGATAATAATAATAATAATAATAATAATAAAACAATAATACAAGTGCATTTCATATGCATGTGCATGGTAATAAATAATAAATAATTACGCACATGCATCTGTATTTTCATGTGATGATACTAATAATAACAACTGTAGTAGTAGTAGTGATAATAGTAGTAGTGCCAATGCATGTGATAAAAGAATATTACATGTGCTTTACGTGTTCACTTGCATGGTAATAAATAATAATGTGCGTGGATTGAATTTTCATGTGATGATGATGACGATGATAATAATAATAATAATAATAATAATAATAATAACAATGCATGTGATAATAGAATAACGCACATGCATTGAATGTGCGTGTTTATGTACTTTCACGTGCATTTCCATGTGCATTTTCATGTGATGATAATAACAGTAAAAACAAAAACAAAAACAACAACAACCACAATAATAATAACAACAATAAGAATAACAACGTATGTGAAAATAAAATAACTTGTGTGCACTGCATGTGCACGTGCATGGTAATAAAAAATAAATAATAATGCACATGCATGTGCATGTGCATGTGCATGAGATGATGGTAATAATAATAATAATAGTAATAATAATAATAACAACAAAAATGCATGTGATAATAGAATAACGCACGTGCATTGCATGTGTAGTGCCTGATAATAAACAATAACTCATAGCGCACGTGATGATAATAATAACAATAATAGAAATATTAATAATAGTAGTGCATGTGACAAAAGAATAACGCACGTGTATTGAATGTGTGCGTGTATGGTAATAAATAATAACGCACATGCATTTGCATTTGCATTTTATGATAATAACAATAATAACAATAATAGTAATAATAAAAATAACAATAAAAATGCATGTGATAATAGAATAATGTAGGTGCATTGCATGTGCGCGTGCATGGTAATAAATAATAACGGACATGCATGTGCATTTGCATGTGATGATTATAATAATAATAATAATAATAATAATAATAACAACACCAACAACAACATATGCACGTGCATGGAAATAAATAATAAATAATAACACATGTGCATCTACATTTGCATGTGACGATAATAATAATTATAATAATAGTAATAATAATAATGGTAATTATAATAATGATAATGATAATAATGATAATAATAACGTGTGTGATAATAGAATAACACACATCCTAATAAACCCTAACAAAACCTAACAAACCCTAACAACCACTACTAACCCCTAAGAACCACTAATAAACCCAAATAACACATAAAACCCACTATTAAACCCTAAAACCCTAATAAACACTAATAAATCAAAATAACCTATAATAAACACTAAAAACCCCTATTGAACTCTTATAAATGCTATAAAATCCCAAAAACCCCTAATATACAATAAAAAACACTATTGAACCATAATAAATCATAATAATCACTAAAAACCCTAACTAACCTGACAAAACACTACAATACCCGGAAAATAATAGCCTACAAAACCCTACAACCCGCTAATAAACCCTAACGAACCCTAATAACCCCCTAATAAATCGTAACAAACTCTAAAAACCCCAAATAAATCGTAACAAATCCTAACAACGCCAAATAAACCGTAACAAATTGAAACAAACCATAACAAACCCTACAAATCATAATAAACCCTAATAAATTGTAATATACCCAAATACACGTTAATAAACCCTAATAAATAAAATAAACCCTAAAAACCTTAATAGTAGGAAGAATCGGATCAGACGAAAGTCCAATCCCCAAAATTTATTATAAAAAGAAAGTAAAGTGAAATACAGAAACAAACATAAGAAACTACAACACCTCAAACCCATTCCCATCCTCATCCCCATAATCAGATCCCTCATCATCCAGTGTAGCTAATTCCCATTCTGAAGACTCGTATTTCTTGAAGAGTTCAATGTACTGCTTCTTGCGGACAAGTTGTTCCTTGGTTAGTTTCTCCTTGTAAGTTCACTTTCCACCATTTCCTGTTGCCGAGTCATGGTCCCCTCCTTCAGCCTTCCTAGAGGCAGATATTGTCGCCATTGGCTTGGGACGATCCGTGTAGTCCCTCCACAACTTCCTCCTGCCTTGTGTTTTCACATTTATCTCCTTGCTCGGTGTCTCTTTGTTCCCATTCATAACAATGTCGCTGAAAGAGGGCCTGGAATTCATCTGCATGTTCTCCATTTGAGTTATCCTTCTCGAAACACATTCAATTGGGATCTTTTCTTCATCATAAGACCATTCCACTCTCACACCGCCCTGCTATCTAGCATCATGTCCAGCAGGGGCTGTGCCAAAATCTAGAAGGTTATCGTGAGATGGAGGGCAGTGGACCTCCTCCTTTTCCCCCTCTTCAACCTCCATCACCTCTTTATTTTCCAGAGTTGCATAACGATTAATGGAGCAAGTTATCAATTCATCAGAATTTACCTGCACCAAAATAGAAGTTGTATTCGGACATGGATCCACAGGATCATCAGGAGTCTGTTTCTGCTCGAATCCCCTGCCCATAAATTGAAAATCATAATTTGCGGTATCCATGCCCACATCACCAGCACCAAGACTCAGTTTTTCAGATTGACCATTCACCAAAATATGCACATTAGACCCATCTAAAAGATTATCATCAGCAACTTCACAATAGGTATCCCTATTTCCATTCTTCTCCAAGCTATCCAGTCTTTCCATGGAAGCTGAACTCAAGGGATTTTCAGTTTCCTGCCTCAATTCCTCCATTGCTAATGGGGACTGCACATCGGTAGGGATGCTAGTCTCCTTCAGGCTAGAACCTCCTTAAGGTTTCCCACCTGGGACATCAACACCATCCGACGGTGGTGCATCAAAGACCGCATTTGAGGTAGGACCCGACCGATCGTCCAGGACCCTCCTTCGACACTTAGCAATCTCACGCCCCTGCCTATGACAACCATAGCAGTAAGGAGTCCAAGCATCATAAATAATATTCTGAGCATACCTATACTCTCCTTAAACCACAATCCACATGATTTTAGGTGGAATCCTTGACAGATCCATCTCAACACATATCATCATGGTTGAAGGGTTTGTCATGGAAGCTGTCCTTTGATCACAACATATGAACCTGCCAATTGCATTACCTAATGATCTGAGCAACCTGGAATTTTGGAACGGAATAGGAAGACCAGGCAGCTGTAGGAAAATCGCCATGTTGGGAGAGTCCAAGTTCATATGGTACTTGAAGGACCATCAATGAAGATGAAAAGGAGACCCAGAATAGGATTTTCCATTTCTTGACCATGACCTACCCAAGTCATCCTCATCAACAAAGAGGATAAAAAACTAACGCGACCACATAATCCCTACCCACGCATGATGCTTCAAACCCCAATTTTCATTAACAGTCTTACCGAAATCTTCCACTAGGGGACGTTGCTGCACGAATCTTGCAATCAAGGCCGTGGAGAGCATCGGCGAGGCTTCAGAAAAATCTTGTATCGTCACTGGAATGACAGGTTGACCAGAGATGCAAACTGGGACCTTCGGAGCAACATGGATTCAAGGGATGAAGAACCCTTCATCAGACGACAGCTGGATGAAAGCGCAATCCCTTAAAATCACAGCATCAGAATCAAGAGCAGGAGGCGAGGAACCCCTCCCCCTGCTATGGGAGGACAGGGCGCGGTGGCTGCCATCGGCGTACCCTAGGTTATCGTCGTCGGGGAATTCCATCGAGAACCTTTAGAAGCCGCTATATGTGAAATCATAAGAAATGCCTCTCCCAATCTTTGAAACCCTAATAAATCATAAATAACCCTAAAAAGGCTGATAAACCCTAGAAAAATCTATTAATGCCTACAGAAGCCCAATAAATCTCTAATATACAATAAAAAACAATAACAAACCGTAACAAATCCTAAAGAACACTAATAAATCGTAAAGAACCATAATAAACTCTAAAGAACACTAAAAACCCTAAAAACCCTAAAAACCCGAAAAACGCTAAAACACATTACATAAACCCTAAAACCCGCTACAATACCCAAAAAAACCCTAAAACACACTAAAAACCCTAACAACCCCTATCAATCCTGAAAAAACAAATAAACCCTTAAAAACCCCCAAAAACCATTGAAAACCCATCAAATACCACAAAAACCATAAACACCCGTTAACAACCTTTAAAAACATGAAAACCACAACAAACCATAAACAACCATTAAAAACTTAAAAAGGAAACAAATAGATAACTAAACCCAAAAAACATTACATAAACTATAAAAATGCAACATAAACCCTAAAAACGCAACAGAAACCATAAAAATGCAACATAACCCCAAAAATGTTACATAAACCCAACAAAGCACTACATAAAACCTAGAACTGTAACATAAACTCTAAACAACGCAACATACACATTAAAAAAACACTACATAAAACCTAAAAACAAAACATAAACCCTAAAAACACTATATAAACCCTAAAAACGATACAAAAAACCCAAAAAATGCAACATAAATGCTACAACACCTTTAAAAATGCTACATAAACCCAGAAAACACAACATAAACCCTAAAAAATGATACATAAAACCTAAACCCTAAATATGCTACATAAACACTAAAAACGTTACATAAACACTAAAAAACTACTACATAAAACCTAAAACCTCTAACTAAACCCTAAAAGCGCTACCCACACACTAAAAATGCTACATAATCTCAAACAGCACTACAAAATCACTAAAAAATGATACAAAAACCCTAAAGACTCTTCAAAACCCTCAAAAATATTAAACCCTAATATTCCATAATATAAAAAACTAAACCCTAATAAACCCCTAATAAACTCTAATAATCCCTAAAAATGCCTTATAATCCCTAAAAACCCTAAGAGACTCTATTCAACCCAAATAAAACCCCCAAAATACCAAATAAACCCTATTAAATGACAATAAAACCTAAAAAACCATAAAAACACATTAAGAAAACCTGAACAACCCTAACCAACCCTAATGGACACTAATAAACACTAATAAACCATAATAACCCCCAAAAAACCCTAAAAATCCCTAATAAACCATAAATAAGTCCAAATAAACTCTACTCAACCCTAAAAAACCTTAACACACCATAATGACCCATAATAAAACCCAACAACCCCCTAATAATTAAAACAAATGCTAGTATACCATAAAAAATCCCTATAAACCCTGGAAAACACTAATATAACCTAATAAACCCTAAAAATGCTCACAAACATTAATAAAAGTATCACAAACAATAAAAACACGCAATATTACCTAAAAAGACATAAAAACACTAATATAACCCAACAAAGACAAAAAATGGTAATATACCATAAAAATCCCTTGAAACCATAATAAACCATAATAAACTCTAATGTAACCTAAGAAACCCTAAAAACACTCACAAACAAAAACAAAATGATCACAAATAATAAAATGCTATATTATCTTAAAATACTTTTCAAACACTAATATAACCAAATAAAACAAAAAAAAACTAATAAACCCCTAACAAGCCATAATAAAGGCTAAAAATCCCTAATAAACACTAAAAACTTATAAACCCTAATAAAATCATAATAAAACATAAAAATACCTTCTCAACCCAAATAAACCATAACACACCATAACAAAACCTAATAAAACCCAACTAAACCCCAATAAACAAAAAAATTCAAACAAACCATTAAAAAGCCCTGGAAACCCTAATAGACCATGATAAATTCTAATAAAACCTAATAAACCATAAAAAATTCTCAAAAACACTAATAACACGCTAATAAAACCTAAAAGTTCCTAACAAACCCTCATATATATATTATAAAAAACTAAAAAACACTCATATACCCTAAAAAACACTAACATACCCTAGTAAACCCTAAAAATCAATAAAAATCCCTAATAAACACCACTCAACCTTAATTAACTCTAATAAAACCCCAAAGATACCTACTAAACCCTAATAAAACCCTAACAATACTTACTCAACCCTAATAAACCTTGACTCACTATAATAAACCATAATAAACCCCACTATACCTAAAAAACGCATATATACCATTAAAATGCCCTAAAACCCCTAATAAATGCTAATAAAACCTATCAAAGCTTAAAATCACTAATAAACACTACTAAATCCTGAAATACCCTAATATACCCTCTTAAAAATTAATAAACCATAATGAACGATAATAAATTCTAATAAATACTAAACATACACAAATATACCATAATATACCATAAGTTACCCTAATAAACCCAACTCAATCCTAATAAAACCCTAAAAATAACTAATAAACCCTAATAAACCTTAACACACCATAATAGACCCTAATTAAATCCTAATAGCCCCCACCAAACCCTTAAAAATGCTAATATACCATTAAAAATCCCTAAAACCCTAACAAACCATAATAAATGTTAATAACGCCTAAAAATTCTATGAAATGCTAGTAAACCCTAAAAATACCTCTAATAATAATAATAGTAATAACGCACGTGCATGTGCATATGCATGTTCATGGTATAAATAATAAATCATAACGTACGTGCATGTGCATATGCCTGCGCATTTTCATGTGAATGATAATAAATAATAATGCATGTGAATTACATGTGTATGTTCATGTGCATGTGAATGATAATAAATAATAAATAATAACACATATCCAAGTGCATGTTCTTGTGCATGTGCAAGTGCATGTGCATGGTAATAAACAATAAATAATAACCAAGTCCACATGAATGTGCATTTTCATGTGAATGATAATAAATAATAAATAATAACACTTGTGATAATAGAATAATGCACGTGCATTGCGTGTGCACGTGCATGAGAATAAAAAATAATAACACATGTGATAATAGAATAATGCAAGTGCATTGCATTTTCATGTGCATGATAATAAATAATATATAATAACACACGTGCATGTGCATTTACATGTAATGATAATGATAATGACACATGAACATGCACGGTAATAAATAATAAATAACAACGCATGTGCATGTGCATTTGTATTTGATGATACAGACAAAAATAAAAATAAAAATAAAAATAATAGAATAACGCAAGTGCATTTAATGTGCACGTTCATACTAGTAAATAATAAATAAATAATAATAATAAATAATGCACATGCATGTGCATGTTCTTTTACATTTTATGATAATATTAATAATACTAATTGTAATAATAATAATAATAACGCATGCATGTGCATGGTAATAAATAATAAATAACTAGACATGCATGTGCATTTTCACGTGATTATGATAAAAATAATGATAATGATAAAAATAATAAAAATAATAATAATAATAATTGTAATAATAATAATAATAATAAAAGAATAATATGTGTGCATTTCATATGCACGTTCATGGTAATAAATAAAAAATAATAACGTACGTGCATCTACATTTTCATGTGATGATAGTAATAAAAATAGCAGTTGTAATAATAGTAGTTGTAGTGGTGATAAATGTATCAGTACCAATGCATGTGATAATATACTATTGCACGTGCATTACGTGTGCATGTGGATGGTAATAAATAATAACGCTCGTGCATTGTATTTGCATGTGGTGGTGGTGATGATGATAATAATAATAATAACAATAATAATCATATTAATAATAACAACACATGCGATAATAGAATAACACCCATGCATTGAATGTGTGTGTGTGTGCATTCATATGTGCTTTTTCATGTGATGATAATAAGAATAACAACAACAACAACAACAACAATAATAATAACTATAATAATAACATTGCATGTAATAATAAAATAATGTGTGTGCATTTCTTATGCACATGCATGTTAATAAAAATATAATAATATTTCACGTTCATGTGCATGTGCATGTGGATGAGATGATGATGATAATAATAATAATTACAGTGATAATAAGTCATAGTTGTTTGAAAAAATAGAAGACTCGACAAAAATGCTAGAAATGGGGTCTCGAAAAACCTAACAAATCACATAGTCATTTCTAAAGTCATAACTTCTTCTTCAGGTGTGCATTTAAACTATGTGAATATTCTAACTGAATCTTATGGAGTGAACAACAATAAAAACAGGTGTCGAAGGCCGAACAGACACATAGATCAGAAGTTATGACCATTTTAAAAAAAATGACAGGGATCCATACACGGAAATGGAGTTTTGGAGGCCTTTTGATGGGTTTCTGGGATTTTAGGGTCTCAAACATGACTTTAACTATGTTCATGTCATCCATATGCTTAGATATCTTTGCTTCTTTCGATTTGATATGTGGTAGAGCTCTAATGGACAATAGGAGAGAATGTTTTGGCCGTTTGAGGGGTATAACTAATATCTCTTATATTTATTTGATCTTATCATAGTTTCTTATAAACTTGGTCCTCACTCATCTAACGAGCTTCGATTTGACTGGTCACAATGCTCAAACGGACACCCGAAGGATAAGTTATGCTTATTTTAGTGAGTTGTGGGGTTCAAAGGTTTTTAGGCACTAGGAGAGTTTCTCAATTTAAAACGGCAATATCTTCTACTACGTGTGTTAATTTTGGATCTACCACATATCAAATCGAATATTGTGAAACGATACACACTCTTGTAACCACTGGAACCCTTTATGACATTCTTTAACCCCCAAAACAACCCAAAATCCCTTTGGATGGTCAAAAGATTCGCTTTTGGTGTCCGTTTGGAAATAAATTCTTCTATGGCTGTCCGTTTTACCTCTACCACTTATCAAATCGAAGCTTGCAACTAGACCTACACTCTTATAACCACTAAATCCTCTTCTCACATCTTTGAAAGCCAAAAGGTACTTAAACCCTCCAAAAGACTATAACTTATACTCTGGGAGTCCATTTTACACCTACCATATATCAAATCAAATCTTTCAACTAGATCTACACATTTGTGACCAATAGTAACACCTTATCACATTCTTAAACTCCCAAAAGGTCCTTAATTCCTCCAAATGACCATAAATTCTGCTCTGGGTGTCTCTTTCACCACTACAACATATCAAATTGGAACATGCGACTAGCTCAACGCATCTATGACAACCATGAACAACTAAATAACCCTAAAAACATGAATAACTCCATAAACACTAAAATCCATGAAAACCCGTAACAAACCCTAAAAATCCATAACAAACCCAAACAAACCCCAAAAAATCCTAAAAAAACCCCTAATAAACCCTAACAAGCCCTAACAAACCCCAAGAAGCACTAAGAAACCCCAATAAACCCAAAAAAACTGAAGAAACCCTTAAAAACACCTAAGAAACCTTATGAAACCCTAAAAACCCTAAGCAAACCTTATGAAACCCTAAAACCCTAAGAAAACCTAAGAAACACTAACACACCCTTAAAAACCCTTAAAACCCCTAACACAACCTAAGAAACCCTAGCACACCCTTAGAAAACCAAACACACCCAGAGAAACCCGAACACAACCTTAGAAAACCTTAGAAACCAAAGCACACCATTAGAAACCCTAACCTCCCAATAAAAACCCTAACCCACCCTTAGAAACCCTAACACGCCCTTAGAAACCCTAACAAACCATTAGACACCCTAAATCACTCTAATAAGGACTAATAAATCCTAAAAAACCCTACCGACCAATAATAAACCATAATAAACCCAAATAAACCCTAAATCCCACTACGGAACCCTAATAAACACTAATAAATCATAATAAACCATAGAAACCCTACTAGACCCCAGTAAAAGCTACAAAATACCTAAAAACCCAAATAAACAACAAAAATGCTATTAAAGCATTCATAATGCTAATATTCACAAAAAACCCTAACAAACCCAGAAAAACCTAAAAACTCCTAAAAAACCCCTAAAAACCCAAAAAACCCGAAAACAAACCTAAATACCCAAAAAAACCTCAAAAAATGCTAAAAACTGTAAAAAATCCTAAAAACGCTAAAAACCCTAAAAAGCCTACAAATTTCTAAAAAACCCTAACCAACACTATGAAACCCTTAAAAACCCTAAAACCCCCTAGAAAACCCTAACAAACTCAATAGAAACCCTAATACACCATAAAGAACCCCAAATAACCCTTAAAAACCCTAAAAACCCTAAAAACCCTAAAGAACCGCTAAAGCCACTAAGAACAGTACATATACCCTAAAAATTGCAACAAAAAACTGAAAAATGCTTCAAACCCAAAAAAATGCAACAAAACCCCAAAAACGCTAAAATAACCCAAACAAAGCATAAAAAATCTAAACACACCCATAAAACCCAAAAAAAACGCATAAAACCCCAAACAACTCAAACAAACCGTAACAAACCCTAAAAACCCTAAGAAAACCTAAAAAACCCTAACACCCACTATTAACCCCTAAGAACCACTAATAAACCCTAATATCCCCTAAAACCCACTATTAAACCCTAGAAACTCGAATAAACACTAATAAATCGTAATAACCGGTAATAAACCCTAAAAAACTCTATTTGACCCTATTAAAGACTAAAAAAGACCTAAAAACCATAATACACAATAAAAACAGTAATAAACCATAATATACCCAAATAATTACTAAAAACCCTAACAAATCCGACAAAAAGCTACAAAAACCTTCAAATAATAGCCTACAAAACCCTATAACCCACTAATAAACCCCAAAAAACCCTAATAACCCCAAAATAAATCGTAACGAACCCTAACAACCCCAAATAAATCATAAAAAACTGAAACAAACCATAACAAACCCCTAATAAAATGTAATAAATCCTAACAAATCATAATAAACCCCAATAAATCGTAATAAACCCAAATACACGTTACTAAACCCTAATAAATAAAATAAACCCTAATAAATCCTAAATAACCCTAAAAAGGTTGATAAACCATAGAAAAAGCTATTAATTTTTACAAAAGCCCAATAAAACTCTAATATACCATAAAAATGCTAATAAAATGTATGAAATCCTAACGAAAACTAAAAAACCCTAAAGAACCAAAAAAACCTTAAATAACCATATTAAACTCTAAATAACTCTAAAAACCCTAAAGAACCCAAAAAAATTCTAAAATAATTTATATAAACCTTAAAACCGCTACAATACCCAAATAAACCCTAAAACATACCAAAAACCCTAACAACCCCTTTCAATCCCAAAAAAAATAATCCCATAAACACCCCAAAAAACTATTAAAAAGCCATCAAATACCATAAAACTCCATAAACACCCGTTAACAACCCTTAAAACCCCTAAAAAACTACAAACCATAAACAACCATTAAAACCCTAAAAAAGTCCTCAAATAGATACATAAACCCTAAAAACGTTACAGAAACCCTTAAAAATGCAACAAAAACCCTAAAAATGAAACATAATCCAAAAAAAGCAAAATAAACCAGAAAAAACTACATAAACCCTAAAAGCACAACATGAACCCTAGAACTGTAACATAAACCCTAAAAACACAACATAAACCCTAAAAAACGCAACATAAATATTAAAAAACACAACATAAAACATAAAAACACAATATAAACCCTAAAAACACTACATAACCCCTAAAAACGTTACATAAACCCTACAAAATGCAACATAAACGCTAGATTACCCCTAAAAACACTACATAAACCCAGAAAACAAAACATAAACCCTAAAAAATGCTATATAAAACCTAAACACTAAACACACTACCTAAACTCTAAAAACATTACATAAACACTAAAAATGATATATAAAATCTAAAACTGCTAACTAAACCCTAAAAACGCTACAAAAACAGTAAAAATTCCACATAAACTCTAACAACGCTACACAAACCCTAAAAAATGCTACAAAAACCCTAAATATGCTTTAAGACCCTCAAAAATATTAAACCCTAATATACCATAATATAAAAAATTAAAACCTAATAAACTCTAACAATCCCTAAAAACACCTTATAACACCTAAAAACCCTATGAAACTCTTCTCAACACTAATAAAACCCAAAAAATACCTAATAAACCCTAATAAATGATAATAAAACCTAATAAACCCTAAAAACACATTAAGAAAACCTAAACAACCCTAACCAACCCTAATAGACACCAATAAACACTAATAAACCCTAATAAACCCCACAAAACCCTAAGAAGCCCTAATAAACTATAAATAAAGAAAAATAAACCCTACTCAACCCCAACAGACCTTAAGACACCATAATAACCCCAAATCAAACAGTACAAAACCCTAATAAAGAAAAACGGCTAGTATACCATAAAAAATACTGAGAAACCCTAATAAACTATAATATAACCTAATAACCGCTAAAAAAACTCACAAACAATAAAAAAATGATCACAAACAATAAAAATGCGCTATATTGCCTAAAAAGACCTAAAAACACTAATATAACCTTATGAAGACAAAAAATGCTATTATACCTTAAAAATCCCTAGAAACCATAATAAACCATAATAAACTCTAATATAACCTATGAAACCCTAAAAATGCTCACAAAAAAACAAAATGCTCACAAATAATAAAAACACAGTATATTATCTAAAAAGACCTAACAAACACTAATATAACCTAATAAAACAAAAAAACTAATAAACCCCTAACAAACCCTAATTAACCCTAAAAATCTTTAATAAACCCTAAAAAAACTAATAAACCCTAATAAAACCATAATAAAACCCTAAAAATACCGTCTCATCCCTAATAAACCTTGACACACCATGACAGAATCTAATAAAACCCAACTAAACTCCAATAAAAAACGCAAACAACCCATTAAGAAGCCCCAGAAAACCTAATAAACCATAATAAATTCAAATTAAATGTAATAAGACATTAAAAAGGCTCACAAAAAATAAAAATGCGCTAATAAAACCTAAAGAGTCATAACAACCCCTCATATATATTAACAAATACAAAAAACACTCATATACCCTAATAAAAACAAGAACAAAACCTAGTAAACCCTAAAAATCCCTAACGGACCTTAATAAACCATACTCAACCCTAATAAAACCCTAAAAATACATAATCAACCCTAATAAACCTTAACACCCCATAATAAACCATAATAAACCCCACTAAACCCTAAAAAATGCAAATATACGATTAAAAATCCTTAAAACCTCTAATAAATTCTAAAAAATGTAACAAATCTTAAAAGCGCTAATAAACCCGAATAAACACTAATAAACATGAAAAAATCTTAATATACCCTCTTAAAAATTAATAAACCATAATGAATAATAATAAAGCCCAATAAATCCTAAACATACCCAAATATACCATAATATACCATAATATACCCAAATAAACCCTACTCAATTCTAATAAGACCCTATAAATACCTAATAAAACATAATAAACCTTAACACACCATAATAAACCCTGATAAAATTCTAATAACCCCCACAAAACCCTAAAAAAGCTAATATACCATTAATAATTGTAGTAATAACGCAAGTGCATGTGCATATGCATGTGCATGGTTTAAATAATAAATAATGACGCACGTGCCTTTGCATATGCCTGCACATTTCCATGTGAATGATAATAAATAATAAATAATAAATAATAATTCATGTGAATGACATGTGTATGTGCATGTGGATGTGAATGATAATAAATAAATAATAATAACGCACATTGAAGTGCATGTGCTTTTGCATGGGCATGTGTATGTGCATGTGCATGGAAATAATCAATAAATAATAACCAATCCCACTTGAATGTGCATTTTCATGTGAATGATAATAAATAATAAATAATAATACATGTGTTAATAGAATAACGCGCGTCCATTGCGTGTGCACATGCATTAGAATAAATAATAATAATACATGTGATAATAGAAAAACGCAAGTGCATTACATTTGAATGTGCATGATAATAAATAATATATAATAATGTAAGTGAATGTGCATTTACATGTAATGATAATGATAATAATGCATTCATGTGCATGGTAGTAAACAATAAATAACAACGCACATGCATGTGCATTTGTATTTGATGATACAAAAAACACCACCACCACCACCAACAACAACAACAATAATAATAATTGAATAACGCAAGTGCATTTAATGCGCACGTGCATAGTAGAAAATAATAAATAAATAATAATAAATAAGAATGCACATGGATGTGCATGTGCATTTACGTTTGATGATAATATAAATAATATTAGTACTAATATTAATAATAATAATAATGCATGCACGTGCATGGTAATAAATAAAAATTAACAACACACATGCATGTGCATTTCCATTTGATAATGATAATAATATTGATAATGATAATAATAATGATAATAATAATAATAATAATAATAATAAATACAAGTGCATTTCATATGCACGTACATGGTAATAAATAATAAATAATAATGTGTGTGCATCTATATTTGCATGTGATGATAGAAATAATAACAAGAGTAGTAATAATACTAGTATTAGTGGTGATAATAGTAGTAGTACTAATGCATATGATAATAGAGTATTTCATGTGCATTACATGTGCATGTGTACGGTAATAAATAATTACTCCCGTGCATTGCATTTTCATGTCATGATGATGATAATGATAATAATAATAATAAAATTAATAAAATTAATAATAACAACCCATGTGATAATAGAATAACGCATGTTCATTGAATGTGTGTGTATGTGCATTTGGATGTGCATTTGAATGTGATGATAATAGAAATAACAACAACAACAACAACAATAAACATAACAACAAAAACAACAATAATAATAATAACAGCGCATGTGATAATAAAATAATGTGTGTGCTTTGCATGTGCACGTGCATGGTAATAAAAATATAATACTAATTCAATTGCATGTGCATGTGCATTTTCTTGAGATGATGATGATAATAATAATAATAATAACTGTAATAATAAGTTATAGTTGTTGAAAAAACAGCACATAGGACAAAAGTACTAGAAATGGTGTCTCGAAAAACCTAACAAATCACATAGTCATTAAAAAAGACCTAAATTCTTCTTCAGGTGTCCATTTCTGCTCTTTGAATAGTCAAACTAAATCTCATGGAACAAACTACGATAAAAACAGGTGTTGGAGGCCGAACAGACACACAAATCAGAAGTTATGACTGTTTTATGAAAAATTAGACTGGGATCCAGACACAGAAATGGAGTTTTGCAGGCCTTCTGATGGGTTTTTTGGATTTAACGGTCCCAAAAATGACATAAATTTTATTCATGTTAGCCTTCTGCATATATGTCTTCGCTGCCTTCGATTTGATATGTGGTAGAGCTCAAACGGACAACCGGAGTGAAAGTTATGGCTGTTTGAAGTTGGACTTTTTTTGGAGCTGTATAACTAATATATCTTATGTTTCTTTGATATTATCACAGTTTCGATTAGACTTGTTTATCACTCATCTCATGAGCTTCGACTTTACTAGTCACAGCGCTCAAATAGACACCCGAAGGAGAAGTTATGCCTATTTTAGTGAGTTGTGGGTTTTTTTAGTTTTTTAGGCGCTATGAGGGTTTCTCAATTTAAAACGACAATAACTTTTTCTACGTGTGTTAAATTTGGCTATAACACATATGAAATAGAAGATTTAGAAAAGATACACACTCTGGTAATGACTGGAACCCTCTCTGACATTTGTCAACCCCAAAAAGGACCTAAAATCCCTTTGGATGGTCAAAAGATTGGCTTCTGGTGTCCGTTTTTCCATAAGTTCTTCTATGGGTGTTCATTTTTCCTCTACCACATATCGAATCGATGCTTGAGACTTGACCTACACTAATATAACCACTGAATCACCTTCTCAGATCCTTGATGGCCCATAAAGGTACTTAAACCCTCCAAAAGTCCATAACTTCTACTCCATAAGTCCGTTTTGCCTCTACCATATATCAAATCGAAGCATTCGACTATATCTACACATATTTGACCAATAGTAGCACCTTATCACATTCATAAAGACCCAAAAGGTCCTTAAGTCTTCCAAATAACCATAACTTCTGCTCTGGGCATCTGTTTCACCTCTACCACATATCAAATTGATACTTGCAGCTAGCTCTACACATCTGTGACAACCATGAACAACTAAATAACCTTGACAAACCATGAATAACCCCATAAACACTAAAAACCACGCAAAACCCTAACAAACCCTAAAAACCCTAAGAAACACCAACAAACCCTAACAAACCATAACAAACCCTAACAAACCCTAACAAACCCCCAAAAACCCTAAAAAACATAACAAACCCTAAAAAACCCTAAAAACCCCTAACAAGCCCTAACAAACCCCAAGAAGCACTAAGAAACCCCAGTAAACACAAAAAACCGTTGAAACCCTAAAAAAACTCTAAGAAACCATAAGAATCCCTATCATAACACTAAAACCCTAAAAACCCTAACAAAACCCTAAGCAAACCTAAGAAAAACTAACACACCCTTAGAAACCCTAATACACGCTTAGAAACTCCAACACACCCTCATAAACCCTAGAACACCCTTATAAACCCCAACACACTCATTGAAACCCTAACAAAACCTTAGAAACCCTTATTCACCATAGCACACCCTTAGAAACCCTAACCCGCCCATAAAAACCCTAAAAAACTCTAACAAACCCTTAGACATTGTAAAGCACTCTAATAAGAACTAATAAATCCCAAAAAACCCTACCAACCAATAATAAACCATAATAAACCCTAATAAACCCTAAAGCCCACTACTAAACCCTAATAAACACTAATAAATCATAATAAACCCTAAAAACCCATTTAGACCCCAATAAAAGATACAAAATACCTAAAAACCCAAATATACAACAAAAACAATATCAAACCATTCAAAATGATAATATTCACAAAAAACCCTAACAAACCCGACAAAACCTGACAAAATCCTAAAAACTATAAGAACCCAAAAAACCCCTAAACCCCTAAAAACCCTAAAAACTGTAAAAAAATCCTAAAAAACCCTAAAAACCTCAAAAAACCTCAAAAAACCCAAAAAAAACTTTACAAACACTAAAAACGTGAAAAACCCTAAAATCCTAAAAATGCCTAACAAAACCCAACCAACCCTAGGAAACCCTCAAAAACCCTAAACCCCCCCAATAAAACCCTAAAAACCTCAAAAGAAACCCCAAATACACCATAAAGAACCATAAAAACCCTTAAACCCTCAAGAACCCTAATGATCCACTAAAGCCACTAACTTGAATTAAATTCAATTTTTATTTTATTTTCTAAAACCCGCTTTATGGGTGAGCGGGAACCGAAACCAAAAAAAACTGAGATTTATAATTCAAAATTCAAACATATCACAACACCCGATAAGATCATCCTGAATCAAGTCGCATGCCTCCAACATCATGAGTATCCTGTCATCGTCACCATCCATCATCGATGTCGACGTTGTCGTTCAACCACCGCACCCGCCGGAGAATGTCGACGAGGCCACCGGAACCAAACCACCAAGTCGTTGGCATCCCATAGTGAACAATGACCATCCAAACAATCGAGCACACCAAATAATCATCACGCCTCACAGGCCAACCATCATCACAGCATGTCGGAAATCAACCTCACTGCAAGCTGGCTAGGAGAAAACAGCCCCCAAGCTGCACAAACACCCTCCACTATCATCAAAACCAAAATTGAACCATCCACATCATGAGCTTGAACAAGAAATCCATCAACAACATAGATCCCAAGAGCCAGAACCAAAACGGGAAGCACCCCACCGCAACCGCGAACTCCTCCATCCGCATCCATAGCAACCCGATGAAGAAGACGGTCTAAGGAGAAAGAAGTCGGGTCTCCATCACCTAGTACTGGGAGAACCGACATCACCTTGAGGGAAAGTCTCCATTGAACGATCCGAGCACATCAGAGCCTACAACGCCTATCTGGGCTGGAGCTGGTCGAATCCCTACCACAGAAGAACCCTCAATGGATTCCTCAACGAATGAGCCATGGATATCAAGAGGAATCGACGATGCAGAAGGGCACACCGAAGATGAATCCAACACAAGAACTCTTGCAAAGAATCACACAAAAAACTACAAAAAAATGGGAAAATGAAACCATCAAAGCCCCTCCCCCCTCCAAGACAAACTGGTACCAACATGGAGCCGCTCAAGACCGAAGCCGTCGCCCGCAACCACCAATCCCCAATCCGCCAATAAGACGCCTCCACCCGCCAGACCGAAGCCTTCTCCTGCCAAGACGAGATGATGACGACAACCGAGCCACCAAGGATCGCCGAGGAAGGGGACGTCGATGCCTAGCTGACCAAGGCTGGAGGAGGGAAGGGAGAGAAGCCTTGGCTAAAACCCTGATGCTCAAGAGAGTGGATACACCGCCGCTCAGAGGCCCTGTGGGGATCAAATCCTATCAATTGCTACAAAAACCCTATCAATTGCTACAAAAACCTGAAAAATGATTCAAAACCCCAAAAAAATCAAATATAACCCTAACAAAGTATAAAAAATCCAAACACACCTAGAAAACCCAATAAAATTCATAAAACCCCAAACAACTCAAACAAACCATAACAAACCCTAAAAACCCTAAAAAACCTAACAACCCTTAAAACCCACTAATAACCTCTAAGAACAACTAATAAACCCTAATAACCCATAAAACCACTATTAAATCCAAAAACCCCTAATAAACACTAATAAATCGTAATAAACTGTAATAAACCCTAAAAAAATCTATTAGACACTAATAAATGCTACAAAATCCCGAAAACACCTAATATACAATAAAAACACTATTAAACCATGATAAACCCTAATAATCATTAAAAACCTTAACAAACCCTACAAAACACTACAAAAATCTCCAAATAATATACTACAAAACCCTAAAACCCACTAATAAACACTAAAAAACCATAATAACCCCAAAATAAATTGTAACAAACCCTAACATCCCCAAATAAATCGTAATAAATCTTAACAACGCCAAATAAATCGGAACAAACTGAAACAAATCATAACAAACCCCTAAAAACCCCAATAAACCCTAACAAATCATAATAAACCCAAATACATGTTACTAATACCGAATAAATAAAAAAACCCTAATAAATCCTAAATAACCCTAAAAAGAATGATAAACCCTATAAAAAGTTATTAATGCGAACAAAAGCCCAATAAAACCCTAATATAAAATAAAAAATGCTAATAAATGGTAAAAAAATCCTAAAGAACAATAATAAACCATAAAGAACCCTAATAAACCCTAAAGAACCATACTAAACTCTAAAGAACACTAAAAAACCCTAAAAACCCAAAAAATGCTAAAACACATTATATAGACCCTAAAACCACTACAATACCAAAAAAACCCTAAAAACTGTAAAAACCCTATAAACCCTTATCAATCCCAAAAAAACAAATAAACCCATAACCCGCCCCCCAAACCATTAAAAATCCATCAGATACCATAAAAAACCATAAAAACCCCATTAACAAACCCTTAAAAACCCTAAATAACACTACAAACCGTAAAAAACCATCAAAACCCTAAAAATGCTTCAAATAGATACATAAACCCTAAAAACGTTACATAAACCCTAAAAAATGCAACAAAAAGCCTAAAAACGCATCATAATCCAAAAAAATGCAATATAAACCCAAAAACGCTACATAAACCCTAAATGCACTACATAAACCCTAGAACTGAAACATAAACCCTAAAAAACACAACATAAACCCGAAAAAATGCTACATAAACATTAAAAAATGCTACATAAAACCTAAAAACAAAATATAAACCATAAAAACACTATATGAACCCTAAAAATGTTCCATAAACCATAAAAAATGCAACATAAATGCTACATCACCCCTAAAAACGCTACATAAACCCAGAAAATGCAACATAAACCGTAAAAAATGCTACATAAAACCTAAACCCTAAACAAACTACATAAACCGTAAAAACGTTATATAAACCCTAAAAATAATACATAAAACCTAAAACCACTAACTAAACCCTAAAAATTCTAAATATACTCTAAAATTTCTACATATAATCTAACAATGCTACAAAAACACTAAAAAATGCTACAAAAACCCTAAAGACGCTTCAAAACCCTCAAAATTATTAAACCCTAATATACCATAATATAAAAAATTAAACCCTAATAATCCCCTAATGAACCACTAAATCCACTAAAAATCCTACAAAAACCCTAAAAATTTCTATAAAAACTTAAAAATGCTTTGAAACCCACAAAATGAAACAAAACCCCAAATAAATGCTAAAATAACCCAAAAAAGCATAAAAAATCCAAACACACCCATAAAACCAAAAAAAGCATAAAACCCCCAAAAAACAAAAACAAATTATAACAAACCCTAAAACCCTAACAAAACCTAACAAACCCTAACAAAAACTAATAACCCCTAAGAACCACTAATAAACCCTAATAACCCCTAAAACCCACTATTAAACCCTAAAAACACTAATAAACACTAATATATCATAATAACCTATAATAAACTCTATATAACTATATTAGACCCTAATTAACACTACAAAAGCCCTAAAACCTCTAATATACAATAAAAACACAATTAAACCGTAATGAACCCTAATAATCACTAAAAACCCTAACAAACCTGACAAAATGCTACAAAAACCTCCAAATAATAGCCTACAAAACTCTACAAACCACTAATAAACCCTAAAAACCTTAATAACCCCAAAATTAGTCGTAACAAACCCTAAAAACACCAAATAAATATTAAAAAATCCTAACAATGCCAAATAAGTCGTAACAAGATGAAACAAACAATAACAAACCCCTAATAAATCACAATAAACCCTAACAAAGCATAATAAACCCTAATAGATTTTAATAAACCCAAATACACATTACTAAACCCTAATAAATAAAATGAAACATAATAAATCCTAATAAATCCTAAATAACCCTAAAAAAGTTTGATAAACCCTATAAAAAGCTATTAATGCCGACAAAAGCCCAATAAAACCCTAATATACAATAAAAATGCTAATATACAGTCACAAATCCTAAAGACCACTAATAAACCCTAAGGAACCCTAATAAATGGTAAAGAACCATATAAAACTCTAAAGAACACTAAAAACCTTAAAGAACCCAAAAAACACAAAAACACATTATATAAACCCTAAAAACCGCTACAATACCCAAAAAACCCTAAACACACACTAAAAACCCTATCAACACCTATCAATCCCAAAAAAAAATGAACCCATAAACCCCCAAAAAAAATTAAAAAGCCATCAGAAACCATAAAATACTATCAACACCTGTTAACAACCCTTAAAAACGCTAAAAAACACTCCAAACCATAAACAACCTTTAGAACCCTAAAAAAGGCTTCAAATAGATACATAAACGCTAAAAACGATACATAAACCCAAAAAAATGGAACCAAAACCCTAAAAACACAACATAAACCAAAAAACGCAACATAAACCCAGAAAAGACTACATAAACCCTAAAAGCACTACATAAACCCTAGAACTATAACATAAACTCTAAAAAACACAACATAAACCCTAAAAAAACGAAACATAAACTTTAAATAATGCTACATAAAACCTAATAACAAAATATAAACACTAAAAACACTCCATGAACCCAAAAAACATTACATAAACCCGAAAAATGCAACATAAACGCTACATCACCCCTAAAAATACTACATAAACGCTGAAAAGACAACATAAACCCTAAAAATGATACATAAAATCTAAAACTGCTAACTAAACCCTAAAAACGCTACATAAACACAAGAAATGTTACATAAATACTAATAACGCTACAAAAAAACTAAAAAATGCTACAAAAACTCTAAAGTCTCTTTAAAACCCTCATAAATATTAAACCCTAATATACCATAATATAAATAAATAAACACTAATAAACCCCTAATAAACTCTAATAATCCCTAAAAACACCTTATAATCCCTAAAGTCCTATGAAACTTTACACAACCGTAATAAAACCCAAAAAAGACCTAATAATCCCTAATAAAAGATAATAAAACCTAATAAACCAAAAAAACACATTAAGAAAACCTAACCAACCCTAACCAACCCTAATAGACACTAATAAGCACTAATAAAAACCCTAATAAACCCCAAAACAAACACTAAAAATCCTTAATAAACCATAAATAAATCCAAATAGTCCCTACTCAACCCTAACAAACCTTAACACACCATAATAACCACTAATAAAACCCTACAAAACCAAAACAAAGAAAAAAATGATAACATACCTTAAAAAATCCCTAGAACCCCTGATAAACTCTAATATAACCTAATAAACCCTAAAAACGCTCAGAAACAATAAAAAAATGATCACAAACAATAAAAACGTTCTATATTACCTAAAAAGACCAAAAAACACTAATATAACCTAATAAATACAAAAAACACTAATATACCTTAAAAATCCCTAGAAACCCTAATAAACAATAATAAACTCTAATATAACCAACAAAACCTTAAAACGCTCAAAAACAAAAAAAAACTCTCAAAAACAACAAAAACACATTATATTATCTAAAAAGACCTAACAAACACGAGTATAACCTAATAAAACAAAATATCTAATAAACCCCTAACAAACCCTAATAAACCCTGAAAATCCCTAATAAACCCTAATAAAAATGAATAAACCCTAATAAAACCCTATTAAAACCCTAAAAATACCTTATCAACCCAAATAAACCTTTGACACACCATAACAAAACCTAATAAAACCCAACAAAACCCCAATAAACAAAAAACGCAAACAAACCATTTAAAATCCATAAAAACCCTAATAAACCATAATAAATTAAAATAAAAGATAATAAACCATTAAAAATGCTCAAAAACTCTAAAACACTCTAATAAAACCAAAAAAGTCATAACAACCCCTCATATACATTATCAAAAACTAAAAAACACTCATATACCCTAATAAAAACACTAAAAAACCCTAGTAATCCCTAAAAATCCCTAACAAAAATTATTAAACGGTACTCAACCCTAATAAACAATAATAAAACCTTAAATATACCGACTTAACCCTAATGAAACCCTAAAAATACCTACTCAATCCTAATAAACCTTAACACACCACAATAAACCCTAATAAACCCCACTAAACCCTACAAAATGAAAATATACCAATAAAAAGCCCTAAAACCCCTAATAAATCCTAATAAAACCTATCAAATCTTAAAAGCGCTAATAAACCTGAATAAACACTACTAAACACAAAAAACCCTAATACTCCCTCTTAAAAATTAATAAACCATAATGAACCATAATAAATCCTAATAGATCTTAAACATACCCAAATATACCATAATATACCATAATATACCCTAATAACCCTACTCAATTATATTAAAACCCTGAAAATATCTAATAAACCTTGACACACCATAATAAACCCTAATAAAATCCCAATAACCCCACCAAACCCTAAAAAATGCTAATATACCATTAAAAACCCCTAAAACCCTGACAAAACATAATAAAAGTTAATAACACATAAAAATCCTAAAAAATGATGTTAAACCCTAAAAATACCTCTAATAATAATAGTAGTAATAACGCATGTGCATGTGCATATGCATGTACATGGTTTAAATAAAAATCATAACGAATGTTCGTGTGCATATGCATGCACATTTGCATGTGAATGATAATAAATAATAAATTATAAATAATAATTCATGTGCATTGCATGTGTATGTGCATGTGCATGCGAATGATAATAAATAGTAAATAATAACACACAACCAAGTGAATGTGCATGTGCATGTGCATGTGCATGGTAATAAAAAATAAATATTAACAAAGTCCACATGAATGTGCATTTTCATGTGAATGATAATAAATAATAAATAATAACACATCTGATAATAGAATAACACAAGTGCATTGTGTGTGCACGTGCCTGAGAATAAATAATAATAACACATGTGATAATAGAATAATGCAAGTGCATTGCATTTTCATGTGCATGGTAATAAATTATATATAATAACGCACATGTATGTGCATTTACATGTAATGAAAATGATAATGGCTCATGCACATGCATTGTAATAAATAATAAATAACAATGCACATGCATGTGAATTTTTATTTGATGAGACAAACAATAACAACAATAATAATATAATAATAATGCAAGTGCATTTCATCTACACGTGCATAATAGTAAATAATAAATAAATAATAGTAAATAAAAACGCACAAGCATGTGCATGTGCATTTACATTTGATAATAATATTAATAATACTAATTGTAATAATAATAATAATAATAACGCATGCACGTGCATGGTAATAAATAATAAATAACAATGCACATGCATGTGTATTTTCATGTGATAATTATAATAATAATGATAATGATAATAATAAGAATAGTAATAATAAAAACTGTGATAATAATAATAATAATAATTATTATAATAAAAGAATAATACAAGTGCATTGCATATGCACGTGTATGGTAATAAATAATAAATAATAACTCACGTGCCTATGCATTTTCATGTGATGACAATAATAATATCAGCAGCAGTAGTAGTAGTGATAATAGTAGTAGTACCAATGCATGTGATAATAGAATATTGCATGTGCATTACGTGTGCACATTCATGGAAATAAATAAGAATGCGCGTGCATTGAATTTTCATGTGACGATGATGACGACGGTAATAATAATAATAATAATATTAATAATAACAACGCATGTGATAATAGATTAACACACGTGCATTGAAGGTGCGTGTTTATGTATTTTAATTTGCATTTGCATGTGCATTTCCATGTGATGATAATAACAATAATAACAACAAAAACAAGAACAACAACAGCCACAATAATAATAATAACAATAAGAATAACAATGAATGTGATAATAAAATAATGTGTGTGCATTGCATCTGCACTTCCATGGTAATAAAAAATAAATAATAATGCATGTGCATGTGCATGAGATGATAATAATAATAATAATAGTAATAATAAAAATTATAACAACAACAATGCATGTGATAATAGAATAACACACATGCATTGCATGTGCAGTGCCTGATAATAAATAATAACTCATAGCGAACATGATGATAATAATAACAACAATTGTAATATTAATAATAATAGCTCATGTGATAATAGAATAACGCACATGTGTTGAATGAGCGCATGTATGGTAATAAATAATAACGCACATGAATTTTCATTTGCATTTGATGATAATAACAATAATAACTATAATAGTAATAATAACAATAACAATAAAAATGCATTTAATAACAGAATAATGTAGGTGCATTGCGTGTGGGTGTTCATGGAAAAAAATAATAATAGACATGCATGTGCATTTTCATGTGATGATAATAATAATAGTAGTAGTAATAATAATAATAATAATAACAATAGCAACAATAACAACAACATATGAACATGCATGTAAATAAATAATAAATAATAAATAATAAATAATAACGCATGTGCATATGACTGAAAATTATTTTTTTTATTAAGAAAAACACTTTGAGGAAAAAGTGATAAACCATAAGTCCAACAAGAACCAAACAGCAACAAGCAGAAGATCAGAAACAATCTCACCCAAGCATAAGCAGCAACCGCAGGCTCCAAAGAAGGACCACTCGGTGATCCCATGCAAGCATGGTCCCTCCCGATGGCAAGCCATCCCTCCGTATCAACCACATCCCAAATGGCCTGTAGAGGAACAAGCAGCATGCTCAAGCTCGTCTGAGCCGAAATGACCCTTCCGCATTCTTCACACAATCAGGACAGTAACTCAACAAGGCATAAGTTAGGAAAGAGGTAAAATAGAATCATTAAAAACCAGATGGATTATACCAGAGTCAATGTCCCTAAACACTCTCCAGGATAGATTAGATACCTGCAGAAGAGGATCACCTCTTATCATGTCTTCAAAGGAGGAAGACAGCGTATTCCAGACCTGCATATATTCCTCAAGACTGATTAACCCCTTGTTGAAACCTCCAACTAGGGTCAAGTCCTGTTTATCCACCCAAATATACTGGTCCTCATTAAGCTCCACTTCAATATTCCTACTCATCATCTTGTCTGCATCCTCTTCCGAGGCGTTGAGGAATAACACTTGCTCTGACACCACATCACCAGAACTTAAGACCAAATCCCAGGAGGGATCATGCTGTCCAGCTGCCTTTTGGTGACACCTACTCTCCTTATCCAGCTTCTCCACCAATATTTTCTTGGTTGAACGGGTCTTCATATGAGGGGGTAAGGAGGAGTAATCCTTCCTACCCCTCCTTCCTCGCTTCCTCTTGGCCCTCCTCGAACCAGAATCTGCATCTGATAAGCTTCTACCGACCATGTCGCGTTCATTTCCCCTTCCACCATCATCATACTCTGGATAGGTATTTCCCCTAGTCCTATCTTCCAACAAAAAACCATCAGCACTCCCCCTGTTGTCCTTACCATCCTCAACCAAGGCAGCTGTTTCAATACCAATCTCCTCCTCAGCCAGCATTCCATACCTGTTGCTCAAGGAAACTGGCGTCCGGGCTGAAGATCTAGCCCCTGGCAGACAGGCAGCGCTCAACCCTTCTGCATCCTCGAGGTTGGCCTGAACCTACACCTCCAGAACAGACCCTCTCAGTTGGATCAGAGCACTAACCAGAACAGGTCCTACCCCACTGACCCCATCCTTCCCCATGGCATGGATTTCCTCAGCACCTAATCCCTCCAGAATGGCGGGTTGATCATAACCCCTTCCCATATATTGAGGCTGTGGGTTCAGAGTCTCCCGACCTCTGACTGGAACACAATTGGCCTAAAACCTGGAAGGATCACCTGCAGACAAAGAGGGGCTCGCCAACGCCCCAACCGCAGGACCCCGGTCCTCATTTCCCATGCTACTCGAAGCCTGTAAACCACCCAGATTCTTCCTGGGGTCAACAGCCACCGCCTCCACCTGAGGCTCGGAATCCTTCGAAGTCTCCTTTAGAACTGTGCCCGCAGACCTCGTCCTCCCCGAGTCAGAGAATTCCCTTAGCGAAACTTTAGCAGGACCGTGGAACCCCACCCCGGGATGGCCAGGAGACCCCTGCTTCTAAACACGCCGAATTTCCTCACTATGATCACTCGTATCCGCCAGCACCTCATGTGCCCTCAGTTGGTGTGCAACAGGCTCGGTGCCAAAACCAGAACCAGCCCCATGACCTTCGATGTGACCTGAATCACCCTTGTCCATCGCAGAAGACTCAGCCACCACCGCTGCAGCCCTTTTACGACACTCCTCCATATGGTGACCCTGCCTATGGCAGAAGGAACAGAACGAGATCCAGGATTCGTAGAAGATATTTTGCACGTACCTGTACTGCCCTTCAACCACGATCCATACCTTGTCGGGAGGAGGGAGGGATAGCTCCATCTCCACATAGATGCGCGCTACAATTGGATTCACCATGGAGTTGGTCTTCCAATCCGCACAGAGGAACTGGCCTAGGGAATTGCCGATTGACCGAAGGAGAGCTGGATTCTGAAATGGAAGCGGTAGCCCCGGAAGTTGGATCCATATTTCCGATGAGGAAGCGTCGCGACTCATGTTCAAGTCAAACGTCCAGCGGTGTAAATGGAATGTAATCCCCTTAACAGATCTGCTAGCACGGGACCAAGCCATAGCCAGGTCGTCTTCATCCGTGAGGAAAACGAGAATTTCGCGCGTTCCAAGGAGACCGACAACCGCATGGTGGTCTAAACCCCATTCCTGGTTCACGAACCTCTCGAACACCTCAACCAGAGGTCTTTGGCGAGTGAACTTTGCAACCAGAGCCGTGGAGAGAAGCGACGAAGCTTCAGAGAATTCTTTGGACGAAACTGGGACAACTGGATGTCCGTTGTAGAGGCCAGGTACCTTTGGAGAGACGTCAATGCTGGATAGGAACGGGCGCCTCCTATGTACTGCATCTCGAAGAGGAGGAGGAAGAGTCCGCCCCTCCCCCTGCCGGGGAGGGGCCATCACCGCCACCATGCAGATAGGGCATCACCGCCGCCATGCGGCTAGGGCACTACATAGTAGGGAACTACCAATGGTGTGTATAAATACCCAATCCAACGCATGTGCATATTCATTTCCATGTGTTGATAATAATAATAATAATAATAATAATAATAATAATAGTAATGATGATAATGATAATTATAATAATGATAATGATAATAATGATAATAATGATAATGATAATAACAATGTGTATGATAATAGAATAACACACGTCCTAACAAACCCTAACAAAACCTAACAAACCCTAACAACCACTAATAACACCTTAGAACCACTAATAAACCCAAATAACACCTGAAATCCACTATTAAACCCTAAATCCCTAATAAACACTAATAAATCATAATAACCTGTAATATGCCCTAAAAACACTATTAGACTCTAATAAACGCTACAAAAGCCCTAAACCCCCTAATATACAATAAAAAACACTGTTGAACCATAATAAATCTTAATGATCACTAAAAACCCTAACAAACCCAACAAAACACTACAAAACCTCCCAAATAATAGCCTATAAAACCCTAAAACCCCCAAATAAACCCTAACACACCCTAATAACCCCATAATAAATCAAAACAAACCCTAACAACCTCTAATAAACTGTAACAAATCCTAACAACATCAAATAAATTGTAACAAACTGAAACAAACCATAACAAACCCCTAATAAACCGAAATAAACCGAAACAAATCTTAATAAACCCTAATAAATCAAAATAAACCCAAATACATGTTAATAAACCCTAATAAATAAAATAAACCCTAAGAAACACTAAAAATCCAAAATAACCATAAAAAAGGTTGATAAAACCAGGAAAACGCTATTAGTGCCTACAAAAGCCCAATAAAACCCTAATATACAATAAAAATGCTAATAAACCATTACAAATCCTAAAGAACACTAATAAACCCTAAATAACCCTAATAAACCCTAAAGAACCATAATAAACTCTAAAGAACACTAAAAACCCCTAAAGAACCCCAAAAACACTAAAACACATTACATAAACCCTAAAAACTTCTACAACACCCAAACAAACCATAAAACACATTAAAAACCCTAACAACCCCTTTCATTCTTAGAAAAACAAATAAACCCTTACCCCCCCCCCCCAAAAAAACCATTGAAAACCCATCAAATACCATAAAAACCATAAACTCCTGTTAACAACCCTAAAAACCCTAAAACCAATACAACCCATAAACAACCATTAAAACCCTAAAAAAGGAAACAAATAGATACATAAACCCAAAAAACGTTACATATACCCTAAAAATGAAACATAAACACTAAAAATGCAACATAAACCCAAAAAACGCAACATAAACCCAAAAAACGCTACATAAACCCAAAAAGCACTACATAAACCGTAGAACTGTAAAATAAACTCTAAAGAACGCAACATAAACATTAAAAAACGCTACATAAAACCTAAAAACACAACATAAACCTTACAAACACTACATGAACCCTAAAAAGGTTACATAAACCTGAAAAAATGCAATATAAATGCTACATCACCCCTAAAATGCTACATAAACCCCGAAAATGAAACATAAACCTTAAAAAATACTATATAAAACCTAAACCCTAAACATGATACATCAACCCTAAAAATGTTACATAAACCCTAAAAATTTGATATGAAATCGGCAGATGACATTGACTTGATGGCATGTACGAAGTTGGAGTTACATGTCCAAATGATGGAAGGATGATTAAATAGACTACAAGTGGCAAAAAAATCCCATCTTACTACATTAAAGGTCCCAAAACTAAGTTGCATGCCCGGAAGTGTAAAAGGGGCTTATTATCACTCTTATTTAAGCCCAAATGAGATGCATAAAGCCCAAGACACTTTTTTGCACGAATTTTGGAAGTATTTCCCATTTGGAGATTCTAGAATGGCATCATTGGACACCAATTTCAAATCCGATGGTCTAGGTACTCAAAGACAAATCTGGTGGGCTATGGTTGGAAAGGCATGGGAAACTTTTCCCAAAAGCCATTGTTAGACTTTATCTTTTTGACTTTAAGGGGAAAAGGTACGTTTAGCCTTTATGACTTAAGGGTATAAGACCCTTGACTATTATATCACCCCTTGGATAAAAATAGCCACCCCATGGCATTTTATTTTCATCCAAGATTGAATTGAGGGCTTATGATTTGTTTCTCTCCATTATGGGAGAATTGTTCCTAATTTACCCTTTCTCTTGTGCATTCTTCCCCCTTGCTCCCCATTCATCATCCTGTTCATTAAAACTCCAAGCATAACACTTTTTGGGAGAGTTGACAAAAAAATAAAAAAAGCGGATACAATTACTTTATCAGCATGTTTTACATTATTATCACTTTTCATTTCCGTACATCACTTTCTCCATAATTTTTCTTCATCCCCATATTATATTTGGCTCATATTGTTATTAATTTTTATTATCTTGCACAACCCGGAAAAACCCACATACCACCTTTCTACCCCTTCCTTCCACCCTATTTTTGATCCTTTAAAATTTTTAAAACCTTTACCACTCAAGCAGGTTTTGTTAAACCATCCCTCGACGCAATCTTTGTTTGGGAAGGATTGGTGGCACATGATCATCCCAAACAAGGTTTTATATTTCATAAGATATTGGGATTTAAATTGAGTGTTGAGAGTGGAGAGAAATAATCCAAAAAAACATTCTTGAGTGTGTGTAACTTGTGTGCGTGTGTGTGTTAGTGTTGTGTGTGCGTGTGTGTACATCTTTCGTGTGTGAGTGAGTATCCATTCAAGAGTGTGTGTGTATCCTTGTATTCATGAGTGTGTTAATCTTTTGTGAGTGAGTGTGTATATCTTGTTGTGTGTGTATGTGTGTACATCTCTTATGTGTGTGAGTGTGTATTCTTGTGAGAATATGTGGGTATTCTTGTGTGCGTGAGTGTGTATATCTTGCATGCGTGAGTGTGTATCCTTATTTTCATGAGTGTGTGTGTGTACATATTTTTGTGTGTGTGTTTGTACATTTCACGTGTGTGCATGAGTGTGTATCATTGTGTGTGTTTCTCCCCGTGTGTGTTTGCGTTTGCGTAATTCGTCATGGCAGAAGATCGTGGGAAGCAAATTGCTCATGGTAGTGATGAAGAAATTCTAAGTAGATCTCCCACACAAAAATCTACGCAACTCCAAATGTAAGATTTGGCAAGCCACATCGAGAAGCTTCTTGAAAAGAAATTAGAAGTGCTACATGATAGGATTGATGAATGGGAGAATAAACCAAGCCTGAGGATGATCCATGATAACCCACATCGCTCTTCAACACCATATCTTCCTTGCATCCTAGAGGAGGAGATGGATAACATTGATGATGATATTGAGGATATCCCACAAAGTATGAGGTTTTACCAACAACCTAGAGGAGGCCAAAGGAGACCACATGAAGATGAACTACATGGCAGGATCAAGGTAAAACACCCTCCATTTCAAGAGAAAAGTGATCTAGAAGCATACTTGGAGTGGGAGATTCGGATTGAGGAGATGTTCTCATGCCATACCTATTCTTAAGAGAAAAAGGTAAAAATTTTAGCCCTTTAATTCAATAATTATTCATTAATATGGTGGGATCAAATTCAAATGGTGAGATCTAGATATGGAGGATGTCCTATCCAAACACGGGAAGACAAGAAATTTTCCATGTGGAAGCGGTTTGTAACCTCACACTACCATAGAGATCTTCACAACAAACTTTTGCGGCTCACCCAAGGGAGTAAGAGTGTAGAAGACTACTAAAAGGAGATGAAAATTGCCATGATTCTATCAAACATCGAGGAGGATCTGAAGGCAACCATTGCACGAATTTTACATGGGCTCAATCGGGAGATTGCAAATCAAGTGGACATGTACCACCATGTATAGATACAAGATATGATCCACCGAGCCACCAAGATTGAACAAAAAATAAAAATAAGGAGAAACATGAGGAAACCCACTGCCCCTTTCACACCATGGAGAAATTCGAGGAAGGAGATTGGAGAACCATTAAAGGAAAAAGAGGTGGTTGACCGCAAAAGTGACAAGGTAATTCTTCCACCTATGAAACGTACTTTTGAGTCTAACCAAATGAGGAATCAGGATATTCAATGTTTCAAATTTCAATAAATGGGTCACATTTCTAGTGAGTGGCCAAAAAGTCATACCATGACCATCAAAAAGTATGTAGAGTGGGAGATCGATAGAGGGAACTCAGAGAAAGAGGTGGAGGATTCCTTGAAAATTGATAATGGAGAATTTGTAGAAGAAGGTGATCTTCTCATCACAAGGAAGGTCTTGAGTTCTCAAATGATTTTTAATGAGAAAGATAAAAGGAATAATATTATCCATGCCTAGTGCCAAATCAATGGGAAGGTATGCAGTGTCATCATCGGTGGGGGAAGATGCAGCAATGTGGCGAGCATTGAATTGGTGGAGAATTTGAGGCTCCCAATATTGAAGTACCAATATCTATACATACTTCAATGGTTGAATGATTGTAGAGATCTGATGGTCAAAAAACAGGTGATGGTATTATTCAACATTGGGAAGTATAATGACTTGGTACTATGTGATGTTGTACCAATCAAGGCATGCCACATACTTTTAGGTCAGCCATCGAAACATGATCAGCGTGTGACCGATGATGGTTTTGTAAACCATAATTTTATAATCCGAGGGGAACCTATAACCCTCATCCTCATTCCCACCAAACAAGTTCAAGAAAGATCATATTTTAAGAGAGAAGAAAAAAATGAGTGATCAAGAAAAAATGGGAGAATGAGAAAAAAGAGAGAATGGGGGGATAGGTGATAATTAGAGAAGAAGATCTATTGAATTTAACAAAAAATCAAGAGATAAAAGAGAGGTCAACGAGTGGAAAAAATGAAATGATAGATAAGAGAGAGGTTAAAGAAGCTTTTATTTCTCAGAAGAACCTTCTAGTACTTATGTACAAAGAGGTAATGTTGAACACTAACGACTTAACTTCTTCTATAATGACCCATACTTTATATACATTGTTATTACTTCATAATTGAATCATACCTACTACAACATATAAAAAAACCATGATAAGACCTTATAGGTATAGTTTCTTTAGAAACTCCAAAAAATAAACAACTAGTTCATAAATCATCTACATTGTCTCCCGCTTATTTCATCATATCTAGAGTACCTTTTGGCATATCCTACTTAATACCCTTCTTCCTGACCTGGGGAAAAGAAAACCTACAAAAGGGTAAGCTCAAATGATCAGTAAGGGTAAACAAAGGAAATATCAATCATATCATATTCATAAGTACATAACATTTTAAAAATCATAACCTGCCAAAGAGATCATAATATCATGACATGGGATAAATCATAGTAGTGAAATGTAATCCCAATAACCATAACATAAACATTAAACTTTGTGGAATACACACATAACCATAGAAAATCATTTCGTATTAGTCAAGACTCATTGCCAAGACCATCATAGCAGACAAAGTCCATTACTGAACCGATTTCACACCTCGTTCAAGTCCTGTATCACTAAACCAGATTAACTTTTCGTTCCAGCCATGTCTATCTCATAAGATATAAATCTTTACCCAACGCATTGGAGGGAGATATTGGTCCCACCCATCTAATAATTAAACCAGTCTTATGTGTTCCATAAAATCATAAATCATACATCATAGCATAACCCATGTAAATTTAAACATCATTCCATAATAACATAATCCATATAAGATAAAAGGATTTCATAAAAATAATTCCATCATTACATAATCAAATCAATGTAATAATAGAGAGAGAAACAGAACCCTATATTATCTTAGATGGAAAATAATTTTGATAAAACACTTGAACTCCATTCTTTATGAAAATATCCTTTCTACTTAATAAACATTTTCCTTTCTCAACATGTCATACTAAAAGAAGTTAATTGGAAATAAACATTAAAAACATGTAATGTAAGTTTCAAGGAAATAATTTTCTATGAAATCATAAAAATCCATTCATGTCGTATAAGTTTAAAAAAACATTCTTCTCGTACTTTGGCCAGAAAATTCAAAAAAGTATCTCGTACTGAAAACGACAAAAGATTGCTTTCATATATTTTACTAAAAATTCAAGAATAGGTAAAATTGGATAAAAGAGTTGTAGGGGGGGATAATATTACATATTGAGGAAATATGAATGTGGATGATAAATATGCCACAGTGAATACCGAAGTATAAACAATCTCAAATAAAAATTTAGATTGCAATATTTTCCCTTACCTTAGGTTCAATATGCTTTGTATGTATCTGAACCTACTGTATAATGATTTAAATAATGTCATTTACTTACTCTAGAATCATATTCATTGTTATGATATCATATATGGTCATATTCTTATCTTCTAATTAGTAATATTTCATTTCTACTTGTTATTCTGGTGTTCATTACTTTATGTTCTTTTACGTGTTTTGTCGAATAAAAACTTATTCCTTTTTCTAGGTTATAGATACATCATTTTCAGAATCGTATTAGTGTAATATGTATCATATTTATTCGTTAAATTCATTTATATAATCATTATTCAATAAAGATCAGGTAGAACGAGTTGCATCACATCATTGCGACGGTAGGTCGTCCGTATGCACGAGCGATGATATCATTCCCATGATTGTGGAATTTTATTGATGTGTATGGTGAATAATATTTTAGAATCAATATAACATTAAAATAATCATATATAGTTATTTCTTCCATCCTTATACCCATCCATGCATGTTAGTGATGAAATAAAATGTTACACCATGGCGTGGAGACGGTAAGTCGTACGTACGCACGCATGGTGTTTTCATTTTTTTCATAGGATGGATAGAAGATAGAATATGTTTGTTTAATATTCATAATAACATATTAGTATAAAAGTGATACTGGAGTTATTACGTAATAATGAAACAACTCATATAGAGGAAGTAGGAGAAGAAGTAAGTTTGAAAGAATCGGTAAAGGATATTACCTCTTCTTCGATGCACCCCCTCTTAACCTCCTCTTAGGGCACTAAAGTTGGTCTTTGAAGAAGACCAGTACCTCTAGTAGGTTTCTAGGTAAGTTCAGAAGTGAATGTGGCAGGGTTTGGACGAATTTGAAAGCTCAAAAATGGTGTGAAGTGGAGAGGGAGGATGTGCCCTTTTATAAGGGAGGAGAGGGGCACCTTTGGAAACCTAAAAAATATTAATTTATAATAAACCCAATCCCCACCTAAAAACATCCAAAATTACTCAAATTTGGATATGATGTAATATAGGGTTTTAATATCATCAACCAATCAAATTTAGGCATGTTTAGATTTTATTTTAAACCTTATCATTTTGATTTATCTTTATTTAATATTTTTAATATTATTTGCTGTAATAATATTTTAATTTTTTGATTGTTATAAATATGTACTTATGTGTTGTTAATTTTCCATAATTAGATAAATTATTAAATTTTAGACCATATGATTTTAAATTTGTAATTTTTATATATTTTTGTGATTTTTAAACAATTTAATAATATGTCATTTTTATAAAATATCAATAGTGTCAATTTTGACACTATTAAATTATTTGGATTTAAAGAAAATCCAAACATAAGATGTATTTGAAAAAAATATTTAACAGATTTATAACATATCGTATTCATCTAAAAAATTCATGGAGCACATTACATTTTTCAAATAATATTTATTTTAATATTTTTAAAAGCATTTATTTGATATTCCTCTTAATAAAATAATTAATACAACATTTTTGTATAATTATTTAATAAACATATTTGTTGCATAAAAATTAAAAATAAAATACTATGATGCATATAAATCTAATATCTTCCATAATAATACTTTTACTCGAATTTATCATCTTAAAATCACAACATTTAAATTGTTATATTTATTAAAGTATGAAGGTGACAACTTTGACATCATTTAAAATGAAATAATATAAGTGTCATAATCACTTTTATATGGCACCAAATGTTCAAATATTATACCCCTGGATGATTATGGTGTAGATACAGTCGACCAATAAGTTTTTGTCAAGTGTTTGGGTCTTTTATGGGTATTATTATTAGAATAAAAACTATATTATTGATTTTTCACTAAATAAATAATTTATGCATCATTAATTTATACGATATTAAGGTAATTAAATATTTCTTCAAAATTAAAAATTAATTAACAAGATAAAGAAAAACATTTTACCTTTCAAATGATTATTTATAATCAAATTTATATTCTGTACATTATTATAATACAACTACTTAAATTATTAAATTTTGAGTGAGACATATTTCACATTCCTTTAAATAAAATAAATTAAAGGTCTTAATCGCATAAAAGTGTGTTATAATAGATAAAATTTCGACACATGTATATTTTAGGACGAAATATAATAATACAATTATATTAAGACATGTGTGAGGGTAATTTTATAATATTATCTTTACCTTTAATTACCCGATTTACCTTTAACTGTGGTAAATAAAATTTACCGTAGTTATTATTCATAATGGCCAAATATAAAAAGTATACTATTAACATAATTTGGAAATACTAATTACAAATATGGAATCCATTTTCTAAATTCAAAACACAGAATTTGCAGTATTTAATTTAAAATTAATCCCACTGTTGAGAAAATGGTTTTTAGAAGTTAAAACATTGCAAAAGTTTGAAATGTTTTGACCTATTAATTCAAAGTAAAATTAATGATAATGAAATACATTATATTAAATGGTAAAAATATATTCTATTTATACTTTTAGACCATTAAATATTATAATTTAACCATATAAATTATCTTGATGAAAAAAGTTGAGTTTAATTAACATTTATCGTATTTTTACTATTCATCAGAATGTGAAGGTTATCCAAATAATGTCAAAAATTTATCCAACGTAAATTTTTATATCCTGATTCAAAATAAGAAGTTTAATTTGTAAAATTGAACATATAAACTTGTCAAAAATTATATTTAATATGGGTACGCCCTCAAAAGGTGACAAAACTGCATTTTTTTAAAATTCATCTTTTATCTGAAAAATTAATTTTGTTCTCATACCATGTCCTAGAAAATGTGTAAGATGAATTATAATGTTATAAAATTCAAAATGTGGTCAATACTATTTATAAAGGATAGTTTATATAATATTTTAATAACATATCATTATTTAGTGAAACTTGGTGTTGCGTACAACACAAGCTATCGAGGAAGGTTGCTCTTGCATTTAATGCAAGCCAAGCCAGTGCTGCGTTTAGTGAAAGCTTCCTTTAGTGTTACATATAACATAAGAAAAAATATATCATAAAATTTCAGGTGTTACATTCTACCCCCCATAAAATGAATTACTCCCTCGAAATTCGTCACTTTATAATAAACAGATGAGGATACCTCTCTCTCATCATATCCTCAACTTCCCATGTAGCTTCTTCTAATTGGTGGTTCCTCCATAATAAATTAACTAAGTGAGTTGTCTTGTTTTGTATAACTTTTTCGCTACGATATAGAATCTCTATCAGCAATTTTTTATAAGAAAGATCTTGCTCTAGCGGTACAACTTCTGAGCTTAGTACATGGGAAGGATCAGGTATGTACTTTCTCAGGAGAGATACATGGAACACATCACGATCTTGAGAGAGATTCGATAGAAGAGCCAACCGGTAAGCTACCTTACCCACACGATTCAGTATTTCAAAAGGACCAATATACCTATGGATCAGCTTTCCCTTATTTCTAAATCTCATTACTCTCTTCCAAGGAGATATTCGTAAGAACACTTTATCACCCACTTCAAACTCTAGGTCTTTTCATCGGTTTTCGGCATAACTCTTTTGTTGACTCTGAGATTCTATTATGTGTTGTTAAATAGATCTAACCATTTCTGCCATCTCATCAACAAGATAAGGTCCTAATAGCTTTCTTTCCCTAACTTCATCCCAACAAGTTGGAGTTCTATATTTCTTTCCATAGAGAGCTTCATAAGGAGCCATCTAAATACTGGAGTGAAAGATTTTATTATAAAAAAATTCTACTAATGGTAGGTGTTGATCCCAACCACCTTTGAAATCCATAGAGCAAGCTCTCAACATTTCTTCTAGAGTTTGAATTTTCCTCTCAAACTGTCCATCTGTCTAAGGATGATAAGCAATGCTAAAACACAACTCTGTATCTAGAGTATACTGAAGAATTCGCCAAAACATCGAGGTAAACCTCAGATCCCGATAATATATAATGGAAAGTGGTACTCCATGCAATCTTACAACTTCCTTTACAAATATCCTGGAAAGATGATCAAGAGAGAAATCTTCTCTAATATCAATGAAGTGTGCCAACTTCGTAAGATGATCAACTATAAGCCAGATAGAATTATTTTCTTTGGATGTTTTAGGAAGTCCAGGGACAAATTCCACATGGATGTTTTCCCATTTCCATTCTAGTATGGGTAATGTTTTTAACATCCCCTTAGTCTTCTATCTCTCAACTTTAACTTACTAATAAACCAAGAATCTAGAGACATATTTTTCAACATCTCTTTTCATTCCATCCCACCAGAAGTACTCTTTAAAGTCCCTATACATCTTCATGCTTCTAGGGTAAATAGAGAATGAAGAGCTATGAACCTCATCCAATATTTCCTTCTATAATTCTGGGATGGGAGGAACACAAACCCGATTTCTGAACCTTATTATTTCATCACAATCAAAGTGGAATTCCGAAACATTTCTCACCTTCTTTTGTAACTCTGCATCTTCTTTATGTACCTCTTTAATCTTCACATGTATAGATGGTTGAACATTCATTTGAGAAATATAAGATCTTCCCCATTCCATTATAATTCCAAGATCCATCCTTTGTAAATCCATTAATATTGGATCTTTTGTGATCCTCATCATGGATAATCTAGCATGCTCTTGCCGACTTAATGCATCTGCCACCTTGTTTGATTTCCCAGGGTGATAATGAATTGAGCAGTCGTAATCCTTAATCAGCTCCAACCATCTTCTTGGGCGAATATTAAGCTCCTTTTGTGTCAATATATACTTTAAACTTTTATGATCAGTATAAATATCATACCTTTAACCATAAATATAATTCCTCCAAATCATTAATGCAAACATTACCGCAGCTAACTCTAAATCATAAGTTGGGTAATTTTGCTCATGGATTTTCAACTGTCATTAGGCATAAGCTATCACCATATCATTTTTCATGAGAACACATCACAATCCCTTCCTGGATGCATCACTGTAGATCCCAAACCATTCTCCACTACAAGGCAGTGTGAGCATAGGTTCACTGGATAACCTTCTTTTTAACTCCTTGAAATTCTCTTCACACTCCTCCGAACATAACTCCTTTTCTAGTAAACCTGGTGAGGGGATTAGATAATCATGAAAAATATTTCAAAAAATGTTGATAATATCCTGCCAAACCTTGAAAACTTTGGATCTCAGTTACTGTTGTTGGTCTCAACCATCTTTCGATAACCCTTGTTTTTTCGGGATCCACAGATATCCCCTCTTTTGAGATTATGTTACCCAAAAATGAATCTTTTTGAAGCCAAAATTCACACTTGATAAATTTGGAATAAAGCTTCTCCTTTATTAGGGTCTTTAAATCAATTCTCAAGTGATCTTCATGTTATTCATTTCTCTTTGAATATATAAGAATATCGTCTATAAAGACTACCACAAACTGATCAATAGAGTCTCTAAAGACTCTATTCATTATATCCATGAAGATAGCAGGATAATTAGTAAGACCAAATGGAATCACTATAAATTCATAGTGTCCATACCTAGTACGGAAATCCTTCTTTGGTATATCCTCACATTTTACCCTTAATTGATGATATCCTGAACATAGATCAATCTTGGGAAAGTATTGAGCTCCGTGTAGTTGTCAAATAAGTCATCAATGCATGGGAGAGGATATTTGTTCTTGATAGTGATCTTGTTAAGTTCTCGATAATCAATGAAGAGTCTCATTGATCCATGTTTCTTCTTAACAAATAGAACGGGTGCTCCCAAAGGTGATGCACTGGGGAATTTGAATCCCTTATCAATATTCTCTTGAAGTTACTTCTTAAATTCCTACAACTAATTGGGGCCATTCTATAAGGTTTCTTTGAAATGGGTATAGCACCCGGTTTGAGTTCTATTGAAAACTCAACTTCACGATTTGGTGAAAGACCTGAAAATTCTTCTGGAAAGACATCATCAAACTCCCGTACAATGGGAATATTCGCAATCATGTGTTTTTTCCAACCATTTGAGATAAACAACCTTCATTTATTGGAATAAAGACCCATAAGATAGAAGAAATTTCCATTGGAAGGTTGTGTTCATCGTTGAATCGATAGATGATCATAGATTGATCAGGAATATGAAATGTGACTTCCCTTCTTTGGAAATTGATATGAGATCCATATAAGGAATGCCAATCCATGCCAAGAATCACATCAAATTACACTATAGAAAGGATCACAAGATTTTTAGAAATCACTTTCCCACAAACTTCAATCAGAGAAGAATTGTAAACTTTTTATGCGACAGTTGTGCCATTAGGGGTTGTCACAGCTAACTCAATATCTAATTGATGAGGTAATATGGTGATACCATTGGAAAATTCATCAAAAGTAAAAGAGTGGGTGGCACTAGAATCATATAAAACATTTTATACTTTAGAGTGGATGGTAAGTGTACTTTTCACCACTTCGTTATCGTACTCCACATCACCGATAGAAATTGCATGTGACTTTCCTTTGTCTTTGGCCTTAAGAGTTTGTTGACATCGATAATCATAAAATCCCCTTAGATTAGGGATTTTATTGGCATAATTACCCATTTCTTGGCACTTGTAACATTTAATTGTAGGAGGTGAATTATGTGTAGCCTTTTCTTTGTTTGCATCACTAGACATCTTTTTCCCATCACTGCGGCATTCAATTGCCTGATGACCTTCTTTTCCACACTTAAAACATTTACTTGTCCCTTTAATAAAATTCCCTCCATTTTTCTTTCCACACATTGAGAAAAAGGGAAAAATCATCTTCTTTTCAGTGTGGTCTTTATATTTTCATTTGAATTCCATTTTCCTCTTCTTATCAAACCCATATGACTGATGGGTTACTCCAATCTCCTTCTCAACCTTGAGAGCACATCGAACATTTTCTTCATAGTTATTGAAGTCCCTTATGGATAACACCCTTCGAAGACTTGGTTATAATCTACTAAATAATCGATCGATATTACTCTCAGGTTGGATAATAATTCTGGAAGCGTACCTTCAAGTCTTGTAAAATTTTCTATGTAAGTACCAACTAATTCATCGTCCTTTTTATTTAGTTCAAGAAACTCCTTCTCCATCTTTTTTTGAAGAATTATAGGGAAGTACTTATTGAAAAATATGTTTTTGAACTCGTTCCATTCCATGGACTCAATTTATTCTCTTTGCCTCATATTGTTGACAAGATTCCACAATTGATCAGCTTCAACATCAAAAGGATATACTGCTAAGATGAATTTATCATGTTCAGAACATTGTAGAACTGAAAATATCTTTTCAGTGGTACTAATCCATTGTTCAGCCATTAATGGATCCGAAGACCCACTGAATGAAGGTGGATTCTGCCTCATGAAGGATTCAACAAAATGTTATTCCTTCCTTTGCCCGTTTTGAAGTCATGCATGATTCATAGCTTGAGAATGTTGAGTGATCATGGCTACAAGATTTTTCATTCTAGCTCCCAAAACGATTGGTTGCTCAGGGAGACAATCATTGCATTGCCCGTCACATTCAGCATTAACACGGTTCCTTCTGGTTCCATCCATTGACTAAAACCAAGAAGCATAGTGTGAAAAACACTAATCATAATAGGAAAACCACGCAATCAAGAATAAAATTTCACACTTCAGGTCTTATCATAGGTTATTCATGGCCATTTCTAAAATACTAATATTTTGTTCTATGCTTAGACATATCCTTAGGGTTCTTACTAAGGCTTTCACATCCTAGTTTCCAAAGGATGATGATACCTTTCCTCTGATACCAACTATAACGACCCGTACTTTACATACATTGTTATTACATCAAAATTGAAGCATACTTATTACAACATATAACAAAACCAAGATAAGACCGTATAGGTATAGTGTCTTTAGAAACTGGGAAACATAAACAAATGGTTCATAAATCATCTACATTGTCTCTCGCTTATTTCATCATATCTAGAGTCCCTTTGGGAATATTCTACTTAATACCCTTCTTCCCAACCTGGGGAAAATAAAACATACAAAAGGGTGAGCTCAAATGCTCAGTAAGGGTACACAAAGAAAATATAAATCATATCATATTCATAAGAACATAATATTTTGAAAATCTTAACCCGCAAAAGAGATCATAATATCATGACATGGGATAAATCATAGTAGTGAAATGTATTCCCAATAATAATAACATAATCATGAAACTTTGTGGCATACACACATAGTCATAGAAAATCATTTCGTATTAGTCAAGACTCATTTCCAAGACCATCATAGCGGACAAAGTCCATTACTGAACCGAGTTCACTCCCCATTCGTGTCATGTATCACTGAACCTGAATAACTTTCCATTCCAGCCACGTCTATCTCATGAGATATAAATATTTACCCAATGCATTGGAGGTAGATATAGGTCCCACCCATCTCATAATGAAACCATTCTTATGTGTGCCACAAAATCATAAATCATACTTCATAGCATAACCCATGTAAATTTAAACATCATGCCATCATAACATAATCCATATAAGATAAAAGTACTTCATAAAAACAATTCCATCATTACATAATCAAATCAATGTAATAATAGGGATAGAAACAGAACCCTATATTATCTTAGATGGAAAATAATTTTGATAAAACACTTGGACTCCATTATTTAGGAAAATATCCTTTCTACTTCATAAAATATTTTCCTTTATCAACATGTCATACTAAAAGCAGTTAATTGAAAATACACTTAAAAACATGTAAAGGAAGTTTCATAGAAAGAATGATCTATTAAATCATAAAAATCCTTTCATTCTGTATAAGTTAAAAAAAATTCTTCTAGTACTTTGGTCAGAAAAGTCAAAAAAGTATCTTGTACTGAAAACAGCAAAAGATTCCTTTCATATCTTTTACTAAAAATTCACTAATAGGTAAAATTGGATTTAAAAAATTGTAGCAGGGGTAATATTACAAATTGAGGAAACATTGATTTGGATGATTAATATGCCCCAATAAATACCAAAGTATAAACAATCTCAGATAAAAATTGAGATTGTGATATTTTCTCTTACCATAGGTCTAATATACTTTGTACGTATCCGAAACTCCAGTATAATGATTTAAATAATGTCATTGACTTATTCCAGAATCATATTCTTTGTTATGATATCATATATGGTCATATTCTTATTTTCTTATTAGTAATATTTCATTGCTACTTGTTATTCGGCTGTTCATTGCTTTATGGTTTTATGCGTGTTTTGTCGAATAAATTCTTATTCCTCTTTTTAGGTAATAGATACATCATTTATAGAATGGTATCAGTGTAATATATATTATATTTATTCGTTCAATTCATTTATATAATCATTATTCAATGAAGATCATGTAGAACGAGTCGCATCACATCGTGGAGACTGTAGGTCGTACGTACGCACGAGCGATGATATCATTCCATGATTGTGGAATTGTACTGAAGTGTATGTTGTATAATATTTCAGAATCAATATAACTTTAAAATAATCATATATAGTTATTTCTTCCATTCTTATACCCATCCATGTATATATTTGGGGTTTGGCTTAGTGGTAAGAACCCCATAATTCTACATGAAAATTGATGTTCAAAACCCATTGGGTGCAGGGTACTTTAGCAGTACTATAGAGGTGGCGGAATTGTAGAAATGGTAGGCACTATAGCGATGGCAGGTCACTGTAGCAGCAGCAAAGAACTATAGCAGCGGATGGTACTGTGCAGTACTGTAGTAGTGTGGGAACTATAGCAGTATTATTCACAGAATGGGTTTTGGGCAAAAAAATGGGCCTACGGGCCATGTGATGGGATAAAATACCCACTGGGACTTCGGGATATGTAATGGGTCACCCTCTACCTAGTTAAAGAGTTATTGTATTTTCTTTAGTGATAAATGAGTCTTCGGCGACATCCTTTAGAAAAAAGATTACACCACGGCGTCGAGACAGTAAGCCGTACGTATCCATGCGTGGTGATTTCATTTTTTTTCATAGGATGGATAGAAGATAGAATATGGTTGTTTCATATTCATAATAGTATATCAGTATAATATTGATACTGGAGGTATTAATTAATAAGAAAACAACTCATATAGAGGAAGTAGGAGAAGAAATAAGTTTGAAAGAATCAGTAATGGATATTACCTCTTCTTCGATGCGCCTCCCCTTAACCTCCTCTTAGGGCACTAAAGTTGGTCTTTGAAGAAGAACAGTACAACTAATAGGTTTCTAGGGAAGTGGATAAGTGAAATGGGCAGAGTTTGGATGAATTTAAATGCTCAAAAATGGTGTGAATTGGAGTGGGAGGAGGTGCCCTTTTAAAAGGGAGGAGAGGGACACCTTTGGAAACCTAAAAAATATTAATTTATAATAAACCCAAACCCCACCTAAAAAATTCCAAAGTGACTCAAATTTGGATATGAGGTAAGATAGGGTTGTAATCTCATCAAACAATCAAATTTAGACGTGTTTTGATTTTATTTTAAACATTATCATTTTGATTTATCCTTATTTAATCTATTTAATTTTATTTTCGATAATAATATTCTAATTTTTAAATTGTTATAAATACTTACTTATGTGTTGTGAATATTCCATAGTTAGATACATTTTTACATTTTAGACCATATAATTTTAAATTTTAAATTTTTAAATATTTTTGTGATTTTTAAACAATTTAATAATATGTCACTTTTATAAAATATCAATGGTGTCAATTTTGAAACTATTCAATTATTTGAATTTAAATAAAATCCAACCAGAAGATATATTCAAACCAAAATATTTAATAGATTTATGACATGTCATATTCATCTAAAAAAGCCATGGAGAACATTAACTTTTTCATATAATATTTATCTTAATATTTTTAAAACCATTTATTTGATATTCCTCTTAATAAAATAATTACTACAACATTTTTGCATAATTATTTAATATGATTATTTGTTGTATAAAAATAAAAAATAAAATACTGTGATTCAGATAAATCTTATATCTTCCATAATAATACTCTTACTCGAATTTATCATCATAAAATCACAACATTTAAATTGTTATATTTATTAAAGTATGAAAGTGACAACTTTGACATCATTTAAAATAAAATAATATAAGTGTCATAATCACTTTTATATGAAACCAAATGGTAAAAAATTAAACCCATGGATAATTATTGTCTAAATAAAATTGACAATATAAGTTTTAGTCAAGTTTTTTGGTCTTTTATTGGTATTATTATTGGAATAAAAACAATATTATTTATTTTTCACTAAATAAATAATTTCTGCATCATTAATATATGAGCTATTAAGGTAATTAATATTTCATAAAAATTAAAAATAAACTACCATGATAAAGGAAAACATTTTATATTTCAAATGAGTATTTATAATCAAATTTATATTCTGTATAACCTTATATTAAAAACACTTTAATTATTAAAGTTTGAGTAAGACATATTTCACTTTCCTTTAAATAAAATAAATTAAAGGTCTTAATCACATACAAGTGGGTTATAATAGATACCATTTCGACCCAAGTATATTTTAGGATGAAATATAATCATCCAATTATATTAATACAAGTGTTAGGGTAATTTTATAATATTATCTTTACCCTTAATTACACGATTTACCTTTAACTGTGGTAAATAAAATTTTCCGCAGTTACTATTCATAATTCCCAAAAATAAAAAATATCCTATTAACATAATTTGGACCTACTGATTCCAAATATGGAATCCTGTTTTCCAAATTCGAAACATAGAAGTTTCATTATTTAATTTAAAATTAATCCCGCTGTTGAGAAAACTGGTTTTAAAAGTTAAATCATTGCAAAAGATTGAAATGTTTTTACCTATGAATTCAAAGTAAAATTAATGATAATGACATAAATTATATTAAATGGTAAAAATATATTCTATTTATACTTTATAACCATTCAATATTATAGTTTAACCATAAAAATTATCTTGATGAAAAAAATTGTTTTTAATTAACATTTAGCATATTTTTACTATTCATCAAAATGTGAAGGTCATCAGAATAATGTCAAAAATTTATACAACATAAATTTTTATATCTTGATTCAAAATAAGAAGTTTAAATTTTCAAATTGAACTTATAAACTTGTCCAAAATTATATTTAAAATGGGTGTGCCATTAAAAGGCGACAAAACTGCATTTTTTTAAAAATACTTCTTTTATGCGAAAAATTAATTTTGTTCTCATACCATGTTCTAAAAAATGTGTACGATGAATTATATTGTTATAAAATTCAAAATGTGGTTAATACTATTTATAAAGGCTAGTTTATATAATATTTTAATAACATATCGCTGTTTAGTGAAACTCAGTATTGCGTACAACGCAAGCTATCGAGGATGGTTTCTCTTTCATGTAACGCAAGCCAAGACAGTGTTGAATGTAGTGAAAGCTTCATTTGGTGTTTCATAAAATATTAGAAAAAATATATCATAAAATCTTAGGGTGTTACAAATTCATTGTCAACTATTGTGAAATCTTTGTCACAGGTGTATGATGGATTCATTCTTGAGGAGGCACAACCTTGTCTACTTCCTATTAGAGAGAGAAAATTAATTCAAGGATCCATTAATGGCATCATGGTACTAAAGGATTGAAAGGATTTTCTACCTCACGAAGAGTCATCTTACAAAATGGTAGATCACTCTATAACTCAATTTTTTCCATTTAGAACTTTTTTTGGATTTAGCTTCCCTACCACTGTTGATTAAGTTTCATTTCCTTTCCAGGAAAATAGAAATGTGGAAGGAAAACCACATGTTAACCAACAACATGGAAAATAAAAGAATCTAGAGAGGTATCAAAAGAAATGGAAGTCAAAGATAAATATAAATGGAGATGGGCCAGACTTTGTTCTTGATACGATTGCGTACAAAATCACATTGCAAGGTGAGTACTGAGTTATTTTTAAAGTTAATGTTTCTAATCTTACCTCATATTTGGATGTTGATGATGAAGTTTCGACGACGACTCCTTTTCAAGAGATGGAGGATGATATGAAACTGGTTGATGACATTGACTTGATGTCTTGTGCGAAGTTGGAGTTGCATGTCCAAATGATGCAAGGAAGATTAAAGAGACTACAAGTGGCAACGAAATCCCATCTCACTGCATTAAAATGCCCAAACCTAAGTTGCATGCACGGAAGTGGAAAATGGGCTTATTATCACTCTTATTTAAGCCCAAATAAGATTCATATATCCCAAGACACATGTTTGCACGAATTTTGGAGGTCTTTCCCACTTGGAGATTCTAGAATGGCATCTTTGAACACCAAAGTCAAATCCGGTGGGCTAGGTACTCGAATTCAAATTTTGTGGGCTATGGGTGGAAAGGCATGGGATACATTTCCCAAAAGTCATTATTAGATTTTATCTTTTTGACTATAAGGGGACAAGGTAGGTTTATTCTTTATGACTTTAGGGTATTAGACCCTTGACTATTATATCACCCCATGGCTATAAATATCCACCCCATGACATTGTATTTTCCTCCAAGATTGAATTGAGAGCTTATGCTTTGATTCTCTCCATTGTGTGAGAATTGTTATGAATTTCCCCTTGCTCTTTTGCATTCTTTCTTTCTCAATCTAAAAGTTAGATTGGTGATCCAATATCACAAAGCCCCCAATTCCGTGCCTCAACTCAAGTGCCTTATTGTGTGGATTTCCAATCACATCCCTCCCTTGAGTGTGTTGTCTACGTAGTAGGTCCCGCTCCTTATAGCATTGATTGACTACTTGCAACCACTATCTGTACCCATCATCTTCCACTTATCCCCAAACCCCATCATTCACCTTCTACCACACACCGTGAAGATAGGGCCACCCCATGCATCTCACATCAAAAATCCTACATAAGATATAAAACCAATAACTAAACCCTAAAAGCGCTACATAAACACTAAAAATGCTACAAAAACTCAAACAACGCTACACAAACACTAAAAAATGCTACAAAAACACTAAAGATGCTTCAAAACCCCCAAAAATATTAAACCCTAATATACCATATTATAAAAAATTAAACCCTAATAACCCCCTAATAAAATCTAATAATCCTGAAAAATGCCTTATAATCCCTAAAACACCTAAGAGACTCTACTAAACCCTAATAAAACCCCAAAAATACCTAATAAACCCTAATAAATGATTATAAAACCTAATAAACGCTAAAACATGTTAAGAAAACCTAAACAACCCTAACCAACCCTAATTAAAATTAATAAACACTAATAAACTGTAATAAACCACAAACAAACCCTAAAAATTACTAATAAACCATAAATAAATCCAAATAAACCCTACTCAACCCTAACAATCCTTAACACACCATAATAACCCCTAATAAAACCCTACAAAACCCAAATAATAGAAAAATGCTAATTTACCTTAAATAATCCCTAGAAACCGTGATAAACTCTAATACAATGTAATAAAAACTAAGAACACTCACAAAAAATAAATAATGATCACAAACAATAAAGCAATGCCATGTTACCTAAAAAGACCTAAAAACACTAATATAACCTAATAAAGACAAAAAAATCTAATATACCATAAAAATCCCTAGAAACCATAATAAAGCATAATAAACACTAATATAACCTAAGAAACCCTAAAAACTCTCACAAAGAAAAACAGAATGCTCACAAACAAAAAAAACGCTTTATTATCTAAAAAGACTTAACAATCACTAATATAACCTAACAAAACAAAAAACTAATAAACCCCTAACAAACCCTAATAAACCCTAAAAATCCCTAATAAACCCTAATAAAAACTAATAAACCCTAATCAAATCAGAATAAAACCCTAAAAATACCTTCTCACCCCTAATAAACCTTGACACGCCATAATAAAACCATATAAAAGCAAACTAAACCACGATTAACAAAAAAACACAAACAAACTAGTAAATAGCCCTAGAAACCCCAATAAATCATAAGAAATTATAATAAAACCTAATAAAGCATAAAAATGCTCACAAACATTAAAAACACGCTAATAAAAACTAAAAGGTCCTAACAACCCCTCATATATATTATCAAAAACTAAAAAACACTCATATATCCAAATAAAAACACTAACAAACCCTAGTAAACCCTAAAAATCCCTAACAAACCCTAATAAACACTACTCAACCCTAATAAACCCTAATAAAACACTAAAGATACCTACTCAACCCTAATAAAACCCTAAAAATACATACTCAACCCTAATAAACCTTAACACACTCTAATAAACCATAATAAACCCCACTAAACCCTAAAAATGAAAATATACAATTAAAAACCCTAAAACCACAAATAATTTCTAATAAAACCTAACAAAGCTTAAAAGCACTAATAAACCCTAATAAACACTACTAAACCCTAATATACCTTTTGAAATATTAATAAACCCAAATGAATGATAATAAACCCTAATAAATCCTAGACATACCAAAATATACCAAAATATACCATAATATACCATAATATACCATAATAAACCAAACTCAGTCCTAATAAAACCCTAAAAATACCTAATAAACCCCAATAAACCTTAAAACACCATTATAAACCCTAATAAAATCCTAATAACGCCCACCAAACCCTAAAAACTCTAATATACCATTAAAAACCCCTAAAACCCTAACAAACCATAATAAATGTTAATAACACCTAAAAATTATAAAAAATACTAGAAAAACCTAAAAATACCTCTAATAATAACAATAGTAATAACGCGCGTTCATGTGCATACACATGTGCTTGGTTTAAATAATAAATCATAATGCACGTATATGTGCATATGCCTGCGCATTTGCATGTGAATGATAATAAATAATAAATTATAAATAATAACGCATGTGAATTACATGTATTTGTGCATGTGAATGTGAATGATAATAAATAATAAATAATAATGCACATCCAAGTGCATGTGCATGTTCATGTGCATGTGCATGTGCATGTGCATGTTCATGGTAATAAACAATAAATAATAACCAAGTCCACATGAATGTGCATTTGCATGTGAATGATACAAAATAATAAATTATAACACATGTGATAATAGAATAATGAACGTGCATTATGTGTGCATGTGCATGAGAATAAATATGATTAACACATGTGATAATAGAATAACACAAGTGCATTGCATTTGCATGTGCATGATAATAATTAATATATAATAACACACATGCATGTGCATTTACATGTAATGATAATGATAATGACACATGCACGTGCATGGTAATAAATAATAAATTACAACGCATGTGCATGTGCATTTGTATTTTTTGATACAAATATTAATAATAATAATAATAATAATCATCATCATCATCATAATCATAGAATCACACAAGTTCATTTCATGTGAACGTGCATAGTATTAAATAATAAATAAATAATATCAAATAAGAACACACATGCATGTTCATGTGCATTTACATTTGATGATAATATTAATAATACTAATTGTAATAATAATAATAATAACACATGCACGTGCATGGTAATAAATAATAAATAACAACTTACATGCATGTTCATTTGCATGTGATAATGATACTAATAATGAAAATGATGATGATGATAATAATAATAATAATAATAATAATAAATTGTGATATAATAATAAAAATAAAATAATAATACAAGTGCATTGCTTATGCACGTGCATGGTAATGAATAATAAATAATAATTCACGTGTATCTACATTTTCATGTGATGATAGTAATAATAACAGCAGTAGTAAATATAGTAGTAGTGGTGGTGATAATAGTAGTAGTACCAATGCATATGATAATAGAATATTTCATGTGAATTATGTGTGCACATGGATGTTAATAAATAATAACACTCATGCATTGAATTTGCATGTGATTATGATGATGAGGATGATGATGATGATGATAATAATAATAACAACAACAACAACAATGCATGTGATAATAGAATAATGCTCATGCATTGAATGTGTGTGTATATTCATTCGCATGTGAATTTTCATGTGATGATAACAACAACAAAAACAACATCCACAATAATATTAATAACAATAATAATAACAATGCATGTGATAATAAAATAACATGTGTGCATTGTATGTGCACGTGCATGGTAATAAAAATATAATAATAATGCACGTGCATGTTCATGTGCATGTGGATGAGATGATGATAATAATAATAATAATAACAGTAATAATAAGTTATAGTTTTTTGAAAAAACAGTAGACAAGACAAAAATGCAAGAAATGGGGTCTCGAAAAACCTATCAAATCACAGAGTCATTGAAAAAGGCATAACTTCTTCTTCTGGTTTCCACTTCTGCTCTGTGAATACTCAAACTTATTCTCATGGAATTAACTACAATAAAAATAGGTTTTGGAGGCCGAACATACCCACATATCAGAAGTTATGACCAATTTAAGAAAAATTTGAAAGGGATTCATACACAGAAATGGAGTTTTGGAGGAATTTTGATGGGTTTATGTTATTTTATGGTCTCAAACATGAATTTAAATATTTTAAAGTCATCCTTCTATGTGGATCTCTTGACTAATTTCGATTGGATATGTGGTTGAGCTCAAACGGACAACCGAAGCGAAAGTTATGGCCATTTGAAGTTGGACTTTTTTTGGAGTGGAATAACTAATATATCATATATTTCTTTCATCTTCTCATATTTTCTACTAATCTTGGTCCACACTCATCTCACGAGCTTTTATTTTACTGGTCACAGCGCTCAAACGGACACCTGAAGGAGAAGTTATGCCTATTTTAGTGAGTTGCTGGTTTCTTAGTTTTTTTGGTGCTATGAGAGTTTCTCAATTTAAAACAAAAATAACTTCTTCTACGTGTGTCCATTTTAGATCTACCACATATAAAATCAAATATTGTGAAAAGATACACAATCTTGTAACCACTGGAACCCTTTCTAACATTCATCAACCCCCAAAAAGACCCAAAATCTCTATGGATGGTCAAATGATTGGCTTCTGGTGTCCATTTTTCAATAACTTCTTCTATGGGTGTCTGTTTGCCTCTACTACATATCAAATCAAAGCATGCGACTAGAACTAAACTCTTATAACCACTAAAGCACCTTCTCACATCCTTGAAGGCCCAAAAAGGTATATAAACCCACAAAAGGCCATAACTTATACTCCGGGAGTTCATTTTACATCTACCATATATCAAATCGATGATTTTTACTATATCTACACATTTGTGACCAATAGGAACACCTTATCATGTTCATAAAGTTCCAAAAGGTACTTATGTCCTCCATATGACCATAACGTCTGCTTTGGGTGTCCGTTTCACCTCTACCACATATCAAATTGATTCTTGCGACTGGCTCTACACATCTGTGACAACTATGAACAACTAAATAACCCTAACAAAACATGAATAACCCATAACCACTAAAAACCATTAAAAACCATGAAAAACACTAAAAAACCCTATCAAACCCAAACAAACCATAACAAACCCTAACAAAACCTATCAAACCCCAAAACCCTAAAAAACATAACAAACAGTAATAAACCCGAACAAACCCAAACAAACCCTAACAATCCCTAACAAACCCCAAGAAGCACTAAGAAACCCCAACAAACCCAAAAAACACGATAAAACCCTAAGAAACCCATATGAAACCATAAGAAATCCTAACAAAACCCTAAAAACCCTAAGAAAACCCTAAGCAAACCTAATAAACACTAACACACCCTTAGAAACCCCAACACACCCTTAGAAACCCTAACACACCCTTATAAACCCTAACACACCCTTAGAAACCCCAACACACCCATAGAAACCCTAACACAACCATAGAATCCCTTAGAAGCCATAGCACACCCTTAGAAACCCTATCCGGTCCTTAAAAACCCTAACACACCCTTAGAAACCCAAACACACCATTAGAAACCCTAACAAACCCTTAGACACACTAAATCACTCTAATAAGCAATAATAAATCCTAACAAACCCTACCAACCAATAATAAACCATAATAAACCCTAATAAACCCTAAAGCCCCCTACAAAACCCTAATAAACACTAAAAAATTGTAATAAAACCTAGAAAACCAATCAGACCACAATAAAAGCTAAAAAATACCTAAAATCCCAAATATACAAAGAAAATGCAAATAAACCATTCAAAATGCTAATTTTCAAAAAAAACCCGAATAGACCTGACAAAACCTGATAAAACCCTAAAAACCCTAAAAACCAAAAAAAAAACCCAAAAAAACCCCTAAAACCCCTAAAACCCCTAACAAATCCTAAAACCCCAAAAAACCCCAAAAAACCCTAAAACCTATAAAAACACGAAAAAAACCGAAATAAACCCTAAAACACACCTAATAACCCTAAAAACCCTCAAGAAAACATCAAAAATGCTAAAAACCCTAAAAACCCTTAAAAATGCTAAAAACCCTAAAATGCCTAAAATTTCCTAACAAAAACCTAACCAACAATTTAAAAACCTTAAAAACCCTAAAAACCCTTAGAAAACCCAAAAAACCTCAAAAGAAACCCTAATACACTATAAAGAACCCTAAAAACCCTAAAGAACCACTAAAGCCACTAACAACACTACATAAACCCTAACAATTACTAAAAAACCAAAATACGTTTCAAAACCCACAAAATGCAACAAAACCCCTAAAATGCTAAAATAACCGAAACAAAGCATAAAAATCCAAACACACCCATAAAACCCAAAAAAATTATAAAACCCCAAACAACTCAATCAAACGATAACAAACCCTAAAAACCCTAAGAAAACCTAAAAAACCCTAACAACCACAAACAACCCCTAAGAACCACTAATAAAACCTAATAACCCCTAAAAACCAATATTAAACCGTAAAACCCAAATAAACACTAATAAATCGTAATAACAAATAATAAACCCTAAAAACTCTATTAGACCCTAATAAATGTAAAAAATCCCTAAAACACCTATTATAAAAGAAAAAACACTATTAAACCATAATAATGCATAATAATCACTAAAAACCCTAACAAACCCGACAAAACACTACAAAAACCTCCAAAAATAGCCTACAAAACCCTACAACCCACTAATAAACCCTAACAACCCCAAATAAATCGTAACAAATCCTAAAAATTCCAAATAAATCGTAACAAACTAAAAAAACCATAACAAACCCCTAATAAACTGCAATAAACCCTAACAAATCATAATAAACCCTAATAAATTATAATAAACTCAAATACAATTTACTAAACCATAATAAAAAAATAAACCCTAGTAAACCCTAATCAGTCCTCCCTAAAAAAGGTTGATAAACCCTATAAAAACCTATTAATGCCTAAAAAATCCCAATAAAACCCTAATATACAATAAAAAATGCTAATGAACTCTAGAAAATCCTAAAGAACACTAATAAACATGAAAGAACCCTAATAAACCCCAAAGAACCATATTAAACTCTAAAGAACACTAAAAAATCCTAAAGAACCCAAAAAACACTAAAACACATTATATAAACCCTAAAAACAGCTACAATACCCAAACAAACACTAAAACACACTAAGAACCCTAAAAACCCCTATCAATCCCAAAAATAAAAATAAATCCATAACCCCCCCCCCCCCCCCAAACCATTAAAAATCCATCAGATGCCATAAAAACCATAAATAACCCTTAACAACCCTTAAAAACCCTAAAAACTATAAACCATAAACAACCATTAAGACCCTAAAACGGCTCCAAATAGATATATAAACCCTAAAAACATTACCTAAACACTTAAAAATGGAATAAAACCCCTAAAAATGCAACATAAACCAAGAAATGCAATATAAACCCAAAAAATGCTACATAAACCCTGAAAGCACTACATAAACCCTATAACTGTAACATAAACCCTATAAAACACAACATAAACCCTAAAAAACGCAATATAAACATTAGAAAATTCTACATTAATCCTAAAAACAAAATATAAACCCTCAAACACTACATGAACCCTAAAAATGTAACAAAAAACCATAAAAATGCAACATAAATTCTACATCACCCCTAAAAATGCGACAAAAACCCTAGAAACGCAACATAAACCCGAAAAAATGATACAAAAAATATAAACCCTAAACACGCTACATAAACCCTAAAATGTTACATAAACCCTAAAAATGATGCATAAAATCTAAAAATACTAACTAAACACTAAAAACGCTACATAAACACTAAAATGACACATAAACTCTAACAACGCTAAACAAACCCTAAAAAATGCATTAAAAACCCAAAAGATTCTTTAAAACCCTCAAAAATATTAAACCCTAATTTACCATAATATAAAAAATTAAACAATAATAAACCCCTATTAAACACTAATAATCCCTAATAACACCTTATAGTCCTTAAAAACCCTATGAAACTCTACTCAACCCTAATAAAACCCCAAAATACCTAATAAACCCTAATAAATGATAATAAAACCTAATAAACACTAAAAACACGTTAAGAAAACCTAAACAACCCTAACCAACCCTAATAGACACTAATAGACACTTATAAACCCTAATGAACCCTAAACAAGCCCTAAAAGGCCCTAATAAACCATAAATAAATCCAAATAAACCCTACTCAACCCTAACAAACCTTAACAAACCCTAATAACCCCTAATAAAACCCTACAAAACACTAATAATGAAAAAAATACTAGTATACCATAAAAAAGTCCCTAGAAACCCTGATAAACACTAATATAACCTAATAAAACCTAAAAATGGTCACAAATAATAAAAAAACAGTCACAAATAATAAAAATGTGCTATATTACCTAAAAAGACCTAAAAACACTAATATAACCTAATAATGACAAAAAAATGCTAATATATCTTAAAATCCTTAGAAACCCTAATAAACAATAATAAACTCTAATATAACCTATGAAACCCTAAAAACGCTCACAAACAATAAAAACACGGTTTATATTATCTATGAATACCTAACAAACACAATTATAACATAATAAAACAAAAAAAACTAATAAACCCCTAACAAACCCTAACAAACCCTAACAAACCCTAAAAATCCCTAATAAACCCTAATAAAAACTAATAAACCATAATAAAACCATAATAAAACCCTAAAAATACATTCTAAACCCGAATAAACCTTGACATGCCATAACAAAACCTAATAAAATCCAACTAAACCCCAATAAAAAACGTAAACAAAACATTAAAAAGACCTAGAAACCCTAATAAACCATAATAAATTCAAATAAAAGGTAATAAACCATTAGAAATTCTCGAAAACACTAAAAACACACTAATAAAACCTAAAAAGTCATAACAACCCCTCTTATATGTTAAAAAATACTAAAAAAACAGTCATATACCCTAATAAAAACACTAACAAACCCTAGTAAACCCTAAAAATCCCTAACAAACCCTAATAAACCGTACTCAACCCCAATAAAACCTTAAAGATACCGACTCAACCCTAATAAAACCCTAAAAATACCTACTCAAACCTAATAAACCATAACACACAATAATAAACCATAATAAACCCCACTAAACCCTACCAAATGAATATATACCATTAAAAAGTCCTAAAACACCTAATAAATGCTAATAAAACCAAACAAAGCTTAAAAGTGCTAATAAACCCGAATAAACCCTACTAAACACTAAAAACCCCTAATATACCCTCTTAAAAATTAATAAACCACAATGAACCAAAATAAACCCTAATAAATCCTAAACATACCCAAATATACCATAATATACCATAATAAACCCAAATAAACCCAACTCAATCCTAGTAAAACCATACAAATACCTAATAAACCTTAATAAACCTTGAAACACCATAATAAACCCTAATAAAATCCTAATAACCCCCACCAAACCCTAAAAATGATAATATACCATTAAAAACCCTAAAATCCTAACAAACAATAATTAATGTTAATAACACCTAAAAATCCTAAAAATGATAGTAAACCCAAAAAATATCTCTAATAATAATGTAGTAATAATGCATGTGCACATGCATATGCATGTGCATGGTTTAAATAATAAATCATAATGCACATACAAGTGCATATGCGTGCACATTTGCATGTGAATGATAATAAATAAGAAATTATAAATAATAACGCATATGAATTGCATGGGTATGTTCATGTTCATGTGAATGATAATAAATAATAAATAATTATGCACATACAAGTGTATGTGCATGTGCATGGTAATAAACAATAAATAATAACCAAGTCCACATGAATGTGCATTTGTACGTGAATAATAATAAATAATAAATAATAACACATGTAATAATAGAACAACGCATGTGCATTGCATGTGCACGTACATTAGAATAAATAATAATAACACACGTGATAATAGAATAACGCAAGTGCATTGCATTTACATGTGCATGATAATAAATAATATATAATAACGCATGTGCATGAGCATTTACATGTAATGATAATGATAATGACGCATGCACGTTCTTGGTAATAAATAATAAATAACAACGCACGTGCATGTGCATTTGTATTTGATGATACAAACAACATCAACAACAAGAATACTAATAATAATAAACATTATTATTATTATTATAGTAATAATAATAATAATAATAATAATAATAGAATAACGCAAGTTCATTTCATGTGCACATGCATATTAGTAAATAATAAATAAATAAGAATAAATAAGAACGTGCATGCATGTGCATGTGAATTTACATTTGATGATAATATTAATAATACTAATTGAAATAATAATAATAATAATAATAATAATTCATGCACGTGCATGGTAATAAATAATAAATAAAAACTTACATGCATGTGCATTTGCATGTGATAATGATAATAATAATGATAATAAGGATAATAATAATAGTAATAATAATAACCGTGATATTAATAATAATAATAATAATAATAAAAGAATAATACAAGTGCATTGCATATGCAAGTACATGGTAATAAATAATAAATAATAATGCACGTGCATCTACATTTACATGTGATGATAGTAATAATAATAGAAGTAGTAATAATAGTAGTAGTGGTGGTGATAATACTAGTATTAGTAATGAATATGATAATAGAATTTTTAAAGTGCTTTACATGTGTATGTTTATGGTAATAAATAATAACTCTCATGCATTTCATTTTCATGTGATGATGATGATGATGATGATAATAATAATAATAATAATATTGATAATAACAACGCATGTGATAATTAAATACCGCACATTCATTGGATGTGTATGTATGTGCATTTGGATGTGCATTTGCATCTGATGATAATAACAATAACAACAACAACAACCATAATAATAATAATAACAATAACAACAACAACACATGTGATAATAAAATAATGTGTGTGCATTGCATGTGCACGTTCATGGTAATAAAAATATAATAATAACTCACGTGCATGTGCATGCGCATTTTCCTGATATTATGATAATAATAATAATAATAATAGTAATAATTAGTTATAGTTGTTTGAAAATACAGCAGACAGGACAAAATTGAAAGAAATGGTATCGTGAATAACCTAACAAATCACAGAGTCATTAAAAAAGGCATAAATTCTTCTTCATTTGTCCATTTTTCTTCTGTGAATAATCAAACTAAATATCATGGAACTAACTACGATAAAAACAGGTGTCAGAGGCTGAACAGACACATAGATCAGAAGTTATGACCGTTTTCAGAAAAATTTGACAGGGATCCGGACACCAAAATGAAGTTTTAGAGGCCTTCTGATGGGTTTTTGGGACTTTAGGGTCCCAAAAACGACTTGAAAATTTTTCAAGTTAGCCTTCTGCATATATGTTTTCGTTGCCTTCGATTTGATATGTGGTAGACCTCAAAGGGACAACCAGAGTGAATGTTATGGCCGTTTGAGGTTGGACTTTTTTTGGATTGGTATAACTAATATATCTTTTCTTTATTTGATCTTGTCACATTTTAGATTAGACGTGGTCCTCACTCAACTCACGAGCTTCAATTTTAATAGTCACAATGCTCAAACAGACACCCAAAGGAGAAGTTATGCCTATTTTATTGAGTTGCGAGTTTCTTAGTCTTTTAGGCGCTAGGAGGGTTGCTCAATTTAAAACGAAAATAACTTCTGCTATGTGTGTTAATTTTTGTTCTACCACATATCAAATCGAATATTGTGAAAGGATACACACTCTGGTAACCACTGGAACCCTTTCTGACATTGTTCAACCCCACAAAAGACCCAAAATCCCTTTGGATGGTCAAAAGATTGGCTTCTGGTGTCCGTTTTAGAATAACTTCTTCTATGGGTGTCTATTTTTCCTCTACCACATATCAAATCGAATCTTGAGACTATACCTACACTCCTATAACCACAAAAGCACCTTATCACATATTTCAAGGCCCAGAAAGGTACTTAAACCCTCCAAAATACCATAACTTCTATTCTGACAGTCTGTTTTGCCTCTACCATACATCAAATCGAAGCTTTCGACTAGATCTGCACATCTATGACCAATAGAAACACCTTATCACGTTCTAATAGACCCAAAAGTTCCTTATGTCCTCTAAATGACCATAACGTTTGCTCTGGGTGTCGGTTTCACCTCTACCACATATCAAATTGAAGTTTACGACTAGCTATACACATCTGTGACGACCATGAACAACTAAATAACCCTAACAAAGCATAAATTACCCCATAGACACTAAAAACCATTAAAAACCACACAAAACCCTAACAAACCCTAACAAACCCTTACGAACACTAACAAATCCTAAAAAAACCTAACAAACCCTAACAAACCCCCAAAAACCCTAAAAACATAACAAACCCTAAAAAATCCTAGCAAACCCTAATAAATCCTAACAAACCATATCAAGCCCTAAAAAACCCCAAGAAGCACTAAGAAACCCCAATAAACACAAAAAAACCCGAAGAAACAATAAAAATCCCTAAGAAACCATTAGAAACCCTAACATAAACCTAAAAACCCTAAAAACCCTAAAAAAAGCCTAAAAAATTCTAAGAAACATTAACAGACCCTTAGAAACTGTAACACACCCTTAGAAACCCTAGCACACCCTTAAAAACCACAAAACACCCTTAGAAACCCTAGCACACCCTTAGAAACCCCAACACACCCATAGAAACCCTAACACAACTTTAGAAACCCTTAGAAACCATAGCACACCATTAGAAACCCTAACCCACCCATAAAACCCCTAACACAACCTTAGAAACCCTAACACACACACAAAAACCCTAACAAACCCTTAGACACCCTAAATCACTCTAATAAGAACTAATAAATCCAAACAAACCCTACCAACCAATAATAAACCCTAATAAACCCTAAATCCCTCTACTAAACCCTAATAAACACTAATAAATCGCAATAAACCGTAAAACCCATATTATACCCCAATAAAAGCGACAAAATACCTAAAAACCCTAATATACAACAAAAACTCTATCAAACCATTCAAAATGATAATATTCACAAAAAACCCTAACAAATTTGGCAACACCTGACAAAACACTAAAACACCATAAAAACCCAAAACCCCCCTAGAACCCTAAAAGACCCTAAAAACCCTAAAAACCCTAAAAATCCTAAAAAACTATAAAAATCCCTAAAAACCATAAAATACCCCTAAAAACCAAAAAACCACTAAAAACGCTAAAAACCATAAAAATCCTTAAAATGCCTAAAAACCCTAACCAACCCTATGAAACCCTTAAAACCACTAGAAACCCCTAGAAAACACTAAAAACCTCAAAATAAACCCTAACACACCCTCATGAACCCAAAAAAAACACTGAAAACCCTAAAGAACGCAAAAGAACCACTAAAGCCACTAACAATGCTACATAAACCCTATCAATTACTACGAAAACCATAAAAATGCTTCAAAACCCAAAAAACTTAACAAAAACCCCAAAAAACGCAAAAATAATCCTAACAAAGCATAAAAAATCCAAACCCACCCATAAAACCCAAAAAAATGCATAAAAACCCAAACAACTCAAACAAACCGTAACAAACCCTAAAAACCCTAACAAAACCTAACAAACCCTAACAACCACTAATAACCCCTAAGAACCACTAATAAACCGTAATATTCCATAAAACCCACTATTAAACCCTAAAAACCCTAATAAACACTAATAAATCGTAATAACATGAAATAAACCATAACAAATAGAATTAGACCCTAATAAATTCTAAAAAAGACCTAAAACCCCGAATTTAAAATAAAAACACTATTAAACCATAATAAACCCAAATAATCAATAAAATCCCTAACAAAACCCGACAAAATGCTTAAAAAATCTCCAAATAATAGCCTACAAAACCCTACAACCCACTAATAAACCATAAAAACCCATAATAACCACAAAATAAATTGTAATAAACCCTAACAACGCCGAATAAATCATAAAAAATCGTAACAACGCCAAATAAATCATAACAAACTGAAACAAACCATAACAAAAACCTAATAAACCCCAATAAACCCTAACAAATCATAATACACCCCAATAAATCGTAATAAACCCAAATACACATTACAAACCCCTAATAAATAAAATAAACCCTAGTAAATCCTAAATAACCCTAAAAAAGGTAGATAAACCCTTGAAAAAGCTATTAATGCCTACAAAAACCCAATAAAACCCTAATATAAAATAAAAACATAAATAAATTGTATCAAATCCCAAAGAACACTAATAAACCCTAAAAACCCTAAAAAACCCTAAAGAACCCTAATAAACCCTAAAGAACCACATTAAACTCTAAAGAACACTAAAAATCCCTAAAGAACCCAAAGACGCTAAAACACATTATATAAACCCTAAAAACCACTACAATACCCAAAGAAACCCTAAAACACACTAAAAACCCCTAAGAAAACCCAGCAATACCAAAAAACAAATTAAACCATAAAATCCATCAGATACCATAAAACCCCATAAACACCCCTTAGCAACCCTTAAAAACACAAAAAAACACTACAAACCATAAAAAACCATTAAAACCCTAAAAAGGCTTCAAATAGATACATAAACCCTAAAAACATTACATAATCCCTAAAAAATGCAACAAAAACACTAAAAACAAAACAGAAACCGAAAAACGCAACATAAACCCAAAAAACACGACATAAACCCCTAAAGCACTACATAAACCCTAGAATTATAACATAAACTCAAAAAACCACAACATAAACCCTTAAAAACACAACATAAACATTAAAAAACGCTAAATAAAACCTAAAAACACAATATAAACCCTAAAAACACTACATGAACCCTAAAATCGTTACATAATCCCTAACAAATGCAACATAAAGGCTACATCACCCCTCAAAATGCTCCATTAACCTAGAAAACGCAACATAAACCCTAAAAAATGCTACATAAAACCTAAATCCTAAACACGTTACATAAACCCTAAAAACGTCTCATAAACCCTAAAAATGATACATAAAACCTAAAACTGCTAAATAATCCTTAAAAATGACACATAAACTCTAACAACGCTACACAAACACTAAAAAATTCTACAAAAACATTAAAAACACTTCAAAACGCTGAAAATTATTAATCCCTAATATACCCTAATATAAAAAATTAAACCCTAATAATCCCTAATAAACCCCTAATAAACTCTAATAATCCTTAAAAACGCCTTATAATCCCCCAAAACCCTATGAAACTCTACTCAACCCAAATTAAAACCCAAAAATACATAATAAACCCTAATAAATATTAATAATATCTAATAAACCCTAAAAACGCGTTAAGAAAACCAAAACAACACTAAACAACCCTAATAGACACTAATAAACACTAATAAACCCTAATAAACCCCAAAAAGCCCTAAAAAGCCCTAATAAACCATAAATAAAGCCAAATAAACCTTACTTAACCCTAAAAAAACTTAAAACACAATAATAACCACTAATAAAACCCTACAAAACCCTAATAAAGAAAAAAACGCTAGTATACCATAAAAAATCCCTAGAAACCCTGCTAAACTCTAATATAACCTAATAAACCCTAAAAACACTCACAAACAATAAAAAACAATCACAAACAATAAAAACGTGGAATATTACCTAAAAAGACCTAAAAACACTAATATAACCTAATAAAGACTAAAAACGCTAATGTACCTTAAAAATCCCCAGAAACCCTAATAAACCATAATAAACTCTAATATAAACTAAGAAAACCTAAAAAATCTCACAAACAAAAACAATATTCTCACAAACAATAAAAACAGGCTATATTATCTAAAAAGACCTAACAAACACTAATATAACCTAATAGAACAAAAAAAACTAATAAACCCCTAACAAACCCTAAAAATCCATAATAAACCCTAACAAAAACTAATAAACCCTAATAAAACCATAATAAAACCCTAAAAAACCTTCTCAACCCTAATAAACCTTGTCACATCATTATAAAACCCAATAAAACCCAACTGTACCCTAATAAACAAAAAAACACAAACAAACCAATAAAAAGCCATAAAAACCTAATAAACCATAATAAATTTTAATAAACCATAATAAATGCTCACAAACACTAAAAACACACAAATAAAACATAAGAAGTCCTGAAAACCGCTCATATAGATTAATAAAAACTAAAAAAACACTCATATACCATAATAAAAACACTAACAAACCCTAGTAAACCCTAAAAATCCCAAACAAACCCTAGTAAACTCTACTCAACCCTAATAAACCCTAATAAAACACTAAAGATACCTACTCAACCCTAATAAAACCCTAAAAATACATAGTCAACCCTAATAAACCTTAACACACCATAATAAACCATAATAAACCAACTAAACCCTAAAAAAGAAAATATACCATTAAAAAGCCTTAAAACACCTAATAAATTCTAATAAAACCTACCAAAGCTTAAAAGCACTAATAAACCATAATAAACACAAATAAACCCTAAAAACCCCTAATATAACCTCTTAAAAATTAATAAGCCATGATGAACCATAATAAACCCTAATAAATACTAAACATACCCAAATATACCATAATATACCATAATATACCCTAATAAACCCAACTCAATCTTAATAAAACACTAAAAATACCTAATAAACCCTAATAATCCTCGACAGACCATAATAAACCTTAATAAAATCTTAATAACCCCCAACAAACCCTAAAAAACACTAATATACCATTAAAATACCCCAAAACTCTAACAAACCATAATAAATGTTAATATCACCTAAAAATCCTAAAAATTGCAAGTAAACCCTAAAAATACCTCTAATAATAATAATAGTAATAACGCACATGCATGTGCATATGAATTTGCATGGTTTAAATAATAAATAATAACCTACGTGCATGTGTATATGCTTGCGCATTTGCATGTGAATGATAATAAATAATAACACTCTGAATTGCTTGTGTATGTGCATGTGCATTTGAATGATAATAAATAATAAATAAAAATGCACATACAAGTGCATGTGCATGTGCATGTGCATGTGCATGGTAATAAACAATAAATAATAACCAAGTCGACATGAATGTGAATTTGAATGTGAATGATAATAAATAATAAATAATAACACATGTGAAAATAGAATAACTCACGTGCATTGCATGAGCACACTACTACAACAACGACTTTTATCAGCGCTAGAAATGTGCATTAACAGTGCTAAATAAAGCGTTGTTTATCGAGGTGAGGATATAGGGGGTCCCATTTATTAGCGCTTAGAAAAGCACTGATAAAGGAAACTTTTATCAGCGCTTCTAAAAATCCCTGATAAAATTGAAAAAAATTATAAATAAGAATAATATAATGCGGTGGGGGGGGGGGGTCTTTTAACAGCGCTTGACCCCCCCCCCCCCCATTATTAGCGTTAGGCGGACCCCCCTCAATCTCTCCCGCGTGCTGCCCTTCCCATGCAACCCCCACATGTGCGCACCTCCTTGCTTCTACCCGAACTCGAACCTGTGACCTCCCCCCTTGCGTGTCTGCTCCTTTACCACTAAGCCATTTCATTTTTTCCCTATTTAATGATATATCTATTTATTAATATATATAGTTATATTTATTCATATATTTATATAGATTCATATTAATATAAATATATTTAGTTATATTAATACATATATATTTATTCATATATTAGAATATATATATATATATATATATTCATTCTTATATTAATATATATTTATATTAATATGTTTTTTATCAGTATATTTATTTTTATATTAATATATATTTATAAGATTAGTTTTAAACAAATTTATAAAATATGTTCATTTGTGTGTTTATAAATAAATAAATACATACACATATACAACACACACACACACATTGACACACACTTACACACACACACACAAACAAACACACACACAGACACAGATACATTTGCAAATAAATACATATATATGTGTATTTTAAAATCTATAGAATGTTAAAATGACCATAACTTTTAATCTAGAAGACCGTTTCAGCTCCACAACCAGTACAATTGAAGAAAATGATACAATCTTTGATATGATATGTGGAACAGGCCTAACGGACATCCGGATCATGAGTTATACTTATTTGAATATTAAAAATTTGGGTATCCCAACTAAAGACACAAACAAAGTATATAAACCCTATCAATTTCTACAAAAACCCAAAAAATGCTTCAAAACCCACAAAACGCTATAAAACCCCAAAAAACACTAAAATAAACCCAACAAAGCATTAAAAATCCAAACACACCCATAAAACCCATAAAAATGCATAAACCCCCAAACAACTAAAAAAACCGTAACAAACCCTAACAACCACTAATAACCCCAAAGAACAACTAATAAACCCTAATAACTCCTAAAACCCCTTATTAAACCCTAAAACCCTAATAAAAACTAATAAAGCGTAATAACCTGTAATAATCCCTAACAAACTCTATTAGACCCAAATACATGCTACAAAATCCCTACAACCCCTAATATACAATAAAAAATGCTATTAAATCATAATAAAGCCTAATAATCACTAAAACCCCTAACAAACCCGACAAAATGCTCCAAAAAACTCCAAATAATAGCCTACAAAAACTTAAAACTCACTAATAAACACTAACAATCCCTAATAACCCCAAAATAAATCGTAACAAACCCTAACAACTCCAAAAAAATCGTAACAATTCCTAACAACATGAAATAAATCGTAAAAAACTGAAACAAACCATAACAAACCCCAAATAAATCGCAATAATCCCTAACAAAGCATAATAAACCCTAATAAATCGTAATAAACCCAAATACAGGTTACTAAACCCTAAAAAATAAAATAAACCCTAATAAATCCTAAATAACCCTAAAAAATGTTGATGAACCCCAGAAAAAGCTATCAATGCCTACAAAAGCCCAATAAAAACCAAATATACAATAAAAATGCCAGTGAACTATAACAAATACTAGAGAACACTAATAAACCCTATAGAACCCTAATAAAACCTAACAAACCATATTAAACTCTTTAGAACACTAAAAAATCCTAAAGATCCAAAAAAAATGCTAAAACACATTATATAAACCCAAAAAATTGCTTCAATATCCAAACAAACCCTAAAACACACTAAAAAACCCTAACAACCCCTATCAATCCCAAAAAAAAACAAATAAACCCAAAACCCCCCGAAAAACCATTAAAAATACATTAGATACCATAAAAACCATAAACACTAGTTAACAACCCTTAAAACCACTAAAAACACTACAAACCATAAACAACCATTAAAACCCTAAAAAAGCCTTCAAATATATACATAAACCCTAAAAACATTATATAAACCCTAAAAAATGCAACAAAAACCGTAAACAAGCAACATAAACCAAAAAATGCAACATAAACCCAAACAATTCTACATGAACCCTAAAAGCACTACATAAACCCTAGAACCTTAACATAGACCCTAAAAACACAACATAAACCGTAAAAAATGCGGCATAAACATTAAAAAATAATACATAAAACCTAAAAACACAATATAAACCCTAAAAATACTACATGAACCCTAAAAAAATGCAACATAAACGATACATCACCCCTAAAAACGCTACATAAACCAAGAAAAGGAAACATAAAACCTAAAAAATGCTAAATAAAACCTAAACCCTAAACACGATACATAAACCCTAAAAATGTTATATAAACCCTAAAAATGATACATAAAACCTAAAACAGATAACTAAACCCTAAAAATGCTAAATAAACACTAAAAATGCAATATAATCTCTAACAATGCTACACAAACCCTAAAAAATGCTACAGAACCCCTAAAGATGCTTCAAAACCCTCAAATATACTAAACACTAATATACCATAATATAAAAAATTAAACAATAATAAACCCCTAATAAACTCTAATAATCCCTAAAAACACAATATAATCCCTAAAATCATAATAAAATCTACTCAACCCGAATAAAACACCAAAAATACCTAATAAACCTTAATAAATGATAATAAAACCTAACAAACCCTACAAACACGTTATGAAAACCTAAACAACCCTAAACAACCCTAATAGACACTAATAAACATTAATAAACCCTTATAAACCCCAAGAAAACCCTACAAATCACTAATAAACCACAAAAAAATCCAAATAAACCCTACTCAACCCTAACAAAACTTAACACACCATAATAACCCCTAATAAAACCCTACAAAACCCTAATAAAGAAAAAAATGCTAGTATACCTTATAAAATCCCTAGAAACCCTAATAAACTCTAATACAACCTAATAAACCCAAAAAACTCCCACAAAAAAGAAAAAAATCACAAAAAATAAAAATGCGCTAGATTACCTAAATGACCTAAAAACACTAATATAACCTAATAGAGACAAAAAATGCAAATATACCTTAAAAATCACGAGAAACCCTAACAAACCATAATAAACTCTAATATAACCAATGAAACCCTAAAATGCTCACAAAAAAACAAAATGCTCACAAACAATAAAAACACGCTATATTATCTAAAAAGACCTAACAAACACTAATATAACCTAATAAAAAAACTAATAAACCCCTAACAAACCCTAGTAAACCCTAAAAATCCCTAATATTCCCTAATAAAAATGAATATACCCTAGTGAAACCGTAATAAAATCATAAAAATACCTTCTCAACCCGAATAAACCTTGACACTACATAACAAAACCTAATAAAACCCAACTAAACCCTAATAAACAAAAAAATGCAAACAACCCATTAAATGCCCTAAATCCCTAATAAACCATAATAAATTCAAATAAAAGCTAATAAACCATTTAAAATGATCACAAACACTAAAAACGCGCTAATAAAACCTAAAACTTCATAACAACCCCTCGAATATGTTAACAAAAACTAAAAAAACACTCATATACCCTAATAAAAACACTTACAAGCCCTAGTAAACCCTAAAAATCCCTAAAAATCCCTAAGAAACTGTATTCAACTCTAATAAACCCTAAGAAAACCTTAAAGATACCGACTCAATGCTAATAAAACTCTAAAGATGCCTACTCTACCCTAATAAAACTTAACACACCATAATAAACCATAATAAACCCCATTAAACCCTAAAAAGGAAAATATACCATTAAAAATCCCTAAAAACACTAATAATTTCTAATAAAACCTAGTAAAGCTTAAAAGCGATAATAAACCTGAATAAACACTACTAACCACTAAAAAACCCAAATATACCCTCTTAAAAATTAATAAACCATAATGAACCATAATAAACCCTAATAAATCCTAAACATACCCAAATATACCTCACTATACCATAATATACCCTAATAAACCCAACTCAATACTAATAAAATCCTAGTAATACCTAATAAACCCTAATAAACCTTGATACCCCATAATAAACCAAATAAAATCCTAATAACCCCCACCAAACCCTAAAAATGCTAATATACCATTAAAAAAACCTTAAACCCTAACAAACCATAATAAATGTTAAGAACACCTAAAAATCCTAAAAAATGATAGTAATCCCTAAAAATACCTCTAGTAATAATAGCAGTAATAATGCATGTGCATGTGCACATGCATGTGCATGGTTTGAATAATAAATCATAATTCACGTGCATGTGCATATGCATGCGCATTTTCATGTGAATGATAATAAATAATAAATTATAAATAATAAGACATGTGAATTTCATGTGTATGTGTGTGTGAATGTGAAAGATAATAAATAATAAATAATAACGCACATCCAAGTGCATTTGCATGTGCTTGTGCATGTTCTTAGTAATAAACAATAAATAATATCCAAGTCCACATGAATGTGCATTTTCATGTGAATGATAATAAATAATAAATAATAACACTTGTGATAACAGAATAACGCTAGTGCATTGCGTGTGCACGTGCATGAGAATAAATAATAATAACACATGTGATAATAGAATAACGCAATTGCATTGAATTTTCATGTTTATGGTAATAAATAATATATAATAATCCACGTGTATGTGCATTTACATGTAATGATAATAATAATGACGCATGCACATGCATGGTAATAAATAATAAATAATAATTCATTTTCATGTGCACTGGTATTTGATGATACAAAAAACAAAAACAAAAACAACAACAACAACAATAGAATAACGCAAGTGCATTGCATTTCCACGTGTATAGTACTAAATAATAAATAAATAATAGTAAATAAGAACGCACATGCATGTGCATGTGCCTTTACACTTGATAATAATATTAATAATACTAATTTTAATAATAATAATAATAACAATGGATGCACATGCATGGTAATAATTAATAAATAACAATGCACGTGCATGTGGATTTGCATGTGATAATGATAATAATAATGATAATGATAATAATAATAATAATAATACAATTGTATTGCATATTCACATTCATGGTAATAAATAATCAATAATAACGCACATGCATCTGCATTTTCATGTGATGATAATAATAATAACAGCAGTAGTAGTAGTAGTAGTGATAATAGTAGTAGTACCAATGCATGTGATAATAGAATATTGCATGTGCATTACGTGTGCATGTGCATGGTAATAAATAATAATGTGTGTGCATTGCATTTTCATGTCATGATGATGACGATGATAATAATAATAATATTATTATTATATTATAAATAACAACGCATGTGATAATAGAATAGCGCACATGCATTGAATGTGCGTGTTTATGTATATGCACGGGCATTTGCATGTGCATTTTCATGTGATGATAATAACAACAACAACAACAACAACAACCATAATAATAATAATAACAATAAGAATAACAACGTATGTGATAAAAAAATAACGTGAGTGCATTGCATGTGCACGTACATGGTAATAAAAAATAAAAAATAATGCAAGTGCATGTGCATGTGCATGTGCATGATATGATGATAATAATAATAATAATAAAAGTAATAATAATAATAATAATAATAATAATAATAACAATGCATGTGATAATAGAATAATGCATGTGCATTGCATGTGCAGTGCATGATATTAAATAATAACTCATAGCGCACGTGATGATAATAATAACAATAATTGTAATATTATTAATAATAGCGCATGTGATAATAGAATAACACACATGTATTGAATGTGCACATGTAAGGTAATAAATAATAACGCACCTGCATTTTCATTTTTATTTGATGATAATAACAATAATAATAATAGTAGTAATAATAACAATAACAATAAAAATGCTTGTGATAATAGAATAATGTATGTAACGCCCCGACCCTAGTTACCCAGAGTCGGTCCATTACTTCGTAACATTGGCATGATCACAAAAGATCAAGTCTCGAAAGACCGATTAGTTTAGTAGCCTTGGAAACACTAGATACATTCATAAATGTTACATTACATCACAAAGTGAAAAACTATAATAACATAGTCTCCATAGTCCACACTTCTATCCTCTTCGGACTATCCCTGCAGGTCATTCATAAAATACTTCTTCACATCCTGGAAAATATTAAAACATTGAAAGGGGTGAGCTCAGATGCTCAGTAAGGTTAACAATATAGCGGAAGCTTTCATAAATAAACATTAACATTTAAGGCAATGTATAACTAAAACAAAAGCCTTTTAAACATGATCTTCAACATAATATGGAAAAAGTAAAATGAGATAATGCCATTTACTTCTTCACATGGATATTCTACTGGTCGAATAATCACATGCAATATCAATAACCACTTTCATAATGATTTAATTCATAATGCCAGACTATCATAACCACGTAGTCAATGCCTCGTGCCAAGACCACAAATAAGATTTTGTCAAGGCCTTGTTCCAAGACACTAGTTTGTCTCATGAGACCTGCCGATGCATCGAGGAGCTATAGCAGGCTCCACCCGTCACTTATTAAGTCCAATGCATTCCTCATATGGATAGGTTTAAACATATCATAAACCATAACATAATCGTATCACATAAAACATGCATAAAGGAAACATAACATTTCCACATTTCAATCACAAGATATCAATACAACACATTGATATAATAAAAACGCTTTCAAAACCATTTTCAATACCAAAATAAATGAAAGTTAAAACTTTATATTTATTTTTCATTAAAAAAAGCGATGGCTTGTAGAGGAAGCCGAAACTCAAATAATGGTCACGACGGCGGAGAAGTCGTTGTCGCCGCATAAGTACGGAAAGAAAAACATTCCATTTTTGTCGTTTATTAAAACGCTTCATATAAAAAGATTCCTTTTGAATAAACGTAAAAGTCAAAGGGGTTTATACACCGTATAAAAGAAAGTTGTGTATAAAACCAAATATGACCCAATGAAAGGAGATTGAGACGAAGTCCTTAAAAAGATCATTTTTAAAATAAAATAGATCTATTATGTGTATTCACTATAGGTACACATAAATAAAGTAAAAATACAAAATAATACATAATAATATCATGACATAATTGGAAAGTAGGAGATTAACCCAAAGAATAGAAATTGGGTTAAGAAGTTCCCTTACCTCGTGTCTGACTTGACTCAACCGTTATTTAACCTCCTGAATAGTAAACTAGAGTTAATATATACCTTATTAAGAACCATTTTCAATTTCATTATCCTTATTATATCACTTATTACAATGATATGAACATTATGTAATTATTTAAGTTAATAACGGTTGTTTTGTCGATCTTTGGTACTTGAGTCAACAATAAACTTCTTATAATTACAAGTTGTTCATGTGGTGAAATATCCATTATATCCAGAATTATATTCATGATGTAGATATCATATTTATGATATATATCCAGTATATACATTCATTCATAATATTACGTAACATTTAGAGGTAAGAAATGAAATGCACCGTTCATGGAGACGGTAAGCCGTACGTACGCATGAACGCTACTTTCATTTCAATTTCATATTTAATGGAACGAAATCATAATGATATAAATGTATAATATAATTCCAGTATAATATCATATATAATATCATTTACTCCATCCTTTATACATCCCACATATGGCATTAACGATTCACATCACTTTGAGGGGGCGGTAGTCCGCACTTCCTAAAATGAAATTATCGCGTTTTACCCATAATGGAAATCATAAAGTATGCCATAAATGAGAAATACATAAGCATAAGTAAAACATAAACATATTATATATCATATATAAAAATAGTGACATCTTAATGGCCACCTTTGAAGGTGTTATATGAGTGTTGAACAATCATCATTTCGTGAGGCAGAAATTCGCCATCCATAGAAATTGTATGTTCCTTAACCATTAGATGTAGGTGTGTGTAAGTGTATCTAGAATCCTTCTTATAACAACATCCTAGTATATTGATGATACTGGTGTTGTTACAAAAGAAATGAATAAAAAGAGTTTAGGGGGTTGGAGAAGAAAAATAAAACAAAACAACATTAGAGAAGACATTACCTCAAAATCGGGTAACTCTTTTTGATTTGAGCCAAAGGCTTCCTTTAGAAGAGTTCTGCCCAAAGTGAGGCTTCTAGGAGTAAAAGGGGGAAGTTGGGGGAGTATTTGGGCAGAGTTTGGCCCAGCCAAATGGCTTGAAGGTGTGAATAATGTGGGAGAGGTGGGGGCCTTTTATAAGTGGAGAGGAGGGGCACTCTTGGAAAGTAAGGAAAGTTTACATTATTATACAATGCTTTTAGGATTCTAAAGGTCCCACACTTATATAATTCGTGGATAAGGTGATAAGGGTTCTAAATATCCTCATCCAATAGGCTTTGGACAAGTGTAAGCCTTGGATTTTGCATTATCTTCTCATTTTATTTAAATCGTTAAATAATGAGGTCATCGCTGCATCATAATGATGTCATAAATAATTTACTTTATTTAATGTCTAAAAATTATAAAAAAAATACTATGATGTAGGAAATCGTTTTATCTTTCTAATAAATATTTATAGTCAAAATTTGGACTTGAGTAACCCCACTTAAAAACAGTTTTAGTAAAACAACTCATGTTTGTGTCAATTTAATTTTAACATTAAATAAATATATATTAATGTCATTTTCCAACTAAAGTGGCTCCATGGGGTCCCCAAGTTGACCCATGGGTTGTCTTGGTCGGCCATTACTCATCCAATAGGAGTAGGACATGTGTCAAGCTCATCCCATATTATTAAAACATTATTTTTACCTTAAACTACACTAATTACCTCTAATCGCGATTAAGAACTTAAAAGTTACTATTCACCAAAAAATTATTTTAATCTCATTGAACCACATTTTACTTCTTAATGACAACCATGTATGTCGGATTTTTGAAAATCAAATCACAGAAGTGGTAATATTTCATTTAAACGAAAAATCAGTTGTTTAACTACCACTTAGTGGTTTCACTATTCATCAAAAATTGAAGTTTTTCAGAACAATGCCAAAATTTCACCCTAAGCTATAATTGATATTCCGAATTCAAAAATGATGTCTATTTTAAAAAATTCCAAAAATATAAGTTTCATTAATTAATTTTATAATTAATTCCCGCTGTCACAACAATAGCGTGTTTTTAAGAAACATTTTATATCAAAAGATTGACAATTGTTTATGTCCAATTTCAATGTTAAATTAATTCTAATGACCAACATTGGATAAAATGGTAAAAATATATTCTAATTATACCTTAAAACCACTAAATAGTATAATTTATCACAATAAATTATTTTTTTTAAAAAGTTGTTTTAAGTATTTTTCACTATTCATAAAAATTTTGAAGTTCTTCGAAAATTACAAAAAATTCAACATAGGCTAATTTCAATATTAAGAATACAAAAATGAATTCCATTTTGAAATATAAATTTTCTATAATTTCAAAAAGTGGTTACTACTATTCATAACGGCTACTTTGATTAGTCGCGGTGTTTTAGAACTTGAACTTGCGTACAATGCAAGCTATTGCATTATTGAAAGAGAGGCGTATCGTGGAAGCTCGGGGTGTTACAATCTAGGTGCATCGCGTGTGCATGTTCATGGTAATAAATAATAATAGACGTGCATGTTAATTTGCGTGTAATGATAATAATAATAATAATAATAATAATAATAATGATAATAAAAACAACAACAAAAACATATGCACATGCATAGAAATAAATAATAAATAATAACACATGTGCATCTGCATTTGCATGCGACGATAATAATAATAATAATAATAACAGTAATAACAATAATGATAATTATAATAATGATAATGATAATAATTATAACAATAACGTGTGTGATAATAGAATAACACACATCCAAACAAACCCTAACAAAACCTAACAAACCCTAACAACCACTAATAACCCCTAAGATCCACTAATAAACCCAAATAGCACATGAAACCCACTATTAAAAGCTAAAACTATAATAAACACTAATAAATCATCATAACCTGTAATAAACCCTAAATAACCCTATTAAACTATAATAAATGCTACAAAATCCCTAAAACCCCTAATATATAATAAAAAAACTATTGAACCATAATAAATCCAAATAATCAATAAAACCCTAACAAACCTGGCAAAACATTACAAAACCCACCAAATAATATCCTACAAAACCCCCCACAACCCTCTAATAAACTATTAAAAACCCTAATCATGCCATAATAAATCTTAACAAACCCTAACAACCCCGAATAAATCATAACAAATCCTAACAATTCCAAATAAATCGTAACAAACTGAAAGAAACCATAACAAACCCCTAATAAACCGCAATAAACACTAAAAAATCATAATCAACCCAAATAAATCTTAATAAACCCAAATACAAGTTAATAAAACCTAATAAATAAAATAAACCCAAAGAAACCCTAATAAATCCTAAATTACCCTAAAAAGGTTAATAAACCCTAGAAAAATCTATTAATGCGTTCAAAAGCCAAATAAAACCCTAATATACAATAAAAACCGCTAATAAACTGTATAAAATCCTAAAGAACACTAATAAACCCTAAAAAACCCTAATAAACCCTAAAGAACCATAATAAACTCTAAAGAACTCTAAAAAAACCCTAAAGAACCCAAAAACGCTAAAACACATTAAATAAACCCTAAAAACCTAGACAAAAACCAAACAAACCCTAAAACACACTAAAAACCCCTAACCACACCTATCAATCCTGAAAAACATAAACCCTTAAAAACCACAAAAAATCATTGAAGACCCATCAAATACCATAAAAACCATAAACCCCTCTTAACAACCCTTAAAACCCCTAAAAACCACTACAAACCAAAAACAACCATTAAAACCCAAAAAAGGCAAAAAATAGATACATAAACCCAAAAAACATTACATAAACCCTAAAAATGCAACATAAACCCAAAAAATGGAACATAAACGCAACAAATGCTACATAAATAAAAAAAGCACTACATAAACCCTAGAACCGTAACATAAACCCAAAACAACGCCACATAAACATTAAAAAACCCTACATAAAACCTAAAAACACCACATAAACCCTAAAACCACAAAATGAACCCTAAAAACGTTACATAAACCCTAAAAAATGAAACATAAGCGCTACATCGCCCCTAAAACCGCTACATAAACACAGAAAACGCTACATAAACCCTAAAAATTGCTACATAAAACCTAAACCCTAAACACGCTACATAAACCCTAAAAATGTTACATAAACCCTAAAAAGTGCTACATAAAACCTAAAACCACTAACTAAACACTAAAAGTGCAACATAAACACTAAAAAATCTACATAAACTCAAACAACACTACACAAACACTAAAAATTCTCCAAAAACCCTAAAGATTCTTCAAAACCCTCAAAAATATTAAACCTTAATATACAATAATATAAAAAAATTAAACCCTAATAAACCCCTAATAAACTCTAATAATCCCTAAAAATGCCTTATAATCCCTAAAAACCCTAAGAGACTCTACTCAACCCTAATAATACCCCAAAAATACCTAATAAACCATAATAAATGATATTAAAACCTATAAACCCTAAAAACACGTTAAGAAAACCTAAAAAACACTAGACAACACTAATAGACACTGATAAACACTAATAAAGCGTAATAAACCCCAAAAAAACCCTAAAAATCCCTAATAATACATAAATAAATTCAAATAAACCCTACTCAACCCTAAAAAACTTAACACACCATAATGACCCCTAACAAAACCCAGAAAAACCCTAATAATGAAAACAAATGCTAGTATAACTTAAAAAATCCCTAGAAACCCTAATAAACTCTAATATAACCTAATGAACACTAAAAACGCTCACAAACAAAAAAATGATCACAAACAATAAAAACATACTATATTAAATAAAAAGATCTAAAAACACTAATATATCCTTATAAAGACAAAAAAACACTAATATAGCTTAAAAGTCCCTAGAAACCATAATAAACCATAATAATCTCTAATATAACCGAAGAAATCCTAAAAACGCTCACAAACAAAAAAAAATACCCACAAACAATAAAAAATTCTATATTATCTAAAAAGTCTTAAGAAACACTAATATAACCTAATAAAACCAAAAAACTAAAAAACCCCTAACAAACCCTAATAAACCCCAAAATCCCCAATAAACACTAATAAAACATAATGAAACATAATAAAAACCTAATAAAACCCTTAAAATACCCTCTCAACCCTAATAAACCTTTACACACCATAATAAAACCTAATAAAACCCAACTAAACCCCAATAAACAAAAAAACACAAACAAACAATTAAAAATCCCTAAAAACCGTAATAAACAATATTAAATTCTAATAAAACCAAATAAACCATAAAAAATGAACACAAACACTCAAAACATGCTAATAAAACCTAAAACGTCCTAACAACCCCTCATATATGTTAACAAAAACTAAAAAACACACATATACTCTAATAAAAACACTAAAAAACCCTAGTAAACCCTAAAAATCCCTAATAAACCCTAATAAACACTACTCAACCATAATAAACACTAATAAAACCCTAAATATACCTTCTCAACCCTAATAAAACCCTTAAAATACCTACTCAGCCCTAATAATCCTTAACACACTATAAAAAACCCTAATAAACACCACTAAATCTTAAAAAACACAAATATACCATTAAAATGCCCTAAAGCCCCTAATAAATGATAATAAAACCAAACAAATCTTAAAAGCAACAATAAACCCTAATAAACACAAGTGGACCCTAAAAACCCTAATATACCCTCTTAAAAATTAATAAACCATAATGAATGATAATAAACCCTAATAAATCCTAAACATACCCAAATATACCATAATATACCATAATATACCCTAATAAACCCAAATCAATCCTAATAAAACCCTAAATATAGTTAATAAACCCTAATAAACCTTAACACACCATAATAAACCTTAATAAAATCCTAATAACCCCCACCAAACCCTAAAAAATGCTATTATACCATTAAAAAACCCTAAAACCCTAACAAACCATAATAAATGTTAATAACACCTAAAAATTTTAAAAAATGCTAGTAGACCCTAAAAATACCTCTAATAATAATAATAGTAATAATGCATGTGCATGTGCATGGTTTAAATAATAAATTATAACACACGTGCATGTGCATATGCCTGCACATTTGCATGTGAATGATGATAAATAATAAATTATAAATAATAATGCTTGTGAATTACATGTGTATGTGCATGTGCATGTGAATGATAATAAATAATAAATAATAACGCATATCCAAGTGCATGTGCATGTGCATATGCCTACACATTTTCATGTGAATGATGATAAATAATAAATTATAAATAATAACGCATTTGAATTACATGTGTATGTGCATGTGCATGTGAATGATAATAAATAATAAATAATAACGCATATCCAAGCGCATGTGCATGTGCATGTGCATGTGCATGGAAATAAACAATAAATAATAACCAAGTCCACATGAATGTGCATTTGCATGTGAATGATAATAAATAATAAATAATAACACATGTGATAATAGAATAATGCACGTGCATTGTGTGTGCACGTGCATGAGAATAAATAATAATAACACATGTTATAATATAACAACGCAAGTGCATTGAACTTTCATGTGGATGATAATAAATAATATATAATAACGCATGTGCATGTGAATTTACATGTAATTATAATGATAACAACTCGTGCACATGCATGGTAATAAATAATAAATAACAACACACGTGCATATGCATTTGCATTTGATGATACAAACAACTAAAACAATAATAATAATAATAATATAATAACGCAGGTGCATTTCATTTGCACATGCATAGTAGTAAATAATAAATAAATAATAATAATTAATAAAGTACATGCATGTGCATGTGCATTTACATTTGAGGATAATATTAATAACACTAATAGTAATAATAATAATAATAACTCATGCACGTGCATGGTAATAAATAATAAATAACAACGCACATGAATGTATATTTTCATGTGATAATGATAATAATAATGATAATAATAATAATAATAATAATAATAATAATAATAATAATAATTGGGATAATAATAATAACAATAAAAGAATAATACAAGTGCATTGCATATGCACATGCATCTACATTTTCATGTGATGACAGTAATAATAATAGCATTAGTAATAATAGTAGTAGTGGTGGTGATAATAGTAGTAGTACCAATGCATGCTATAATAGAATATTTAATGTGCATTACGTGTGCACGTGAAAGGTAATAAATAATAAAGCTCTTGCATTTCATTTTCATGTGATGATGATGATATTAATAAGAAGAAGAATATTATTATTATTATTATTAACAACGCATGTGATAATAGAATAACGCACGTTCATTGAATGTGCGTGTATGTGCATTCTCATGTGAAGTTTCATGAGATGATAATAACAATAACAACAACAACAACAACCACAATAATAATAATAATAACAATAATAATAACAACACATGTGATAATAAAATAACGTGTGTGCATTGCATGTGCATGTGCATGGTAATAAAAATATAATAATAATGCACGTGCATGTGCATGTGCATGTTCATATGGATGAGATAATGATAATAATAATAATAACAAAAGTAATAATAAGTTATAGTTCTTTGAAAACACAGTAGACAAGACAAAAATGCTAGAAATGGGGTCTCGAAAAACCTAACAAATCACAGAGTCATTGAAAAAGGAATAAATTCTTCTTCGGCTGTCCATTTCTACTACGTGAATAGTCCAACTTAATTTCATGGAACAAACTACGATAAAAACAGGCATTGGAGGCCGAACAGACACACAGATCAGAAGTTATGACCATTTTAAGAAAAATTTGATAGGGATCCGTACATGGAAATGGAGTTTTGGAGGCCTTCTTATGGGTTTCTGGGATTTTAGTGTCTCAAACATGACTTGAACTATGTTCAAGTCATCCTTTTGTGTAGATCTCTTAGCTACTTTTGATTTGATAAGTGGTAGATCTGAAACGGACAACCGGAGAGAAAGTTATGGCCGCTTGAAATTAGACTTTTTTTGGAGTGGTATAAATAATTTATCTTATATTTCTTTGATATTCTTATAGTTTCTAATCTACTTGGTCCTCACTCATCTCAAGAGCTTCGATTTGACTAGTCATAGTGCTCAAACGGACACCTGAAGGAGAAGTTATGCCTATTTTATTGAGTTGTGGGTTTCTTAGGTTTTTAGGCGCTAGGAGAGTTGCTCAATTTAAAAAGACAATAAATTCTTCAATGTGTGTCCATCTTGGATATACCACAAATCAAATCTAATATTGTGAAAATATTCACACTTTGGTAACCACTGGAACCCTTTCTAACATTATTCAACCCCCCAAAAGACCCAAAATACCTTTGGATGGTCAAAAGATTGGCTTCTAGTGTTTGTTTTGCAATAACTTCTTCTATCGGTGTCTGTTTTACTTCTACCGCATAACAAATCGAAGCTTACGACTAAAACTACACTCCTATAACCACTGAAGCACCTTCTAACATCCTTGAAGTCCCAAAAAGATACTTAAACCCTCCAAAAGACAATAACCTCTATTCCGAGAGTTCGTTTTGCCTCTACCATATATCAAATCAGAGCTTTCGTCTAGATCTACACATATGTGACCAATAGGAACACCTTATCATGTTCTTAATGTCCCAAAAGGTCCTAATGTCATCCAAATGACCATAACTTCTTCGCTGGGTGTCCGTTTCACCTCTACCACATATCAAATTGAAGCTTACGACTAGGTCTACACATCTGTGACAACCATAATCAACTAAATAACCCTAAAAATCCCTAAATAGCCCCATAAAGACAAAAACCATTATAAACCATGAAAAATCCCAACAAACCCTAACAAACCCTAACAAACCCTATCAAACCCTAAAAACCCTAAAACCCCTAAGTAACCCAAAAAAACATAACAAACCCTAACAAACCCTAACAAGCCCTAAAAACCCCCAAGAAGCACAAAGAAACCTCAATAATCCCAGAAAAACCCAAAGAAACCCTAAAAACCCCTAAGAAAGCATATGAAACCCTAACAAAACTCTAAAAATACTAAAAAAACCCTAAGAAAATCTAAGAAACACTAAAAAATGCTACAAAAACCCTAAAAACTGCTACAAAAACCCAAAAGATGCTTTAAGACCTTCAAAAATATTAAACCCTAATATACCATAAAATAAAAAATTAAAACCTAATAAACTCTAACAATCCCTAAAAACACCTTATAACCCCTAAAAACCCTATTAAACTCTTCTCAACACTAATAAAACCAAAAAAAATACCTAATAAACCCTAATAAATGATAATAAAACCTAATAAACCCTAAAAACACATTAAGAAAACCTAAACAACCCTAACCAACCCTAATAGACACCAATAAATACTAATAAACCCTAATAAACCCCACAAAACCCTAAAAAGCCCTAATAAACTATAAATAAAGAAAAATAAACCCTACTCAACCCTAACAGACCTTAAGACACCATAATAACCCCAAATAAAACACTACAAAACCCTAATAAAGAAAAACGGCTAGTATACCATAAAAAATACTATGAAAACCTGATAAACTATAATATAACCTAATAACCCCTAAAAACACTCACAAACAATAAAAAATGATCACAAACAATAAAAATGCGCTATATTTCCTAAAAAGACCTAAAAACACTAATATAACCTTATGAAGACAAAAAATGCTATTATAACTTAAAAATCCCTAGAAACCATAATAAACCATTATAAACTCTAATATAACCTATTAAACCCTAAAAACGCTCACAAAAAAAACAAAATGCTCAGAAATAATAAAAACACAGTATATTATCTAAAAAGACCTAACAAACACTAATATAACCTAATAAAACAAAAAAACTAATAAACCCCTAACAAACCCTAATAAACACTAAAAATCTTTAATAAACCCTAAAAAACTAATAAACCCTAATAAAACCACAATATAACCCTAAAAATACCATCTCATCCCTAATAAACCTTGACACACCATGACAGAATCTAATAAAACCCAACTAAACCCCAATAAAAAACGCAAACAACCCATTAAGAAGCCCCAGAAAACCTAATAAACCATAATAAATTCAAATTAAATGTAATAGTCCATTAAAAAGGCTCACAAAAACTAAAAATGCGCTAATAAAACCTAAAGAGTCATAACAACCCCTCATATATATTAACAAATACAAAAAAACACTCATATACGCTAATAAAAACAATAAAAAAACCTAGTAAACCCTAAAAATCCCTAACAGACCTTAATAAACCATACTCAACCCTAATAAACCCTAAAAATACATAATCAACCCTAATAAACCTTAACACACCATAACAAACCATAATAAACCCCACTAAACCCTAAAAAATGCAAATATACGATTAAAAATCCTTAAAACCTCTAATAAATTCTAAAAATGTAACAAAGCTTAAAAGCGCTAATAAACCCGAATAAACACTAATAAACATGAAAAAAATCTTAATATACCCTCTTAAAAATTAATAAACCATAATGAATAATAATAAAGCCCAATAAATCCTAAACATACCCAAATATACCATAATATACCATAATATACCCAAATAAACCCTACTCAATTCTAATAAGACCCTATAAATACCTAATAAACCCTAATAAACCTTAACACACCATAATAAACCCTGATAAAATTCTAATAAACCACACAAAACCCTAAAAAAGCTAATATACCATTAATAATTGTAGTAATAACGCAAGTGCATGTGCATATGCATGTGCATGGTTTAAATAATAAATAATGACGCACGTGCCTTTGCAAATGCCTGCACATTTGCATGTGAATGATAATAAATAATAAATAATAAATAATAATGCATGTGAATGGCATGCGTATGTGCATGTGGATGTGAATGATAATAAATAAAAAATAATAACGCACATCGAAGTGCATGTGCTTTTGCATGGGCATGTGCATGTGCATGTGCATGTGAATGTGCATGATAATAATCAATAAATAATAACCAAGCCCACTTGAATGTGCATTTTCATGTGAATGATAATAAATAATAAATAATAACACATGTGTTAATAGAATAACGTGCGTCCATTGCGTGTGCACGTGCATTAGAATAAATAATAATAATACATGTGATAATAGAATAACGCAAGTGCATTACATTTGCATGTGCATGATAATAAATAATATATAATAATGTACGTGCATGTGCATTTACATGTAATGATAATGATAATAATGCATGCATGTGCATGGTAGTAAACAATAAATAACAACGCACATGCATGTGCATTTGTATTTGATGATACAAAAAACACCACCACCACCACCACCACCACCAACAATAATAATAATTGAATAACGCAAGTGCATTTAATGCGCACGTCCATAGTAGAAAATAATAAATAAATAATAATAAATAAGAATGCACATGTATGTGCATGTGCATTTACGTTTGATGATAATATTAATAATATTAGTACTAATAATAATAATAATAATAATGCATGCACGTGCAAGGTAATAAATAAAAATTAACAACACACATGCATGTGCATTTCCATTTGATAATGATAATAATATTGATAATGATAATAATAATAATAATAATAATAATAAATACAAGTGCATTGCATATGCACGTACATGGTAATAAATAATAAATAATAACGTGTGTGCATATATATTTGCATGTGATGATAGAAATAATTACAAGAGTAGTAATAATACTAGTAGTAGTGGTGATAATAGTAGTAGTACTAATGCATATGATAATAGAGTATTTCATGTGCATTACATGTGCATGTCTACGGTAATAAATAATTACTCCTGTGCATTGCATTTTCATGTCATGATGATGATAATGATAATAATAATAATAATAATAATAAAATTAATAATAACAACCCATGTGATAATAGAATAACGCATGTTCATTGAATGTGTGTGTATGTGCATTTGGATGTGCATTTTAATGTGATGATAATATCAATAACAACAACAACAACAACAAACATAACAACAACAACAACAACAATAATAATAACAGTGCATGTGATAATAAAATAATGTGTGTGCTTTGCATGTGCACGTGCATGGTAATAAAAATATAATAATAATTCAATTGCATGTGCATGTGCATTTTCTTGAGATGATGATGATAATAATAATAATAATAGTAATAATAAGTTATAGTTGTTGAAAAAACAGCACATAGGACAAAAGTACTAGAAATGGTGTCTCGAAAAACCTAACAAATCACAGAGTCATTAAAAAAGACCTAAATTCTTCTTCAGGTGTCCATTTCTGCTCTTTGAATAGTCAAAATAAATCTCATGGAACAAACTACGATAAAAATAGGTGTTGGAGGCCGAACAGACACACAAATCAGAAGTTATGACCATTTTATGAAAAATTAGACTGGGATCCGGACACAGAAATGGAGCTTTGCAGGCCTTATGATGGGTTTTTTTGATTTAACGGTCCCAAAAATGACATAAATTTTATTCATGTTAGCCTTCTACATATATCTCTTCGCTTCCTTCGATTTGATATGTGGTAGAGCTCAAACGGACAACCGGAGTAAAAGTTATGGCTGTTTGAAGTTGGACTTTTTTTGGAGCTGTATAACTAATATATCTTATGTTTCTTTGATCTTCTCACAGTTTCGATTAGACTTGTTTCTCACTCATCTCATGAGCTTCGACTTTACTAGTCACAGCGCTCAAATAGACACCCGAATGAGAAGTTATGCCTATTTTAGTGAGTTGTGGGTTTTTTAGTTTTTTAGGCGCTAGGAGGGTTTCTCAATTTAAAACGACAATAACTTTTTCTACGTGTGTTAAATTTGGCTATACCACATATGAAATCGAAGATTTAGAAAAGATACAAACTCTGGTAACCACTGGAACCCTCTCTGACATTTGTCAACCCCATAAAAGACCTAAAATCCCTTTGGATGGTCAAAAGATTGGCTTCTGGTGTCCGTTTTGCCAAAAGTTCTTCTATGGGTGTTCATTTTTCCTCTACCACATATCGAATCGATGCTTGAGACTTGACCTACACTAATATAACCACTGAATCACCTTCTCAGATCCTTGATGGCCCATAAAGGTACTTCAGCCCTCCAAAAGTCCATAACTTCTAATCCATAAGTCCGTTTTGCCTCTACCATATATCAAATCGAAGCATTCGACTATATCTACACATATTTGACCAATAGTAGCACCTTATCACGTTCATAAAGACCCAAAATGTCCTTAAGTCTTCCAAATAACCATAACTTCTGCTCTGGGCATCTGTTTCACCTCTACCAGATATCAAATTGATACTTGCAGCTAGCTCTACACATCTGTGACAACCATGAACAACTAAATAACCCTAACAAACCATGAATAACCCCATAAACACTAACAACCATTAAAAACCACGCAAAACCCTAACAAACCCTAAAAAACCCTAAGAAACACCAACAAACCCTATCAAACCATAACAAACCCTAACAAACCCTAACAAACCCCCAAAAACCCTAAAAAACATAACAAACCCTAAAAAAACCCTAAAAACCCCTAACAAGACCTAAAAAACCCCAAGAAGCACTAAGAAACCCCAGTAAACACAAAAAACCGATGAAACCCTAAAAAAACTCTAAGAAACCATAAGAATCCCTATCATAACACTAAAACCCTAAAAACCCTAACAAAACCCTAAGAAAACCTAAGAAAAACTAACACACCCTTAGAAACCCTAATACACCCTTAGAAACTCCAACACACCCTCAGAAACCCTAGAACACCCTTATAAACCCCAACACACTCATTGAAACCCTAACAAAACCTTAGAAACCCTTATTCACCATAGCACACCCTTAGAAACCCTAACCCGCCCATAAAAACCGTAAAAAACTCTAACAACCCCTTAGACATTGTAAAGCACTCTAATAAGAACTAATAAATCCCAACAAACCCTACCAACCAATAATAAACCATAATAAACCCTAATAAACCCTAAAGCCCACTACTAAACCCTAATAAACACTAATAAATCATAATAAACCCTAAAAAACCTATTAGAACCCAATAAAAGATACAAAACACCTAAAAACCCAAATATACAACAAAAACAATACCAAACCATTCAAAATGATAATATTCACAAAAAACCCTAACAAACCCGACAAAACCTGACAAAATCCTAAAAACTATAAGAACCCAAAAAACCCCTAAACCCCTAAAAACCCGAAAAACTGTAAAAAAATCCTATAAAACCCTAAAAAACCTCAAAAAACCTCAAAAAACCCAAAAAAACTTTAAAAACACTAAAAACGCTAAAAACCCTAAATTCCTAAAAATGCCTAACAAAACCCAACCAACCCTAGGAAACCCTCAAAAACCCTAAAACCCCCAAAGAAAACCCTAAAAACCTCAAAAGAAACCCCAAATACACCATAAAGAACCTTAAAAACCCTTAAACCCTAAAGAACCCTAAAGATCCACTAAAGCCACTAACTTGACTTAAATTCAATTTTTATTTTATTTTCTAAAACCCGGTTTATGGGTGAGCGGGAACCGAAACCAAAAAAAACTGAGATTTATAATTCAAAATTCAAACATATCACAACACCCGATAAGATCATCCTGAATCAAGTCGCATGCCGCCAACATCATGAGTATCCTGTCATCGTCACCATCCATCATCGATGTCGACGTTGTCATTCAACCACCGCACCCGTCGGAGAATGTCGACGAGGCCACCAGAACCAAACCACCATGTCGTTGTCGTCCCATAGTGAACAGTGACCACCCAAACAATCGAGCACACCAAATCATCATCACGCCTCACAGGCCAACCATCATCACAGCATGTCGGAAATCAACCTCACTGCAAGCTGGCCAGGAGAAAACAGCCCCCAAGCTGCACAAACACCCTCCACTATCATCAAAACCAAAATTGAACCATCCACATCATGAGATTGAACAAGAAATCCATCAACAACATAGATCCCAAGCGCCAGAACCAAAACGGGAAGCACCCCACCGCAACCGTGAACTCCTCCATCCGCATCCATAGCAACCCGATGAAGAAGACGGTCCAAGGAGAAAGAAGTCGGGTCTCCATCACCTAGTACTGGGAGAACCGACATCACCTTGAGGGAAAGTCTCCATTGAACGATCCGAGAACATCAGAGCCTACAATGCCTATCTGGGCTGGAGCTGGTCAAATCCCTACCACAGAAGAACCCTCAATAGATTCCTCAACGAATGAGCCATGGATATCAAGAGGAATCGACGATGCAGAAGGGCACACCGAAGATGAATCCAACACAAGAAATCTTACAAAGAATCACACAAAAAACTACAAAAAAATGGGAAAACGAAACCATCAAAGCCCCTCCCCCCTCCAAGACAAACCGGTACCGACATAGAGCCGCTCAAGACCGAAGCCGTCTCCCGCAGCCACCAATCCCCAATCCGCCAATAAGACGCCTCCACCCGCCAGACCGAAGCCTTCTCCTGCCAAGACGAGACGATGACGACAACTGAGCCACCAAGGATTGTCGAGGAAGGGTACGTCGATGCCTAGCTGACCAAGGCTAGAGGAGGGAAGAGAGAGAAGCCTTGGCTAAAACCCTGATGCTCAAGAGAGTGGATACACCACCGCTTAGAGGCCCTATGGGGATCAAATCCTATCAATTTCTACATAAAACCTATCAATTGCTACAAAAACCCGAAAAATGATTCAAAACCTACAAAAAGAAACAAAACCCCAAAAAAATCTAAAATAACCCTAACAAAGTATAAAAAATCCAAACACACCCAGAAAACCCAATAAAATGCATAAAACCCCAAACAACTCAAACAAACCATAAAAAACCCTAAAAACCCTAAAAAACCTAACAACCCTTAATAGCCACTAATAACCTCTAAGAACAACTAATAAAACCTAATAACCCATAAAACCACTATTAAATCCAAAAACCCCTAATAAACACTAATAAATCGTAATAAACTGTAATAAACCCAAAAAAATCTATTAGACACTAATAAATGCTACAAAATTCTGAAAACACCTAATATATAATAAAAACACTATTAAACCATGATAAACCCTAATAATCATTAAAAACCCTAACAAACCCTACAAAACACTACAAAAATCTCCAAATAATATACTACAAAACCCTAAAACCCACTAATAAACACTAAAAAACCATAATAACCCCAAAATAAATTGTAATAAACCCTAACATCCCCAAATAAAACGTAATAAATCTTAACAATGCCAAATAAATCGGAACAAACTGAAACAAATCATAACAAACCCCTAACAAACCCCAATAAACCCTAACAAATCATAATAAACCCAAATACATGTTACTAATACCGAATAAATAAAAAAACCCTAATAAATCCTAAATAACCCTAAAAAGAATGATAAATCCTATAAAAAGTTATTAATGCGAACAAAAGCCCAATAAAACCCTAATATAAAATAAAAAATGCTAATAAATGGTAAAAAATCCTAAAGAACAATAATAAACCATAAAGAACCCTAATAAACCCTAAAGAACCATACTAAACTCTAAAGAACACTAAAAAACCCTAAAGAACCCAAAAAATGCTAAAACACATTATATAAACCCTAAAACCACTACAATACAAAAAAAACCCTAAAAAACTGTAAAAACCCTATAAACCCTTATCAATCCCAAAAAAACAAATAAAACCATAACCCCCCCCCCCAAACCATTAAAAATCCATCAGATACCATAAAAAACCATAAAAATCCCATTAACAAACCCTTAAAAACCCTAAAAAACACTACAAACCGTAAAAAACCATTAAAAACCTAAAAATGCTTCAAATAGATACATAAACCCTAAAAACGTTACATAAACCCTAAAAAATGCAACAAAAAGCCTAAAAATGCATCATAAACCAAAAAATGCAATATAAACCCAAAAACGCTACATAAACCCTAAATGCACTACATAAACCCTAGAACTGAAACATAAACCCTAAAAAACACAACATAAACCCGAAAAAACGCTACATAAACATTAAAAAATGCTACATAAAACCTAAAAACAAAATATAAACCGTAAAAACACTACATGAACCCTAAAAACGTTCCATAAACCCTAAAAAATGCAGCATAAATGCTACATCACCCCTAAAAACGCTACATAAACCCAGAAAATGCACCATAAACCGTAAAAAATGCTACATAAAACCTAAACCCTAAACACATTACATAAACCGTAAAAACGTTATATAAACCCTAAAAATAATACATAAAACGTAAAACCACTAACTAAACCCTAAAAATTCTAAATATACTGTAAAATTTCTACATATACTCTAACAATGCTACAAAACACTAAACAATTCTACAAAAACCCTAAAGACGCTTCAAAACCCTCAAAAATATTAAACCCTAATATACCATAATATAAAAAATTAAACCCTAATAAACCCCTAATGAACCACTAAATCCACTAAAAATCCTACAAAAACCCTAAAAATTTCTATAAAAACTGAAAAATGCTTCGAAACCCACAAAATTAAACAAAACCCAAAATAAATGCTAAAATAACCCAAAAAAGCATAAAAAATCCAAAAACACCCATAAAACCAAAAAAAGCATAAAACCCCCAAAAAATCAGACAAATTATAACAAACCCTAAAACCCTAACAAAACCTAACAAACCCTAACAAAAACTAATAACCCCTAAGAACCACTAATAAACCCTAATAACCCCTAAAACCCACTATTAAACCCTAAAAACACTAATAAACAATAATATATCATAATAACCTATAATAAACTCTATATAACTATATTAGACCCTAATTAACACTACAAAAGCCCTAAAACCTCTAATATACAATAAAAACACAATTAAACCATAATAAACCCTAATAATCACTAAAAACCCTAACAAACCCGACAAAATGCTACAAAAACCTCCAAATAATAGCCTACAAAACTCTACAAACCACTAATAAACCCTAAAAACCCTAATAACCCCAAAATTAGTCGTAACAAACCCTAACAACACCAAATAAATAGTAAAAAATCCTAACAACGCCAAATAAGTCGTAACAAGATGAAACAAACCATAAGAAACCCCTAATAAATCACAATAAACCCTAACAAAGCATAATAAAACCTAATAGATTTTAATAAACCCAAATACACATTACTAAACTCTAATAAATAAAATGAAACATAATAAATCCTAATAAATCCTAAATAACCCTAAAAAAGTTTGATAAACCCTATAAAAAGCTATTAATGCCGACAAAAGCCCAATAAAACCCTAATATACAATAAAAATGCTAATATATAGTCACAAATCCTAAAGACCACTAATAAACCCTAAGGAACCCTAATAAATGGTAAAGAACAATATTAAACTCTAAAGAACACTAAAACCCCTAAAGAACCCAAAAAACACAAAAACACATTATATAAACCCTAAAAACCGCTACAATACCCAAAAAACCCTAAACACACACTAAAAACCCTATCAACACCTATCAATCCCAAAAAAAAAACAAATGAACCCATAAACCCCCAAAAAACATTAAAAAGCCATCAGAAACCATAAATACTATCAACACCTGTTAACAACCCTTAAAAACGCTAAAAAACACTCCAAACCATAAACAACCTTTAAAACCCTAAAAAAGGCTTCAAATAGATACATAAATGCTAAAAAAGATACATAAACCCAAAAAAATGGAACCAAAACCCTAAAAACACAACATAAACCAAAAACCGCAACATAAACCCAGAAAAGGCTACATAAACCCTAAAAGCACTACATAAACCCTAGAACTATAACATAAACTCTAAAAAACACAACATAAACCCTAAAAAACGAAAAACAAACTTTATATAATGCTCTACATAAAACCTAATAACACAATATAAACACTAAAAACACTCCATGAACCCTAAAAACGTTACATAAACCCGAAAAATGCAACATAAACGCTACATCACCCCTAAAAATACTACATAAACGCTGAGAACACAACATAAACCCTAAAAATGATACATAAAATCTAAAACTGCTAACTAAACCCTAAAAACGCTACATAAACACAAGAAATGTTACAAAAATACTAATAACGCTACAAAAAAACTAAAAAATGCTACAAAAACTCTAAAGTCTCTTTAAAACCCTCATAAATATTAAACCCTAATATACCATAATATAAAAAAATAAACACTAATAAACCCCTAATAAACTCTAATAATCCCTAAAAACACCTTATAATCCCTAAAGTCCTATGAAACTCTACACAACCGTAATAAAACCGGAAAAATACCTAATAATCCCTAATAAAAGATAATAAAACCTAATAAACCCAAAAAACACGTTAAGAAAACCTAACCAACCCTAACCAACCCTAATAGACACTAATAAACACTAATAAAAACCCTAATAAACCCCAAAACAAACACTAAAAATCCTTAATAAACCATAAATAAAGCCAAATAATCCCTACTCAACCCTAAAAAACCTTAACACACCATAATAACCACTAATAAAACCCTACAAAACCATAACAAAGAAAAAAATGATAACATACCTTAAAAAATCCCTAGAACCCCTGATAAACTCTAATATAACCCAATAAACCCTAAAAACGCTCAGAAACAATAAAAAAATGATCACAAACAATAAAAACGTTCTATATTACTTAAAAAGACCAAAAAACACTAATATAACCTAATAAAGACAAAAAACACTAATATACCTTAAAAATCCCTAGAAACCCTAATAAACAATAATAAACTCTAATATAACCAACGAAACCTTAAAACGCTCAAAAACAAAAAAAAACTCTCAAAAACAATAAAAACACATTATATTATCTAAAAAGACCTAACAAACACGAGTATAACCTAATAAAACAAAATAACTAATAAACCCCTAACAAACCCTAATAAACCCTGAAAATCCCTAATAAACCCTAATAAAAATGAATAAACCCTAATAAAACCCTATTAAAACCCTAAAAATACCTTATCAACCCAAATAAACCTTTGACACACCATAACAAAACCAAATAAAACCCAACAAAACCCCAAAAAACAAAAAACGCAAACAAACCATTTAAAATCTATAAAAACCCTAATAAACCATAATAAATTCAAATAAAAGATAATAAACCATTAAAAATTCTCACAAACTCTAAAAAACTCTAATAAAACCAAAAAAGTCAAAACAACCCCTCATATACATTATCAAAAATTAAAAAACACTCATATACCCTAATAAAAACACTAACAAACCCTAGTAATCCCTAAAAATCCCTAACAAACATTAATAAACGGTACTCAACCCTAATAAACAATAATAAAACCTTAAAGATACCGACTTAACCCTAATGAAACCCTAAAAATACCTACTCAATCCTAATAAACCTTAACACACCACAATAAACCCTAATAAACTCCACTAAACCCTACAAAATGCAAATATACCATTAAAAAGCCCTAAAACCCCTAATAAATTCTAATAAAACCTATCAAATCTTAAAAGTGCTAATAAACCTGAATAAACACTACTAAACACAAAAAACCCTAATATACCCTCTTAAAAATTAATAAACCATAATGAACCATAATAAAGCCTAATATATCTTAAACATACCCAAATATACCATAATATACCATAATATACCCTAATAAACCCTACTCAATTATATTAAAACCCTGAAAATATCTAATAAACCTTGACACAACATAATAAACCCTAATAAAATCCCAATAACCCCACCAAACCCTAAAAAATGCTAATATACCATTAAAAACCCATAAAACCCTAACAAAACATAATAAAAGTTAATAACACATAAAAATCCTAAAAAATGATGTTAAACCCTAAAAATACCTCTAATAATAATAGTAGTAATAACGCATGTGCATGTGCATATGCATGTACATGGTTTAAATAAAAATCATAACGAATGTTCGTGTGCATATGCATGCACATTTTCATGTGAATGATAATAAATAATAAATTATAAATAATAATTCATGTGCATTGCATGTGTATGTGCATGTGCATGCGAATGATAATAAATAATAACGCACAACCAAGTGCATGTGCATGTGCATGTGCATGTGCATGGTAATAAAAAATAAATTTTAACAAAGTCCACATGAATGTGCATTTTCATGTGAATGATAATAAATAATAAATAATAACACATCTGATAATAGAATAACACAAGTGCATTGTGTGTGCACGTGCCTGAGAATAAATAATAATAACACATGTGATAATAGAATAATGCAAGTGCATTGAATTTTCATGTGCATGGTAATAAATTATATATAATAACGCACATGTATGTGCATTTACATGTAATGAAAATGATAATGGCTCATGCACATGCATTGTAATAAATAATAAATAACAATGCACGTGTATGTGAATTTTTATTTGATGAGACAAACAACAACAACAACAATAATATAATAATAATGAAAGTGCATTGCATGTGCACGTGCATAATAGTAAATAATAAATAAATAATAGTAAATAAAAACGCACAAGCATGTGCATGTGCATTTACATTTGATAATAATATTAATAATACTAATTGTTATAATAATAATAATAATAACACACGCACGTGCATAGTAATAAATAATAAATAACAATGCACATGCATGTGTATTTTCATGTGATAATTATAATAATAATGATAATGATAATAATAAGAATAGTAATAATAAAAACTGTGATAATAATAATAATTATTATTATTATAATAAAAGAATAATACAAGTGCATTGCATATGCACGTGTATGGTAATAAATAATAAATAATAACGCACGTGCATATGCATTTGCATGTGATGATAATAATAATATCAGCAGCAGTAGTAGTAGTGATAATAGTAGTAGTACCAATGCATGTGATAATAGAATATTGCATGTGCATTACGTGTGCACGTTCATGGAAATAAATAAGAATGCGCGTGCATTGAATTTTCATGTGACGATGATGACGACGGTAATAATAATAATAATAATATTAATAATAACAACGCATGTGATAATAGATTAACGCACGTGCATTGAAGATGCGTGTTTATGTATTTTCATTTGCATTTGCATGTGCATTTCCATGTGATGATAATAACAATAATAACAACAAAATCAAGAACAACAACAGCCACAATAATAATAATAACAATAAGAATAACAATGAATGTGATAATCAAATAATGTGTGTGCATTGCATCTTCACTTCCATGGTAATAAAAAATAAATAATAATGAATGTGCATGTGCATGAGATGATAATAATAATAATAATAATAGTAATAATAAAAATTATAACAACAACAATGCATGTGATAATAGAATAATGCACATGCATTGCATGTGCAGTGCTTGATAATAAATAATAACTCATAGCGAACATGATGATAATAATAACAACAATTGTAATATTAATAATAATAGATCATGTGATAATAGAAGACCACACATGTGTTGAATGAGCGCATGTATGGTAATAAATAATAACGCACATGAATTTTCATTTGCATTTGATGATAATAACAATAATAACTATAATAGTAATAATAAAAATAACAATAAAAATGCATTTGATAACAGAATAATGTAGGTGCATTGAGTGTGGGTGTTCATGGTAAAAAATAATAATAGACATGAATTTGCATTTTCATGTGATGATAATAATAATAGTAGTAGTAATAATAATAATAATAACAATAGCAACAATAACAACAACATATGCACATGCATGTAAATAAATAATAAATAATAAATAATAAATAATAACGCATGTGCATATGACTGAAAATTATTTTTTTTATTAAGAAAGACACTTTGAGGAAAAAGTGATAAACCATAAGTCTAACAAGAACCAAACAGCAACAAGCAGAATATCAGAAACAATCTCACCCAAGCATAAGCAGCAACCGCAGGCTCCAAAGAAGGACCACTCGGCGATCCCATGCAAGCATGGTCCCTCCCGATGGCAAGCCATCCCTCCGTATCAACCACATCCCAAATGTCCTGTAGAGGAACAAGCAGCATGCTCAAGTTCGTCTGAGCCGAACTGACCCTTCCGCATTCTTCACACAATCAGGACAGTAACTCAACAAGGCATAAGTTAGGAAAGAGGTAAAATAGAATCATTGAAAACCAGATGGATTATAACAGAGTCAATGTCCCTAAACACTCTCCAGGATATATTAGATACCTGCAGAAGAGGATCACCTCTTATCATGTCTTCAAAGGAGGAAGACAGCGTATTCCAGACCTGCATATATTCCTCAAGACTGATTAACCCCTTGTTGAAACCTCCAACTAGGGTCGATTCCTATTTATCCACCCAAATATACTGGTCCTCATTAAGCTCCACTTCAATATTCCTACCCATCATCTTGTCTGCATCCTCTTCCGAGGCGTTGAGGAATAACACTTGCTCTGACACCACATCACCAGAACTTAAGACCAAATCCCAGGAGGGATCATGCTGTCCAGCTGCCTTTTGGTGACACCTACTCTCCTTATCCAGCTTCTCCAGCAATATTTTATTGGCTGAACGGGTCTTCATAGGAGGGGGTAAGGAGGAGTAATCCTTCCTACCCCTCCTTCCTTGCTTCCTCCTGGCCCTTCTCGAACCGAAATCTTCATCTGAGAAGCTTCTACCGACCATGTCGCGTTCATTTCCCCTTCCACCATCATCATACTCTGGATAGGTATTTCCCCTAGTCTGATCTTCCAACAAAAAACCATCAGCACTCCCCCTGTTGTCCTTACCATCCTCAACCAAGGCAGCTGGTTCGATACCAAGCTCCTCCTCAGCCAGCATTCCATACCTGTTGCTCAAGGAAACTGGCATCCGGGCTGAAGATCTAGCCCCTAGCAGACAGGCAGCGCTCAACCCTTCTGCATCCTCGAGGTTGGCCTGAACCTGCACCTCCAGAACAGACCCTCTCAGTTGGCTCGGAGCACTAACAAGAACAGGTCCTACCCCACTGACCCCATCCTTCCCCATGGCACGGATTTCCTCAGCACCTGATCCCTCCAGAATGGTGGGTTGATCATAACCCCTGTCCATATATTGAGGCTGTGGGTTCAGAGTCTCCCGACCTCTGACTGGAACACAATTGCCCTAAAACCTGGAAGGATCACCTGCAGACAAAGAGGGGCTCACCAACGCCCCAACCGCAGGACCCCGGTCCTCATTTCCCATGCTACTCGAAGCCTGTAAACCATCCAGATTCTTCCTGGGGTCAACAGCCACCGCCTCCACCTGAGGCTCCGAAGCCTTCGAAGTCTCCTTCAGAATTGTGCCCGCAGACCTCGTCCTCCCCGAGTCAGAGAAATCCCTTAGCGAAACTTTAGCAGGACTGTGGAACCCCACCCCGGGATGGCCAGGAGACCCCTTCTTCTGGACACCCCGAATTTCCTCACTACGATCACTCGTATCCGCCAGCACCTCATGTGCCCTCAGTTGGTGCGCAACAGGCTCGGAGCCAAAACTAGAACCAGCCCCATGACCTTCGACGTGACCTGAATCACCCTTGTCCATCGCAGAAGACTCAGCCACCACCACTGCAGCCCTTTTACGGCACTCCTCCATACGGTGACCCTGCCTATGGCAGAAGGAACAGAACGAGATCCAGGATTCGTAGAAGATATTTTGCACGTACCTGTACTGCCCTTCAACCACGATCCATACCTTGTCGGGAGGAGTGCGGGATAGCTCCATCTCCACATAGATGCGCGCTACAATTGGATGCACCATGGAGTTGGTCTTCCAATCCGCATAGAGGAACCGGCCTAGGGAATTTCCAATTGACCGAAGGAGAGCTGGATTCTGAAATGGAAGCGGTAGCCCCGGATGTTGGATCCATATTTCCGACGAGGAAGCGTCGCGACTCATGTTCAAGTAAAACGTCCAGCGGTGTAAATGGAATGTAAACCCCTTAACAGATCTGCTAGCACGGGACCAAGCCATAGCCAGGTCGTCTTCATCCGCGAGGCAAACGAGAATTTGGCGCGGTCCAAGGAGACCGACAACCGCATGGTGGTCTAAACCCCATTCCTGGTTCACGATCCTCTCGAACACCTCAACCGGAGGTCTTTGGCGAGTGAACTTTGCAACCAGAGCCGTGGAGAGAAGCGACGAAGATTCATAGAATTCCTTGGACGAAACTGGGACAACTGGATATCCGTTGCAGAGGCCAAGTACCTTTGGAGAGACGTCAATGCTGGGTAGGAACAGGCGCCTCCTGTGTACTGCATCTCGAAGAGGAGGAGGAAGAGTCTGCCCCTCCCCCTACCGGGGAGGGGCCATCGCCGCCGCCATGCGGCTAGGGCATCACCGCCGCCATGCGGCTAGGGAACTACATAGTAGGGAACTACCAATGGTGTGTATAAATACCCAATCCAATGCATGTGCATATGCATTTCCATGTGTTGATAATAATAATAATAATAATAATAATAATAGTAATGATGATAATGATAATTATAATAATGATAATGATAATAATGATAATAATAATAATGATAATAACAATGTGTATGATAATAGAATAACACACGTCCTAACAAACCCTAACAAACCCTAACAAACCCTGACAACCACTAATAACACCTAAGAACCACTGAAAAACCCAAATAACACCTGAAATCCACTATTAAACCCTAAATCCCTAATAAACACTAATAAATCATAATAACCTGTTATAAACCCTAAAAACACAATTAGACTCTAATAAACACTACAAAATCCCTAAACCCCCTAATATACAATAAAAAACACTATTGAACCATAATAAATCTTAATGATCGCTAAAAACCCTAACAAACCCGACAAAACACTACAAAACCTCCCAAATAATAGCCTATAAAACCCTAAAACCCCCTAATAAACCCTAACACACCCTAATAACCCCATAATAAATCAAAAAAAACCCTAACAACCTCTAATAAACTTTAACAAATCCTAACAACATCAAATAAATTGTAACAAACTGAAACAAACCATAACAAACCCCTAATAAACCGAAATAAACCCAAACAAATCTTAATAAACCCTAATAAATCATAATAAACCCAAATACATGTTAATAAACCCTAATAAATAAAATAAACCCTAAGAAACACTAAAAATCCAAAATAACCATAAAAAAGGTTGATAAAACCATGAAAACGCTATTAGTGCCTATAAAAGCCCAATAAAACCCTAATATACAATAAAAATGCTAATAAACCATTACAAATCCTAAAGAACACTAATAAACCCTGAATAACCCTAATAAACCATAAAGAACCATAATAAACTCTAAAGAACACTAAAAACCCCTAAAGAACCCCAAAAACACTAAAACACATTACATAAACCCTAAAAACTTCTACAACATCCAAACAAACCATAAAACACACTAAAAACCCTAACAACCCCTATCATTCTCAGAAAAACAAATAAACCCTTAACCCCCCCCCCAAAAAAAACCATTGAAAACCCATCAAATACCATAAAAACCATAAACTCCTGTTAATAACCCTCAAAAACCCTAAAACCAATACAAACCATAAATAACCATTAAAACCCTAAAAAAGGAAAAAAACAGATTCATAAACCCAAAAAACGTTACATAAACCCTAAAAATGAAACATAAACACTAAAAATGCAACATAAACCCAAAAAACGCAACATAAACCCAAAAAACGCTACATAAACCCAAAAAGCACTACATAAACCGTAGAACTGTAACATAAACTCTAAAGAATGCAACATAAACATTAAAAAACGCTACATAAAACCTAAAAACACAACATAAACCCTACAAACACTACATTAACCCTAAAAAGGTTACATAAACCTGAAAAAATGCAATATAAATGCTACATCACCCCTAAAATGCTACATAAACCCCGAAAATGCAACATAAACCTTAAAAAATACTATATAAAACCTAAACCCTAAACATGCTACATCAACCCTAAAAATGTTACATAAAACCTAAAAATTTGATATGAAATCGGCAGATGACATTGACTTGATGGCATGTACGAAGTTGGAGTTACATGTCCAAATGATGGAAGGATGATTAAATAGACTACAAGTGGCAACAAAATCCCATCTTACTACATTAAAAGTCCCCAAACGAATTTGCATGCACGGAAGTGTAAAAGGGGCTTATTATCACACTTATTTAAGCCCAAATGAGATGCATAAAGCCCAAGACACTTTTTTGCACGAATTTTGGAAGTATTTCCCATTTGGAGATTCTAGAATGGCATCTTTAGACACCAATGTCAAATCCGATGGTCTAGGTACTCAAAGACAAATCCGGTGGGCTATGGTTGGAAAGGCATGGGAAACTTTTCCCAAAAGCCATTGTTAGACTTTATCTTTTTGACTTTAAGGGGAAAAGGTACGTTTAGTCTTTATGACTTAAGGGTATAAGACCCTAGACTATTATATCCCCCCTTGGATAAAAATAGCCACCCCATGGCATTGTATTTTCATCCAAGATTGAATTGAGGGCTTATGATTTGTTTCTCTCCATTATGTGAGAATTGTTCCTAATTTACCCTTGCTCTTTTGCATTCTTCCCCCTTGCTCCCCATTCATCATCTTGTTCATTAAAACTCCAAGCATAACACTTTTTGGGGAGAGTTGACAAAAAAAATAAAAAAAGCGGATACAATTACTTTATCAACATGTTTTACATTATTATCACTTTTCATTTCCGTACATCACTTTCTCCATAATTTTTCTTCATCCCCATATTATATTTGGCTCATATTGTTATTAATTTTTATTATCTTGCACAACCCGGAAAAACCCACATACCACCTTTCTACCCCTTCCTTCCACCCTATTTTTGATCCTTTACAATTTTTAAAACCTTTACCACTCAAGTAGGTTTTGTTAAACCATCCCTTGACGCAATCTTTGTTTGGGAAGGATTTGTGGCACGTGATCATCCCAAACAAGGTTTTATATTTCATAAGATCTTGGGATTTAAATTGAGTGTTGAGAGTGGAGAGAAATAAGCCAAAAAAACATTCTTGAGTGTGTGTAACTTGTGTGCGTGTGTGTTTCAGTGTTGTGTGTGCATGTGTATACATCTTGCGTGTGTGAGTGAGTATCCTTTCAAGAGTGTGTGTGTATCCTTGTATTCATGAGTTTGTTAATATTTTGGGAGTGAGTGTGTATATCTTGTTGTGTGTGTATGTGTGTACATCTCTTGTGTGTGTGAGTGTGTATTCTTGTGAGAATATATGGGTATTCTTGTGTGCGTGAGTGTGTATATCTTGCATGCGTGAGTGTGTATCCTTATTTTCATGAGTGTGTGTGTGTACATATTTTTTTTGTGTGTGTTTGTACATTTCACGTGTGTTCATGAGTGTGTATCATTGTGTGTGTTTCTCCCCGTGTGTGTTTTCGTTTGCGTAATTCATCATGGCAGAAGATCGTAGGAAGAAAATTGCTCATGGTAGTGATGAAGAAATTCTAAGTAGATCTCCCACACCAAAATCTACGCAACTCCAAATGTAAGATTTGGCGAGCAACATCGAGAAGCTTCTTGAAAAGAAATTAGAAGTGCTACATGATAGGATTGATGAATGGGAGAATAAACCAAGCCTGAGGATGATCCATGATAACCCACATCGCTCTTCAGCACCATATCTTCCCTGCATCCTAGAGGAGGAGATGGATAACATTGATGATGATATTGAGGATATCCCACAAAAGATGAGGTTTTACCAACAACCTAGAGGAGGCCAAGGGAGACCACATGAAGATGAACTACATGGCAGGATCAAGGTAAAACACCCTCCATTTCAAGAGAAAAGTGATCTAGAAGCATACTTGGAGTGGGAGATTCGGATTGAGCAGATGTTTTCATGTCATACCTATTCTGAAGAGAAAATGGTAAAAATTGTAGCCCTTTAATTCAATGATTATTCATTAATATGGTGGGATCAAATTCAAAAGTTGAGATCTAGATATGGAGGATGTCCTATCCAAACATGGGAAGACAAGAAATTTTCCATGTGGAAGCGGTTTGTAACCTCACACTACCATAGAGATCTTCACAACAAACTTTAGCGGCTCACCCAAGGGAGTAAGAGTGTAGAAGACTACTAAAACGAGATGCAAATTTCCATGATTCCAGCAAACATCGAGGAGGATCTGAAGGCAACCATTGCACGATTTTTACATGGGCTCAATCGGGAGATTTCAAATCAAGTGGAGATGTACCACCATGTATAGATACAAGATATGATCCACCGAGCCACCAAGATTGAAAAAAAAATTAAAATAAGGAGAAACATGAGGAAACCCACTGCCCCTTTCACACCATGGAGAAATTCGAGGAAGGAGATTGGAGAACCATTAAAGGAAAAAGAGGTGGTTGACCGCAAAAGTGACAAGGTAATTCTTCCACCTATGAAACATACTTTTGAGTTTAACCAAATGAGGAATCAGGATATTCAATGTTTCAAATTTCAATAAATGGGTAACATTTATAGTGAGTGGCCAAACCGGCATACCATGACCATCAAAAAGTATGTAGAGTGGGTGATCGATAGAGGGAACTCAGAGAAAGAGGTGGAGGATTCCTTGAAAATTGATAATGGATAATTTGTAGAAGAAGGTGATCTTCTCATCACAAGGAAGGTTTTGAGTTGTCAAATGATTTTTAATGAGAAAGATAAAAGGAATAATATTATCCATGCCTAGTGCCAAATCAATGGGAAGGTATGCAGTGTCATCATCGGTGGGGGAAGATGCATCAATGTGGGGAGCATTGAATTGGTGGAGAAGTTGAGGCTCCCAATATTGAAGTACCAATTTCTATACATACTTCAATGGTTGAATGATTGTAGAGATCTGATGGTCAACAAATAGGTGATGGTATTATTCAACATTGGGAAGTATAATGACTTGGTACTATGTGATGTTGTACCAATCAAGGCATGCCACATACTTCTAGGTCAGCCATCGAAACATGATCAGCGTGTGACCGATGATGGTTTTGTAAACCATAATTTTATAATCTGAGGGGAACCTATAACCCTCATCCTCATTCCCCCCAAACAAGTTCAGAAAGATCATATTTTAAGAGAGAAGAAAAAAATGAGTGATCAAGAAAAAATGGGAGAATGAGAAAAAAGAGAGAATGGGGGGATAAGTGAGAATTAGAGAAGAAGATCTATTGAATTTAACAAAAAACCAAGAGATTAAAGAGAGGTCAACGAGTGGAAAAAATGAAATGATAGATAAGAGAGAGGCTAAAGAAGCTTTTATTTCTCAGAAGAACCTTCGAGTACTTATGTACAAAGAGGTAATGTTGAACACTAACGACTTAACTTCTTCTATAATGACCCATACTTTATATACATTGTTATTACTTTATAATTGAATCATACTTATTACAACATATAAAAAAACCACGATAGGACCTTATAGGTATAGTTTCTTTAGAAACTCCAAAAAATAAACAACTGGTTCATAAATCATCTACATTGTCTCCCGCTTATTTCATCATATCTAGAGTACCTTTTGGCATATCCTACTTAATACCCTTCTTCCTGACCTGGGGAAAAGAAAACATACAAAAGGGTAAGCTCAAATGATCAGTAAGGGTAAACAAAGGAAATATCAATCATATCATATTGATAAGTACATAACATTTTAAAAATCATAACCTGCCAAAGAGATCATAATATCATGAAATGGGATAAATCATAGTAGTGAAATGTAATCCCAATAACCATAACATAAACATGAAACATTGTGGAATACACACATAACCATAGAAAATCATTTCGTATTAGTCAAGACTCATTGCCAAGACCATCATAGCAGACAAAGTCCATTACTGAACCGATTTCACTCCTCGTTCAAGTCCTGTATCACTAAACCAGATTAACTTTTTGTTCCAGCCATGTCTATCTCATGAGATATAAATCTTTACCCAATGCATTGGAGGGAGATATAGGTCCCACCCATCTAATAATTAAACCAGTCTTATGTGTTCCATAAAATCATAAATCATACATCATAGCATAACCCATGTAAATTTAAACATCATGCCATAATAACATAATCCATATAAGATAAAAGGTTTTAATAAAAATAATTCCATCATTACATAATCAAATCAATGTAACAATAGAGATAGAAACAGAACCCTATATTATCTTAGATGGAAAATAATTTTGATAAAACACTTGAACTCCATTCATTATGAAAATATCCTTTCTACTTAATAAACATTTTCCTTTCTCAACATGTCATACTAAAAGAAGTTAATTGGAAATAAACATGAATAAATGTAATGTAAGTTTCAAGGAAATAATTTTCTATGAAATCATAAAAATCCATTCATGTCATATAAGTTTAAAAAAACATTCTTCTCGTACTTTGGCCAGAAAATTCAAAAAAGTATCTCGTACTGAAAATGACAAAATATTGCTTTCATATATTTTACTAAAAATTCAAGAATAGGTAAAATTGGATTTAAACAGTTGTAGGGGGGATAATATTACATATTGAGGAAATATGAATGTGGATGATAAATATGCCACAGTGAATACCGAATTATAAACAATCTCAGATAAAAATTTAGATTGCAATATTTTCCCTTACCTTAGGTCCGATATGATTTGTACGTATCTGAACCTACTGTATAATGATTTAAATAATGTCATTTACTTACTCTAGAATCATATTCATTGTTATGATATCATATATGGTCATATTCTTATCTTCTAATTAGTAATATTTCATTTCTACTTTTTATTCTGGTGTTCATTACTTTATGTTCTTTTACATGTTTTGTCGAATAAAAACTTATTCCTTTTTCTAGTTTATAGATACATCATTTTCAGAATCATATTAGTGTAATATGTATCATATTTATTCGTTAAATTCATTTATATAATCATTATTCAATAAAGATCAGGTAGAATGAGTCGCATCACATCGTTGCGACGGTAGGTCGTCCGTATACACGAGCGATGATATCATTCCGATGATTGTGGAATTGTATTGATGTGTATGGTGAATAATATTTTAGAATCAATATAACATTACAATAATCATATATAGTTATTTCTTCCATCCTTATACCCATCCATGCATGTTAGTGATGAAATAAAATATTACACCATGGCGTGGAGACGGTAAGTCGTACGTACGCACGCATGGTGTTTTCATTTTTTTCATAGGATGGATAGAAGATAGAATATGGTTGTTTCATATTCATAATAACATATTAGTATAAAAGTGATACTGGAGTTATTACGTAATAATGAAACAACTCATATAGAGGAAGTAGGAGAAGAAGTAAGTTTGAAAGAATCGGTAAAGGATATTACCTCTTCTTCGATGCACCTCCTCTTAACCTCCTCTCAGGGCACTAAAGTTGGTCTTTGAAGAAGACCAGTACCTCTAGTAGGTTTCTAGGTAAGTTCAGAAGTGAATGTGGCAGGGTTTGGACGAATTTGAAAGCTCAAAAATGGTGTGAAGTAGAGAGGGAGGATGTGCCCTTTTATAAGGGAGGAGAGGGGCACCTTTGGAAACCTAAAAAATATTAATTTATAATAAACCCAATCCCCACCTAAAAACATCCAAAATTACTCAAATTTGGATATGATGTAATATAGGGTTTTAATATCATCAACCAATCAAATTTAGGCATGTTTAGATTTTATTTTAAACCTTATCATTTTGATTTATCTTTATTTAATCTTTTTAATATTATTTGCTGTAATAATATTTTAATTTTTTGATTGTTATAAATATGTACTTATGTGTTGTTAATTTTCCATAATTAGATAAATTATTAAATTTTAGACCATATAATTTTAAATTTGTAATTTTTATATATTTTTGTGATTTTTAAACAATTTAATAATATGTCATTTTTATAAAATATCAATAGTGTCAATTTCTACACTATTAAATTATTTGGATTTAAAGAAAATTCAAACATAAGATGTATTTGAAAAAAATATTTAATAGATTTATAACATATCGTATTCATCTAAAAAATTCATGGAGCACATTACGTTTTTCATATAATATTTATTTTAATAATTTTAAAAGCATTTATTTGATATTCCTCTTAATAAAATAATTACTACAACATTTTTGTATAATTATTTAATAAACATATTTGTTGCATAAAAATTAAAAATAAAATACTATGATGCATATAAATCTAATATCTTCCATAATAATACTTTTACTCAAATTTATCATCTTAAAATCACAACATTTAAATTGTTATATTTATTAAAGTATGAAGGTGACAACTTTGACATCATTTAAAATGAAATAATATAAGTGTCATAATCACTTTTATATGGCACCAAATGTTCAAATATTATACCCCTGGATGATTATGGTGTAGATACAGTCGACCAATAAGTTTTTGTCAAGTGTTTGGGTCTTTTATGGGTATTATTATTAGAATAAAAACTATATTATTGATTTTTCACTAAATAAATAATTTATGCATCATTAATTTATAATATATTAAGGTAATTAAATATTTCTTCAAAATTACAAATTAATTAACAAGGTAAAGAAAAACATTTTACCTTTCAAATGAGTATTTATAATCAAATTTATATTCTGTACATTATTATACTACAACTACTTAAATTATTAAATTTTGAGTGAGACATATTTCACATTCCTTTAAATAAAATAAATTAAAGGTCTTAATCGCATAAAAGTGTGTTATAATAGATAATATTTTGACACATTTATATTTTAGGATGAAATATAATAATACAATTATATTAAGACATGTGTGAGGGTAATTTTATAATATTATCTTTACCTTTAATTACCCGATTTACCTTTAACTGTGGTAAATAAAATTTACCGTAGTTATTATTCATAATGGCCAAATATAAAAAGTATACTATTAACATAATTTGGAAATACTGATTACAAATATGGAATCCATTTTCTAAATTCAAAACACAGAATTTGCAGTATTTAATTTAAAATTAATCCCGCTGTTGAGAAAATGGTTTTTAGAAGTTAAAACATTGCAAAAGATTGAAATGTTTTGACCTATTAATTCAAAGTAAAATTAATGATAATGAAATACATTATATCAAATGGTAAAAATATATTCTATTTTTACTTTTAAACCATTAAATATTATAATTTAACCATATAAATTATCTTGATGAAAAAAGTTGATTTTAATTAACATTTATCGTATTTTTACTATTCATCAGAATGTGAAGGTTATCCAAATAATGTCAAAAATTTATCCAACGTAAATTTTTATATCCTGATTCAAAATAAGAGGTTTAATTTGTAAAATTGAACATATAAACTTGTCAAAAATTATATTTAATATGGGTACGCCCTCAAAAGGTGACAAAACTGCATTTTTTTTAAAATTCTTCTTTTATCTGAAAAATTAATTTTGTTCTCATACCATGTCCTAGAAAATGTGTAAGATGAATTATAATGTTATAAAATTCAAAATGTGGTTAATACTATTTATAAAGGATAGTTTATATAATATTTTAATAACATATCATTATTTAGTGAAACTTGGTGTTGCGTACAACACAAGCTATCGAGGAAGGTTGCTCTTGCATTTAATGCAATCCAAGCCAGTGTTGCGTTTAGTGAAAGCTTCCTTTCGTGTTACATATAAATAAGAAAAAATATATCATAAAATTTCAGGTGTTACATTCTACCCCCCTTAAAATGAATTACTCCCTCGAAATTCGTCACTTTATAATAAACAGATGAGGATACCTCTCTCTCATCATATCCTCAACTTCCCATGTAGCTTCTTCTAATTGGTGGTTCCTCCATAATAAATTAACCAAGTGAGTGGTATTGTTTTGTAGAACTTTTTCGCTATGATACATAATCTCTATCAGCAATTTTTTTATAAGAAAGATCTTGCTCTAGCGGTACAACTTTTGAGCTTAGTACATGGGAAGGATCAGGTATGTACTTTCTCAGGAGAGATACATGGAACACATCACGATCTTGAGAGAGATTCGGTAGAAGAGCCAATCGGTAAGCTACCTTACCCACACGATTCAGTATTTCAAAAGGACCAATATACCTATGGATTAGCTTTCCCTTCTTTCTAAATCTCATTACTCTCTTCCAAGGAGATATTCGTAAGAAAACTTTATCACCCACTTCAAACTCTAGGTCTTTTAATTGGTTTTCGGCATAACTCTTTTGTTGACTCTGAGATTCTATTATGTGTTGTTAAATAGATCTAACAATTTCTGCCATCTCATCAACAAGATAAGGTCCTAATAGCTTTCTTTCCCCAACTTCATCCCAACAAGTTGGAGTTCTGTATTTCTTTCCATAGAGAGCTTCATAAGGAGCCATCTAAATACTGGAGTGAAAGCTATTATTATAAAAAAATTCTACTAATGGTAGGTGTTGATCCCAACCACCTTTGAAATCCATAAAGAAAGCACTCATTATTTCTTCTAGAGTTTGAATTGTCCTCTCAAACTGTCCATCTATCTAAGGATGATAAGCAATGCTAAAACACAACTCTGTATCTAGAGTATGCTGAAGACTTCGCCAAAACATCGAGGTAAACCTCAGATCCCGATAAGATATAATGGAAAGTGGTACTCCATGCAATCTTACAACTTCCTTTACAAATATCCTGGAAAGATGATCAAGAGTGAAATCTTCTCTAATATCAATGAAGTGTGCCAACTTCGTATGATGATCAACTATAAGCCAGATAGAATTATTTCCTTTGGATGTTTTAGGAAGTCCAGTGACAAATTCCACATGGATGTTTTCCCATTTCCATTCTAGTATGGGTAATGTTTTTAACATCCCCTTAGTCTTCTATCTATCAACTTTAACTTACTAATAAACCAAGAATCTGGAGACATATTTTGAAACATCTCTTTTCATTCCATCCCACCAGAAGTACTCTTTCAAGTCCCTATACATCTTCGTGCTTCTAGGGTGAATAGAGAATGAAGATCTATGAACCTCATCCAACATTTCCTTCTATATTTCTGGGATGGGAGGAACACAAACCCGATTTCTGAACCTCATTATTTCATCACAATCAAAGTGGAATTCCGAAACATTTCTCACCTTCTTTTGTAACTCTACATCTTCTTTATGTACCTCTTTAATCTTCACATGTATAGATGGTTGAACATTCATTTGAGAAAGATAAGATTTTACCCATTCCATTATAATTCCAAGATCCATCCTTTGTAAATCCATTAATATTGGATCTTTTGTGATCCTCATCATGGATAATCTAGCATGCTCTTGCCGACTTAATGCATCTGCCACCTTGTTTGATTTCCCAGGGTGATAATGAATTGATCAGTCGTAATCCTTAATCAGCTCCAACCATCTTCTTGGGTGAATATTAAGCTCCTTTTGTGTGAATATATACTTTAAACATTTATGATCAGTATAAATATCACACCTTTAACCATAAAGATAATTCCTCCAAATCATTAATGAAAATATTACCGCAGCTAACTTTAAATCATAAGTTGGGTAATTTTGCTCATGGATTTTCAACTGTCATTAGGCATAAGCTATCACCATATCATTTTTCATGAGAACACATCACAATCCCTTCCTGGATGCATCACTTTAGATCCCAAAACATTCTCCACTACAAGGCAGTGTGAGCATAGGTTCACTAGATAACCTTCTTTTTAACTCCTTCAAATTCTCTCCACACTCCACCGAACATAACTCCTTTTCTAGTAAACCTGGTGAGGGGATTAGATAATCATGAAAAATATTTCACAAAACTTTGATAATATCCTGCCAAACCTTGAAAAATTTGGATCCCAGTTACTGTTGTTGGTCTCAACCATCTTTCGATAACCCTTGTTTTTTTACAATCCACAGATATCCCCTCTTTTGAGATTATGTTACCCAAAAATGAAACTTTTTGAAGACAAAATTCACACTTGGTAAATTTGTAATAAAGCTTCTCCTTTCTTAGGGTCTTTAAATCAATTCTCAAGTGATATTCATGTTATTCCTTTCTCTTTGAATATATAAGAATATCGTCTATAAAGACTACCACAAACTGATCAATAGAGTCTCTATAGACTCTATTCATTATATCCATGAAGATAGCAGGATAATTAGTAAGACCAAATGGCATCACTATAAATTCATAGTGTCCATACCTAGTACGGAAATCCGTCTTTGGTATATCCTCCCTTTTTACCCTTAATTGATGATATCCTGAACAAAGATCAATATTGGGAAAGTATTGAGCTCTATGTAGTTGTCAAATAAGTCATCAATGCATGGGAGAGGATATTTGTTCTTGATAGTGATCTTGTTAAGTTCTCGATAATCAATGAAGAGTCTCATTGATCCACGTTTCTTCTTAACAAATAGAACGGGTGCTCCCAAAGGTGATGCACTAGGGAATTTGAATCCCTTATCAATATTATCTTGAAGTTACTTCTTAAATTCCTACAACTAATTGGGGACATTCTATAAGGTGTCTTTGAAATGGGTATAGCACCCGGTTTGAGTTCTATTGAAAACTCAACTTCACGATTTGGTGAAAGAACTGAAAATTCTTCTGGAAAGACATCATCAAACTCCCGTACAATGGGAATATTCTTAATCATGTGTTTTTTTCAACCATTTGAGATAAACAACCTTCATTTATTGGAATCAAGACCCATAAGATAGAAGAAATTTCCATTGGAAGGTTATGTTCATCGTTGAATCGATAGATGATCATAGATTGATCAGGAATATAAAATGTGACTTCCCTTATTTGGAAATTGATATGAGATACATATAAGGAATGCCAATCCATGCCAATAATCACATCAAATTACACTATAGAAAGGATCACAAGATTTTTAGAAATCACTTTCCCACAAACTTCAATCAGAGAAGAATTGTAAACTTTTTATGCGACAGTTGTGCCATTAGGGGTGTCACAGCTAACTCAATATCTAATTGATGAGGTAATATGGTGATACCATTGGAAAATTCATCAAAAGTAAAAGAGTGGGTGGCACTATAATCATATAAACATTTTATACTTTAGAGTGGATGGTAAGTGTACTTTTCACCACTTCGTTATCGTACTCCACATCACCGATAGAAATTGCATGTGACTTTCCTTTGTCTTTGGCCTTAAGAGTTTGTTGACATCGATAATCCTAAAAACCCCTTAGATTAGGGCTTTGATTTGCATAATTCCCCATTTCTTGGCACTTGTAACATTGAATTGTAGGAGGTGAATTATGTGTAGCCTTTTCTTTGTTTGCATCACTAGACATCTTTTTCCCATCACTGCGGCATTCAATTGCCTGATGACCTTCTTTTCCACACATAAAACATTTACATGTCCCTTTAATAAAATTCCCTCCATGTTTCTTTCCACACATTGAGAAAAAGGGAAAAATCATCTTCTTTTCAGTGTGGTCTTTATATTTTCATTTGAATTCCATTTTCCTCTTCTTATCAAACCCATATGACTGATGGTTTACTCCAATCTCCTTCTCAACCTTGAGAGCACATCGAACATTTTCTTCATAGTTATTGAAGTCCCTTATGGCTAACACCCTTAGAAGACTTGGTTATAATCTACTAAATAATCGATCGATAATACTCTCTGGTTGGATAATAATTCTGGAAGCGTACCTTCAAGTCTTGTAAAATTTTCTATGTAAGTACCAACTGATTCATCGTCCTTTTTATTTAGTTCAAGAAACTCCTTCTCCATCTTTTTTTGAAGAATTATAGGGAAGTACTTATTGAAAAATATGTTTTTGAACTCGTTCCATTCCATGGACTCAATTTCTTCTCTTTGCCTCATATTCTTGACAAGATTCCACAATTGATCAGCTTCAACATCAAAAGGATATACTGCTAAGATGACTTTATCTTGTTCAAAACATTGTAGAACTGAAAATATCTTTTCAGTGGTACTAATCCATTGTTCAGCCATTAATGGATCAGAAGACCCACTGAATGAAGGTGGATGCTGCCTCATGAAGGATTCAACAAAATGTTGTTCCTTCCTTTTCCCGTTTTGAAGTCATGCATGATTCATAGCTTGAGAATGTTGAGTGATCATGGCTACAAGATTTTTCATTCTAGCTCCCAAAACGATTGGTTGCTCAGGGAGACAATCATTGCATTTCCCGTCACATTCATCATTAAGACGGTTCCTTCTGGTTCCATCCATTGACTAAAACCAAGAAGCATAGTGTGAAAAACACTAATCATAATAGGAAAACCATGTAATCAAGAATAAAATTTCACACTTTAGGTCTTATCATAGGTTATTCATGGCCATTTCTAAAATACTAATATTTTGTTCTATGCTTAGACATATCCTTAGGGTTCTTACTAAGGCTTTCACATCCTAGTTTCCAAAGGATGATTATACCTTTCCTCTGATACCAACTATAACGACTCGTACTTTACATACATTGTTATTACATCAAAATTGAAGCATACTTATTACAACATATAACAAAACCAAGATAAGACCGTATAGGTATAGTGTCTTTAGAAACTGGGAAACATAAACAAATGGTTCATAAATCATCTACATTGTCTCTCGCTTATTTCATCATATCTAGAGTCCCTTTGGGAATATCCTACTTAATACCCTTCTTCCCAACCTGGGGAAACTAAAACATACAAAAGGGTGATCTCAAATGCTCAGTAAGGGTAAACAAAGAAAATATAAATCATATCATATTCATAAGAACATAATATTTTGAAAATCTTAACCTGAAAAAGAGATCATAATATCATGACATGGGATAAATCATAGTAGTGAAATGTAATCCCAATAATAATAACATAATCATGAAACTTTGTGGCATACACACATAGTCATAGAAAATCATTTCGTATTAGTCAAGACTCATTTCCAAGACCATCATAGCGGACAAAGTCCATTACTGAACCAAGTTCACTCCCCATTCGTGTCATGTATCACTGAACCTGAATAACTTGCCATTCCATCCACGTCTATCTCATGAGATATAAATATTTACCCAATGCATTGGAGGTAGATATAGGTCACACCCATCTCATAATTAAACCATTCTTATGTGTGCCACAAAATCATAAATCATACTTCATAGCATAACCCATGTAAATTTAAACATCATGCCATCATAACATAATCCATATAAGATAAAAGGACTTCATAAAAATAATTCCATCATTACATAATCAAATCAATGTAATAATAGGGATAGAAACAGAACCCTACATTATCTTAGATGGAAAATAATTTTGATAAAACACTTGGACTCCATTATTTAGGAAAATATCATTTCTACTTCATAAAATTTTTTCCTTTCTCAACATGTCATACTAAAAGAAGTTAAGTGAAAATACACTTAAAAACATGTAAAGGAATTTTCATAGAAAGAATGATCTATTAAATCATAAAAATACTTTCATTCTGTATAAGTTAAAAAACATTCTTCTAGTACTTTGGCCAGAAAAGTCAAAAAAGTATCTTGTACTGAAAACATCAAAAGATTCCTTTCATATCTTTTACTAAAAATTCACTAATAGGTAAAATTGGATTTAAAAAATTGTAGCGGGGGTAATATTACAAATTGAGGAAACATGGATGTGGATGATTAATATGCCCCAATAAATACCGAAGTATAAACAATCTCATATAAAAATTGACATTGTTATATTTTCTCTTACCATAGGTCTGATATACTTTGTACGTATCCGAAACTCCAGTATAATGATTTAAATAATGTCATTGACTTATTACAGAATCATATTCTTTGTTATGATATCATATATGGTCATATTCTTATTTTATTATTAGTAATATTTCATTGCTACTTGTTATTCGGCTGTTCATTGCTTTATGGTTTTATGCGTGTTTTGTCGAATAAATTCTTATTCCTCTTTTTAGGTAATAGATACATAATTTATAGAATGGTATTAGTGTAATATATATTATATTTATTCGTTCAATTCATTTATATAATCATTATTCAATGAAGATCATGTAGAACGAGTCGCATCACATCGTGGAGACTGTAGGTCGTACGTACGCACGAGCGATGATATCATTCCATGATTGTGGAATTGTACTGAAGTGTATGTTGTATAATATTTCAGAATCAATATAACTTTAAAATAATCATATATAGTTATTTATTCCACCCTTATACCCATCCATGTATGTATTTGGGGTTTGGCTTAGTGGTAAGAATCCCTTAATTCTACATGAAAATTGATGTTCAAAACCAATTGGGTGCAGGGTACTTTAGCAGTACTGTAGAGGTGGCAGAATTGTAGCAATGGCGGGCACTATAGCGATGGCAGGTCACTGTAGCAGTAGCAAAGAACTATAGCAGCGGAGGGTACTGTGCAGTACTGTAGTAGTGTGGGAACTATAGCAGTATTATTCACCGAATGGGTTTTGGGCAAAAAAATGGGGCTACGGGCCATGTGATGGGCTAAAATGCCCACTGGGACTTCGGGATATGTAATGGGTCACCCTATACCTAGTTAAAGAGTTATTGTATTTTCTTTAGTGATAAATGAGGCTTCGGCGACATCCTTTAGAAAAAAGATTACACCACGGCGTCGAGACAGTAAGCCGTACGTATCCATGCGTGGTGATTTCATTTTTTTCATAGGATGGATAGAAGATAGAATATGGTTGTTTCATATTAATAATAGTATATCAGTATAATATTTATACTGGAGGTATTAATTAATAAGAAAACAACTCATATAGAGGAATTAGGAGAAGAAATAAGTTTGAAAGAATCAGTAATGGATATTACCTCTTCTTCGATGCGCCTCCCCTTAACCTCCTCTTAGGGCACTAAAGTTGGTCTTTGAAGAAGAACAGTACAACTAATAGGTTTCTAGGGAAGTGGATAAGTGAAATGGGAAGAGTTTGGATGAATTTAAATGCTCAAAAATGGTGTGAATTGGACTGGGAGGAGGTTCCCTTTTATAAGGGAGGAGAGGGACACCTTTGGAAACCTAAAAAATATTAATTTATAACAAACCCAAACCCCACCTAAAAAATTCCAAAGTGACTCAAATTTGGATATGAGGTAAGATAGGGTTGTAATCTCATCAAACAATCAAATTTAGACGTGTTTTGATTTTATTTTAAACATTATCATTTTGATTTATCCTTATTTAATCTATTTAATTTTATTTGCGGTAATAATATTCTAATTTTTCAATTGTTATAAATTCTTACTTATGTGTTGTGAATTTTCCATAGTTAGATACATTTTTACATTTTAGACCATATAATTTTATTTTTTAAATTTTTAAATATTTTTGTGATTTTTAAACAATTTAATAATATGTCACTTTTATAAAATATCAATGGTGTCAATTTTGAAACTATTCAATTATTTGAATTTAAATAAAATCAAACCAGAAGATATATTCAAACCAAAATATTTAATAGATTTATGACATGTAATCTTCATCTAAAAAATTCATGGAGTACATTAATTTGTTCATATAATATTTATCTTAATATTTTTAAAACCATTTATTTGATATTCCTCTTAATAAAATAATTACTAAAACATTTTTGTATAATTATTTAATATGATTATTTCTTCATAAAAATAAAAAATAAAATACTGTGATTCAGATAAATCAAATATATTCCATAATAATACTCTTACTCGAATTTATCATCATAAAATCACAACATTTAAATTGTTATATTTATTAAAGTATGAAGGTGAAAACTATGACATCATTTAAAATAAAATAATATAAGTGTCATAATCACTTTTATATGAAACCAAATGGTAAAAAATTATACCCTTGGATAATTATTGTGTAAATAAAATTGACAATATATGTTTTAGTCAAGTGTTTGGGTCTTTTATGGGTGTTATTATTGGAATAAAAACAATATTATTTATTTTTCACTAAATAAATAATTTCTGCATCATTAATATATGAGCTATTAAGGTAATTAATATTTCATAAAAATTAAAAATAAACTACCATGATAAAGGAAAACATTTTATATTTCAAATGAGTATTTATAATCAAATTTATATTCTGTATAACCTTATATTAAAAACACTTTAATTATTAAAGTTTGAGTAAGACATATTTCACTTTCCTTTAAATAAAATAAATTAAAGGTCTTAATCACATAAAAGTGGGTTATAATAGATACCATTTCGACCCAAGTATATTTTTAGGACGAAATATAATCATCCAATTATATTAATACAAGTGTTAGGGTAATTTTATAATATTATCTTTACCCTTAATTACACGATTTACCTTTAACTGTGGTAAATAAAATTTGCCGCAGTTACTATTCATAATTCCAAAAAATAAAAAATATCCTATTAACATAATTTGGACCTACTGATTCCAAATATGGAATCTATTTTTCCAAATTCTAAACATAGAAGTTGCATTATTTAATTTAAAATTAATTCCGCTGTTGAGAAAACTGGTTTTAAAAGTTAAATCATGGGAAAAGATTGAAATGTTTTTACCTATGAATTCAAAGTAAAATTAATGATAATGACATAAATTATATTAAATGGTAAAAATATATTCTATTTATACTTTATAACCATTCAATATTATAGTTTAACAATAAAAATTATCTTGATGAAAAAAATTGTTTTTAATTAACATTTAGCATATTTTTACTATTCATCAAAATGTGAAGGTCATCTGAATAATGTCAAAAATTTATACAACATAAATTTTTATATCTTGATTCAAAATAATTAGTTTAAATTTTCAAATTTAACTTATAAACTTGTCCAAAATTATATTTAAAATGGGTGCGCCATTAAAAGGCGACAAAACTGCATTTTTTGAAAAATACTTCTTTTATGCGAAAAATTAATTTTGTTCTCATACCATGTTCTAAAAAATGTGTACGATGAATTATATTGTTATAAAATTCAAAATTTGGTTAATACTATTTATAAAGGCTAGTTTATATAATATTTTAATAACATATCGCTGTTTAGTGAAACTCGGTATTGCGTACAACACAAGCTATCGAGGAAGGTTTCTCTTTCATGTAGCGCAAGCCAAGACAGTGTTGAATGTAGTGACAGCTTCATTTGGTGTTTTCATATAATATTAGCAAAAATATATCATAAAATCTCAGGGTGTTACAAATTCATTGTCAACTATTGTGAAATCTTTGTCACATGTGTATGATGGATTCATTCTTGAGGATGCACAACCTTGTCTGCTTCCTATTAGAGAGAGAAAATTAATTCAAGGATCCATTAATGGCATCATGGTACTAAAGGATTGAAAGGAGTTTCTACCTCACGAAGAGTCATCTTACAAAATGGTAGATCACTCTATAACTCAATTTTTTCCATTTAGAACTACTTTTGGATTTAGCTTCCCTACCACTGTTGATCAAGCTTCATTTCCTTTCCAAGAAAATAGAAATGTGGAAGGAAAACCACATGTTAACCAACAACAAGGAAAATAAAAGAAGCTAGAGAGGTATCAAAAGAAATGGAAGTCAAAGATAAATATAAATGGAGATGGGCCAAACTTTGTTCTTGATACGATTGCGTACAAAATCACATTGCAAGGTGAGTACGGAGTTATTTTTAAAGTTAATGATTCTAATCTTACCTCATATTTGGATGTTGATGATGAAGTGTCGACGACGACTCCTTTTCAAGAGAGGGAGGATGATATGAAACCGGTTGATGACATTGACTTGATGTCTTGTGCGAAGTTGGAGTTGCATGTCCAAATGATGCAAGGAAGATTAAAGAAACTACAAGTGGCAACGAAATCCCATCTCACTGCATTAAAATGCCCAAACCTAAGTTGCATGCACGGAAGTGGAAAATGGGATTATTATCACTCTTATTTAAGCCCAAATAAGATTCATATATCCCAAGACACATGTTTGCATGAATTTTGGAGGTCTTTCCCACTTGGAGATTCTAGAATGGCATCTTTGAACACCAAAGTCAAATCCGGTGGGCTAGGTACTCGAATTCAAATTTTGTGGGCTATGGGTGGAAAGGCATGGGATACATTTCCCAAAAGTCATTATTAGACTTTATCTTTTTGACTATAAGGGGACAAGGTAGGTTTATTCTTTATGACTTTAGGGTATTAGACCCTTGACTATTATATCACCCCTTGGCTATAAATATCCAACCCATGACATTGTATTTTCCTCCAAGATTGAATTGAGAGCTTATGCTTTGCTTCTCTACATTGTGTGAGAATTGTTCTGAATTTCCCCTTGCTCTTTTGCATTCTTTCTTTTTCAATCTAAAAGTTATATTGGTGATCCAAGATCACAAAGCCCCCAATTCTGTGCCTCAACTCAAGTGCCTTATTGTGTGGATTTCCAATCACATCCCTCCCTTGAGTGTGTTGTCTACGTAGTAGGTCGCGCTCCTTATAGCATTGATTGACTACTTGCAACCACTATCCGTACCCATCATCTGCCACTTATCCCCAAACCCCATCATTCACCTTCTACCCCACGCCGTGAAGATAGGGCCACCCCATGCATCTCACATCAAAAATCCTACATAAGATATAAAACCGATAACTAAACCCTAAAAGTGCTACATAAACACCAAAAATGCTACAAAAACTCAAAAAACGCTACACAAACACTAAAAAATGCTACAAAAACACTAAAGACGCTTCAAAACCCCCAAAAATATTAAACCCTAATATACCATAATATAAAAAATTAAACCCTAATAACCCCCTAATAAAATCTAATAATCCTGAAAAATGCCTTATAATCCCTAAAACACCTAATAGACTCTACTAAACCCTAATAAAACCCCAAAATACCTAATAAACTCTAATAAATGATAATAAAACCTAATAAACGCTAAAACATGTTAAGAAAACCTAAACAACCCTAACCAACCCTAATTAAAATTAATAAACACTAATAAACTGTAATAAACCACAAACAAACCCTAAAAATCACTAATAAACCATAAATAAATCCAAATAAACCCTACTCAACCCTAACAAACCTTAACACACCATAATAACCCCTAATAAAACACTACAAAACCCAAATAATAAAAACAAATGCTAATTTACCTTAAATAATCCCTAGAAACCGTGATAAACTCTAATACAATGTAATAAAAACTAAAAACACTCACAAACAATAAAAAATGATCACAAACAATAAAACAATGCCATGTTACCTAAAAAGACCTAAAAACACTAATATAACCTAATAAAGACAAAAAACTCTAATATACCATAAAAATCCCTAGAAACCATAATAAAGCATAATAAACACTAATATAACCTAAGAAACCCTAAAAACTCTCACAACCAAAAACAGAATGCTCACAAACAAAAAAAAACGCTTTATTATCTAAAAAGACTTAACAATCACTAATATAACCTAACAAAACAAAAAACTAATAAACCCCTAACAAACCCTAATAAACCCTAAAAATCCCTAATAAACCCTAATAAAAACTAATAAACCCTAATCAAATCAGAATAAAACCCTAAAAATACCTTCTCACCCCTAATAAACCTTGACACACCATAATAAAACCATATAAAAGCAAACTAAACCTCAATTAACAAAAAAACACAAAAAAACTAGTAAATAGCCCTAGAAACCCTAATAAACCATAAGAAATTATAATAAAACCTAATAAAGCATAAAAATGCTCACAAACACTAAAAACATGCTAATAAAAACTAAAAGGTCCTAACAACCCCTCATATATATTATCAAAAACTAAAAAACACTCATATATCCAAATAAAAACACTAACAAACCCTAGTAAACCCTAAAAATCCCTAACAAACCCTAATAAACACTACTCAACCCTAATAATCCCTAATAAAACACTAAAGATACCTACTCAACCCTAATAAAACCCTAAAAATACATACTCAACCCTAATAAACCTTAACACACTCTAATAAACCATAATAAACCCCACTAAACCCTAAAAATGAAAATATACCATTAAAAAACATAAAACTACAAATAATTTCTAATAAAACCTAACAAAGCTTAAAAGCACTAATAAACCCTAATAAACACTACTAAACCCTAATATACCCTTTGAAATATTAATAAACCCAAATGAATGATAATAAACCCTAATAAATCCTAGACATACCAACATATACCATAATATACCATAATATACCCTAATAAACCAAACTCAATCCTAATAAAACCCTAAAAATACCTAATAAACCCCAATAAACCTTAACACACCATAATAAACCCTAATAAAATTCTAATAATGCCCACCAAACCCTAAAAACGCTAATATACCATTAAAAACCCCTAAAACCCTAACAAACCATAATAAATGTTAATAACACCTAAAAATTATAAAAAATACTAGAAAAACCTAAAAATACCTCTAATAATAACAATAGTAATAACGCGCGTTCATGTGCATACGCATGTGCTTGGTTTAAATAATAAATCATAATGCACGTATATGTGCATATGCCTGCGTATTTGCATGTGAATGATAATAAATAATAAATTATAAATAATAACGCATGTGAATTACATGTATTTGTGCATGTGAATGTGAATGATAATAAATAATAAATAATAATGCACATCCAAGTGCATGTGCATGTTCATGTACATGTGCATGTGCATGTGCATGTTCATGGTAATAAACAATAAATAATAACCAAGTCCACATGAATGTGCATTTGCATGTGAATGATAAAAAATAATAAATTATAACACATGTGATAATAGAATAATGAACGTGCATTGTGTGTGCATGTGCATGAGAATAAATATGATTAACACATGTGATAATAGAATAACACAAGTGCATTGCATTTGCATGTGCATGACAATAATTAATATATAATAACACACATGCATGTGCATTTACATGTAATGATAATGATAATGACACATGCACATGCATGGTAATAAATAATAAATTACAACGCACGTGCATGTGCATTTGTATTTTTTGATACAAATAATAATAATATTATTATTAATAATAATAATAATAATCATCATCATAGAATCACACATGTTCATTTCATGTGAACGTGCATAGTATTAAATAATAAATAAATAATATCAAATAAGAACACACATGCATGTGCATGTGCATTTACATTTGATGATAATATTAATAATACTAATTGTAATAATAATAATAATAACACATGCATGTGCATGGTAATAAATAATAAATAACAACTTACATGCATGTTCATTTGCATGTGATAATGATACTAATAATGAAAATGATAATAATAATAATAAAAAAAATTGTGATATAATAATAAAAATAAAATAATAATACAAGTGCATTGCTTATGCACGTGCCTGGTAATGAATAATAAATAATAATGCACGTGTATCTACATTTTCATGTGATGATAGTAATAATAACAGCAGTAGTAAATATAGTAGTAGTGGTGGTGATAATAGTAGTAGGGCCAATGCATATGATAATAGAATATTTCATGTGCATTATGTGTGCACATGGATGTTAATAAATAATAACACTCATGCATTGCATTTGCATGTGATTATGATGATGAGGATGATGATGATGATGATAATAATAATAACAACAACAACAACAATGAATGTGATAATAGAATAATGCTCGTGCATTGAATGTGTTTGTATATGCATTCGCATGTGAATTTTCATGTGATGATAACAACAACAAAAACAACATCCACAATAATATTAATAACAATAATAATAACAATGCATGTGATAATAAAATAACGTGTGTGCATTGTATGTGCACGTGCATGGTAATAAAAATATAATAATAATGCACGTGCATGTTCATGTGCATGTGGATGAGATGATGATAATAATAATAATAATAATAACAGTAATAATAAGTTATAGTTTTTTGAAAAAACAGCAGACAAGACAAAATTGCAAGAAATGGGGTCTCGAAAAACCTATCAAATCACAGAGTCATTGAAAAAGGCATAACTTCTTCTTCTGGTTTCCACTTCTGCTCTGTGAATAATCAAACTGATTCTCATGGAACGAACTACAATAAAAATAGGTGTTGGAGGCTGAACATACCCACATATCAGAAGTTATGACCAATTTAAGAAAAATTTGAAAGGGATTCATACACAGAAATGGAGTTTTGGAGTCCTTTTGATGGGTTTATGTTATTTTATGGTCTCAAACATGAATTTATATATTTTCAAGTCATCCTTCTATGTGGATATCTTGACTACTTTCGATTTGATATGTGGTTGAGCACAAACGGACAACCGAAGCGAAAGTTATGGCCATTTGAAGTTGGACTTTTTTTGGAGTGGAATAACTAATATATCATATATTTCTTTCATCTTCTCGTATTTTCTACTAATCTTTGTCCACACTCATCTCACGAGATTTTATTTTACTGGTCACAGCGCTCAAAAAGACACCCGAAGGAGAAGTTATGCCTATTTTAGTGAGATGCTGGTTTCTTAGTTTTTTTGGTGCTATGAGAGTTTCTCAATTTAAAACAAAAATAACTTCTGATACGTGTGTCCATTTTAGCTCTACCACATATAAAATCAAATATTGTGAAAATATACACAATCTGGTAACCACTGGAACCCATTCTAACATTCATCAACCCCCAAAAAGACCCAAAATCTCTATGGATGGTCAAATGATTGGCTTCTGGTGTCCATTTTTCAATAACTTCTTCTATGGGTGTCTGTTTGCCTCTACCACATATCAAATCAAAGCATGCGACTAGAACTAAACTCTTATAACCACTAAAGCACCTTCTCACATCCTTGAAGGCCCAAAAAGGTATATAAACCCACAAAAGGGCATAACTTATACTCCGGGAGTTCATTTTGCATCTACCATATATCAAATCGATGATTTTTACTATATCTACACATTTGTGACCAATAGGAACACCTTATCATGTTCATAAAGTTCCAAAAGGTACTTATGTCCTCTATATGACCATAACGTCTGCTTTGGGTGTCCGTTTCACCTCTACCACATATCAAATTGATGCTTGCGACTGGATCTACACATATGTGACAACTATGAACAACTAAATAACCCTAACAAAACAGGAATAACCCATAACCACTAAAAACCATTAAAAACCATGCAAAACCCTAACAAACCCTATCAAACCCAAACAAACCATAACAAACCCTAACAAAACCTATCAAACCCCAAAACCCTAAAAAACATAACAAACACTAATAAACCCGAACAAACCCAAACAAACCCTAACAATCCCTAACAAACCCCAAGAAGCACTAAGAAACCCCAACAAACCCAAAAAAACACGATAAAACCCTAAGAAACCCATATGAAACCATAAGAAATCCTAAAAAAACCCTAAAAACCCTAAGAAACCCCTAAGCAAACCTAATAAACACTAACACACCCGTAGAAACCCCAACACACCCTTAGAAACCCTAACACACCCTTATAAACCCTAACACACCCTTAGAAACCCCAACACACCCATAGAAACCCTAACACAACCATAGAATCCCTTAGAAACCATAGCACACCCTTAGAAACCCTATCCGGTCCTTAAAAACCCTAACACACCCTTATAAACCTAAACACACCATTAGAAACCCTAAAAAACCCTTAGACACACTAAATCACTCTAATAAGCTATAATAAATCCTAACAAACCCTACCAACCAATAATAAACCATAATAAACCCTAATAAACCCTAAAGCCCCCTACAAAACCCTAATAAACACTAAAAAATTGTAATAAAACCTAGAAACCCAATCAGACCACAATAAAAGCTAAAAAATACCTAAAATCCCAAATATACAAAGAAAATGCAAATAAACCATTCAAAATGCTAATTTTCAAAAAAAAAACCCGAACAGACCTGACAAAACCTGATAAAACCCTAAAAACCCTAAAAACCAAACAAAAAACCCAAAAAACCCCTACAACCCCTAAAACCCCTAACAAATCCTAAAACCCAAAAAACCCCTAAAACCTATAAAAACACAAAAAAAAACCGAAATAAACCCTAAAACACACCAAAAAACCCTAAAAACCCTCAAGAAATCATCAAAAATGCTAAAAACCCTAAAAACCCTTAAAAATGCTAAAAACCCTAAAATGCCTAAAATTTCCTAACAAAACCCTAACCAACAATTTAAAAACCTTAAAAACCCTAAAACCCCCATAGAAAACCCAAAAAACCTCAAAATAAACCCTAATACACCATAAAGAACCCTAAAAACCCTAAAGAACCACTAAAGCCACTAACAACACTACATAAACCCTAACAATTACTAAAAAACCGAAATATGTTTCAAAACCCACAAAATGCAACAAAACCCCTAAAATGCTAAAATAACCGAAACAAAGCATAAAAATCCAAACACACCCATAAAACCCAAAAAAATTATAAAACCCCAAACAACTCAATCAAACGATAACAAACCCTAAAAACCCAAACAAAACCTAAAAAACCCTAACAACCACTAACAACCCCAAGAACCACTAATAAACCTAATAACCCCTAAAAACCAATATTAATCCGTCAAACCCAAATAAACACTAATAAATCGTAATAACCTATAATAAACCCTAAAAACTCTATTAGACCCTAATAAACGTACAAAATCCCTAAAAAACCTAATATAAAAGAAAAAACACTATTAAACCATAATAATCCCTAATAATCACTAAAAACCCTAACAAACCCGAAAAAACACTACAAAAACCTCCAAAAATAGCCTACAAAACCCTACAACCCACTAATAAACCCTAACAACCCCAAATAAATCATAACAAATCCTAAAAATGCCAAATAAATCGTAACAAACTAAAAAAACCATAACAAACCCCTAATAAACTGCAATAAACCCTAACAAATCATAATAAACCCTAATAAATTATAATAAACTCAAATACAATTTACTAAACCATAATAAAAAAATAAACCCTAATAAACCATAATCAATCCTCCCTAAAAAAGGTTGATAAACCCTATAAAAACCTATTAATGCCTAAAAAATCCCAATAAAACCCTAATATACAATAAAAAATGTTAATGAACTGTAGAAAATCCTAAAGAACACTAATAAACATGAAAGAACCCTAATAAACCCCAAAGAACCATATTAAACTCTAAAGAACACTAAAAAATCCTAAAGAACCCAAAAAACACTAAAACACATTATATAAACCCTAAAAACCGCTACAATACCCAAACAAACACTAAAACACACTAAAAACCCTAACAACCCCTATCAATCCTAAAAAATAAAAATAAATCCATAACCCCCCCCCCAAACCATTAAAAATCCATCAGATGCCATAAAAACAATAAATAACCCTTAACAACCCTTAAAAACTCTAAAAACTATAAACCATAAACAACCATTAAGACCCTAAAAACGGCTCCAAATAGATATATAAACCCTAAAAACATTACATAAACCCTTAAAAATGCAATAAAACCCCTAAAATGAATCATAAACCAAGAAACGCAATATAAACCCAAAAAATGCTACATAAACCCTAAAAGCACTACATAAACGCTATAACTGTAACATAAACCCTATAAAACACAACATAAACCCTAAAAAATGCAATATAAACATTAGAAAATTCTACATTAATCCTAAAAACAAAATATAAACCCTCAAACACTACATGAACCCTAAAAATGTAACAAAAAACCATAAAAATGCAATATAAATTCTACATCACCCCTAAAAATGCTACAAAAACCCTAGAAATGAAACATAAACCCGAAAAAATGATACAAAAAATATAAACCCTAAACACGCTACATAAACCCTAAAATGTTACATAAACCCTAAAAATGATGCATAAAATCTAAAAATACTAACTAAACCCTAAAAACGCTACATAAACACTAAAATGACACATAAACTCTAACAACGCTAAACAAACCCTAAAAATGCATTAAAAACCCAAAAGATTCTTTAAAACCCTCATAAATATTAACCCTAATATACCATAATATGAAAAATTAAACAATAATAAACCCCTATTAAACTATAATAATCCCTAATAACACCTTATAGTCCTTAAAACCCCTATGAAACTCTACTCAACCCTAATAAAACCCCAAAATACCTAATAAACCCTAATAAATTATAATAAAACCTAATAAACACTAAAAACACGTTAAAAAAACCTAAACAACCCTAACCAACCCTAATAGACACTAATAGACACTTATAAACCCTAATGAACCCTAAACAAGCCCTAAAAGGCCCTAATAAACCATAAATAAATCCAAATAAAACCTACTCAACCCTAACAAACCTTAACAAACCCTAATAACCCCTAATAAAACCCTACAAAACACTAATAATGAAAAAAATACTAGTATACCATAAAAAAGTCCCTAGAAACCCTGATAAACACTAATATAACCTAATAAAACCTAAAAATGGTCACAAATAATAAAAAAACAGTCACAAATAATAAAAACGTGCTATATTACCTAAAAAGACCTAAAAACACTAATATAACCTAATAATGACAAAAAAAATGCTAATATATCTTAAAATCCCCAGAAACCCTAATAAACAATAATAAACTCTAATATAACCTATGAAACCCTAAAAACGCTCACAAACAATAAAAACACGGTTTATATTATCTAGAAATACCTAACAAACACAATTATAACATAATAAAACAAAAAAAACTAATAAACCCCTAACAAACCCTAACAAACCCTAAAAATCCCTAATAAACCCTAATAAAAACTAATAAACCATAATAAAACCATAATAAAACCCTAAAAATACATTCTAAACCCGAATAAACCTTGACACTCCATAACAAAACCTAATAAAATCCAACTAAACCCCAATAAAAAAACGTAAACAAAACATTAAAAAGCCCTAGAAACCCTAATAAACCATAATAAATTCAAATAAAAGGTAATAAACCATTAGAAATTCTCTAAAACACTAAAAACACACTAATAAAACCTAAAAAGTCATAACAACCCCTCTTATATGTTAACAAATACTAAAAAACAGTCATATACCCTAATAAAAACACTAACAAACCCTAGTAAACCCTAAAAATCCCTAACAAACCCTAATAAACCGTACTCAACCCCAATAAAACCTTAAAGATACCGACTCAACCCTAATAAAACCCTAAAAATACCTACTCAAACCTAATAAACCATAACACACAATAATAAACCATAATAAACCCCACTAAACCCTAACAAATGAATATATACAATTAAAAAGTCCTAAAACACATAATAAATGCTAATAAAACCAAAAAAAGCTTAAAAGTGCTAATAAACCCGAATAAACCCTACTAAACACTAAAAACCCCTAATATACCCTCTTAAAAATTAATAAACCACAATGAACCAAAATAAACCCTAATAAATCCTAAACATACCCAAATATACCATAATATACCATAATAAACCCAAATAAACCCAACTCAATCCTAGTAAAACCATAAAAATACCTAATAAACCTTAATAAACCTTGAAACACCATAATAAACCCTAATAAAATCCTAATAACCCCCACCAAACCCTAAAAATGCTAATATACCATTAAAAACCCTAAAATCCTAACAAACTATAATTAATGTTAATAACACCTAAAAATCCTAAAAAGGATAGTAAACCCTAAAAATATCTCTAATAATAATTGTAGTAATAATGCATGTGCACATGCATAAGCATGTGCATGGTTTAAATAATAAATCATAATGCACGTTCAAGTGCATATGCCTGCACATTTGCATGTGAATGATAATAAATAAGAAATTATAAATAATAACGCATGTGAATTGCATGGGTATGTTCATTTTCATGTGAATGATAATAAATAATAAATAATTATGCACATACAAGTGTATGTGAATGTGCATGGTAATAAACAATAAATAATAACCAAGTCCACATGAATGTGCATTTGCACGTGAATAATAATAAATAATAAATAATAACACATGTAATAATAGAATAATGCATGTGCATTGCATGTGCACGTACATTAGAATAAATAATAATAACACACGTGATAATAGAATAACGCAAGTGCATTGCATTTACATGTGCATGATAATAAATAATATATAATAACGCATTTGCATGAGCATTTACATGTAATGATAAAGATAATGACGCATGCACGTTCTTGGTAATAAATAATAAATAACAACGCACGTGCATGTGCATTTGTATTTGATGACACAAACAACATCAACAACAAGAATAATAATAATAATAAACATTATTATTATTATTATAGTAATAATAATAATAATAATAATAATAATATAATAATGCAAGTTCATTTCATGTGCACATGCATATTAGTAAATAATAAATAAATAATAATAAATAAGAATGTGCATGCATGTGCATGTGAATTTACATTTGATGATAATATTAATAATACTAATTGAAATAATAATAATAATAATAATAATAATGCATGCACGTGCATGGTAATAAATAATAAATAACAACTTACATGCATGTGCATTTTCATGTGATAATGATAATAATAATGATAATAAGGATCATAATAATAGTAATAATAATAACCGTGATATTAATAATAATAATAATAATAATAAAAGAATAATACAAGTTCATTGCATATGCAAGTACATGGTAATAAATAATAAATAATAATGCATGTGCATCTACATTTACATGTGATGATAGTAATAATAATAGAAGTAGTAATAATAGTAGTAGTGGTGGTGATAATAGTAGTATTAGTAATGAATATGATAATAGAATTTTTAAAGTGCTTTACGTGTGTATGTGTATGGTAATAAATAATAACTCTCATTCATTTCATTTGCATGTGATGATGATGATGATGATGATGATGATAATAATAATAATAATATTGATAATAACAACGCAAGTGATAATTAAATAACGCACATTCATTGGATGTGTATGTATGTGCATTTGGATGTGCATTTGCATCTGATGATAATAACAATAACAACAACAACAACAACCACAATAATAATAATAACAATAACAATAACAACACATGTGATAATAAAATAGCGTGTGTGCATTGCATGTGCACGTTCATGGTAATAAAAATATAATAATAACTCACGTGCATGTGCATGCACATTTTCCTGAGATTATGATAATAATAATAATAATAACAGTAATAATTAGTTATAGTTGTTTGAAAATACAGCAGACAGGACAAAAGTGAAAGAAATGGTGTCGTGAATAACCTAACAAATCACAGAGTCATTAAAAAAGGCATAAATTCTTCTTCAGTTGTCTATTTTTGTTCTGTAAATAATCAAACTAAATCTCATGGAACTAACTACGATAAAAACAGGTGTCAGAGGCTGAACAGACACATAGATCAGAAGTTATGACCGTTTTCAGAAAAATTTGACAGGGATCCGTACACCAAAATGAAGTTTTAGAGGCCTTTTGATGGGTTTTTGTGACTTTAGGGTCCCAAAAATGACTTGAAATTTTTTCAAGTTATCCTTCTGCATATATGTCTTCGTTGCCTTCGATTTGATATGTGGTAGAGCTCAAAGGGACAACCGGAGTGAATGTTATGGCCGTTTGAAGTTGGACTTTTTTTGGATTGGTATAACTAATATATCTTTTGTTTCTTTGATCTTGTCACATTTTAGATTAGACGTGGTCCTCACTCATCTCACGAGATTCAATTTTAATAGTCACAATGCTCAAACAGACACCCAAAGGAGAAGTTATGCCTATTTTATTGAGTTGCGGGTTTCGTAGTCTTTTAGGCGCTAGGAGGGTTGCTCAATTTAAAACGACAATAACTTCTGCTATGTGTGTTAATTTTGGCTCTACCACATATCAAATCGAATATTGTGAAAGGATGCACACTCTGGTAACCACTGGAACCCTTTCTGACATTGTTCAACCCCCAAAAAGACCCAAAATCTCTTTGGATGGTCAAAAGATTGGCTTCTGGTGTCCGTTTTAGAATAACTTCTTCTATGGGTGTCTCTTTTTCCTCTACCACATATCAAATCGAATCTTGAGACTATACCTACACTCCTATAACCACAAAAGCACCTTATCACATATTTCAAGGCCCAGAAAGGTACTTAAACCCTCCAAAATACCAAAACTTCTATTCCGACAGTCTGTTTTGCCTCTACCATATATCAAATCGAAGCTTTCGACTAGATCTGCACATCTATGACCAATAGAAACACCTTATCACATTCTAAGAGACCCAAAAGTTCCTTATGTCCTCTAAATTACCATAATGTTTGCTCTGGGTGTCGGTTTCACCTCTACCACATATCAAATTGAAGTTTACGACTAGCTATACACATCTATGACAACCGTGAACAACTAAATAACCCTAAAAAACCATAAATTACCCCATAGACACTAAAAACCATTAAAAACCACACAAAACCCTAACAAACCCTAACAAGCCCTTACGAACACTAACAAATCCTAAAAAACCTAACAAACCCTAACAAACCCCCAAAAAACCCTAAAAACATAACAAACCCTAAAAAATCCTAACAAACCCTAATAAATCCTAACAAACCCTATCAAGCCCTAACAAACCCCAAGAAGCACTAAGAAACCCCAATAAACACAAAAAACCCGAAGAAACCCTAAAAATCCCTAAGAAACCATTAGAAACCCTAACATAAACCTAAAAACCCTAAAAACCCTAACAAAAGCCTAAAAAATTCTAAGAAACATTAACAGACCCTTAGAAACTGTAACACACCCTTAGAAACCCTAGCACACCCTTAGAAACCGTAAAACACCCTTAGAAACCCTAGCACACCCTTAGAAACCCCAACACACCCATAGAAACCCCAACACAACTTTAGAAACCCTTAGAAACCATAGCACACCATTAGAAACCCTAACCCACCCATAAAACCCCTAACACAACCTTAGAAACCCTAACACAGACACAGAAACCCTAACAAACCCTTAGACACCCTAAATCACTCTAATAAGAACTAATAAATCCTAACAAACCCTACCAACCAATAATAAACCCTAATAAACCCTAAATCCCACTACTAAACCCTAATAAACACTAATAAATTGCAATAAACAGTAAAACCCATATTATACCCCAATAAAAGCGACAAAATACCTAAAAACCCTTATATACAACAAAAACTCTATCAAACCATTCAAAATGATAATATTCACAAAAAACCCTAAAAAATTTGGCAACACCTGACAAAACACTAAAACACCATAAAAACCCAAAACCCCCCTAGAACCCTAAAAGACCCTAAAAACCCTAAAAACCCTAAAAATCCTAAAAAACTATATAATTCCCTAAAACCCTAAAACCTCTAAAAAACCGAAAAAACCGAAAAAACTTGCAAACAAACCTAAAAACTATAAGAAACAAAAAAAACCCTAAAATACCCCTAAAAACCAAAAAACCACTAAAAACGCTAAAAACCATAAAAATCCTTAAAATGCCTAAAAAAACCCTAACCAACCCTATGAAACCCTTAAAACCACTAGAAACCCCTAGAAAACACTAAAAACCTCAAATGAAACCCTAATACACCCTCATGAACCCAAAAAAAAACACTAAAAACCCTAAAGAACACAAAAGAACCACTAAAGCCACTAACAACACTACATAAACCCTATCAATTACTACGAAAACCATAAAAATGCTTCAAAACCCACAAAACTTAACAAAACCCCAAAAAATGCAAAAATAACCCTAACAAAGCATAAAAAATCCAAACACACCCATAAAACCCAAAAAAATGCATAAAAACCCAAACAACTCAAACAAACCGTAACAAACCCTAAAAACCCTAACAAAACCTAACAAACCCTAACAACCACTAATAACCCCTAAGAACCACTAATAAACCATAATAACCCATAAAACCCACTATTAAACCCTAAAAACCCTAGTAAACACTAATAAATCGTAATAACATGAAATAAACCATAACAAATGGAATTAGACCCTAATAAATGCTACAAAATCCCTAAAACCCCGAATTTAAAATAAAAACTCTATTAAACCATAATAAACCCAAATAATCACTAAAATCCCTAACAAAACCCGACAAAATGCTTAAAAAATCTCCAAATAATAGCCTACAAAACCCTACAACCCACTAATAAACCATAAAAACCCATAATAACAACAAAATAATTTGTAATAAACCCTAACAACGCCGAATAAATCATAAAAAATCGTAACAACGCCAAATAAATCGTAACAAACTAAAACAAACAATAACAAAAACCTAATAAACCCCAATAAACCCTAACAAATCATAATACACCCCAATAAATCGTAATAAACCCAAATACACATTACAAAACCCTAATAAATAAAATAAACCCTTGTAAATCATAAATAACCCTAAAAAAGGTTGATAAACCCTTGAAAAAGCTATTAATGCCTACAAAAAACCCAATAAAACCCTAATATACAATAAAAACATAAATAAATTGTAACAAATCCCAAAGAACACTAATAAACCCTAAAAAACCCTAATAAACCCTAAAGAACCCAAATAAACCCTAAAGAACCACATTAAACTCTAAAGAACACTAAAAATCCCTAAAGAACCCAAATATGCTAAAACACATTATATAAACCCTAAAAACCACTACAATACCCAAAGAAACCCTAAAACACACTAAAAACCCCTAAGAACACCTAGCAATCCCAAAAAACAAATTAAACCATAAAATCCATCAGATACCATAAAACCCCATAAACACCCCTTAGCAACCCTTAAAAACACAAAAAAACACTAAAAACCATAAACAACCATTAAAACCCTAAAAATGCTTCAAATAGATACATAAATTCTAAAAACATTACATAATCCCTAAAAAATGCAACAAAAACACGAAAAAAAAAACAGAAACCGAAAAACGCAACATAAACCCAAAAAACACGACATAAACCCCTAAAGCACTACATAAACCCTAGAATTATAACATAAACTCAAAAAAACCACAACATAAACCCATAAAAAACAACATAAACATTAAAAAACGCTAAATAAAACCTAAAAACACAATATAAACCCTAAAAACACTACATGAACCCTAAAAACGTTACATAATCCCTAACAAATGCAACATAAACACTACATCACCCCTCAAAATGCTCCATTAACCTAGAAAACGCAACATAAACCCTAAAAATGCTACATAAAACCTAAATCCTAAACACGTTACATAAACCCTTAAAACGTCTCATAAACCCTAAAAATGATACATAAAACCTAAAACTGCTAAATAATCCCTAAAAATGATACATAAACTCTAACAACACTACACAAACCCTAAAAAATGCTACAAAAACATTAAAGACACTTCAAAACCCTCAAAATTATTAATCCCTAATATACCATAATATAAAAAATTAAACCCTAATAATCCCTAATAAACCCCTAATAAACTCTAATAATCCCTAAAAATGCCTTATAATCCCCAAAAACCCTATGAAACTCTACTCAACCCAAATTAAACCCCAAAAATACCTAATAAACCCTAATAAATGATAATAAAATCTAATAAACCCTAAAAACACGTTATGAAAACAAAAACAACACTAAACAACCATAATACACACTAATGAACACTAATAAACCCTAATAAACCCGAAAAAACCCTAAAAATCCCTAATAAACCATAAATAAAGCCAAATAAACCTTACTTAACCCTAACAAAACTTAAAACACAATAATAACCACTAATAAAACCCTACAAAACCCTAATAAAGAAAAAAATGCTAGTATACCATAAAAAATCCCTAGAAACCCTGCTAAACTCTAATATAACCTAATAAACCCTAAAAACACTCACAAACAATAAAAAACAATCACAAACAATAAAAACGTGGAATATTACCTAAAAAGACCTAAAAACACTAATATAACCTAATAAAGACTAAAAACGCTAATGTACCTTAAAAATCCCAAGAAACCCTAATAAACCATAATAAACTCTAATATAAACTAAGAAACCCTAAAAACACTCACAAACAAAAAAAATATTCTCACAAACAATAAAAACAGGCTATATTATCTAAAAAGACCTAACAAACACTAATATAACCTAATAGAACAAAAAAACTAATAAACCCCTAACAAACCCTAAAAATCCCTAATAAACCCTAACAAAAACTAATAAACCCTAATAAAACCATAATAAAACCCTAAAAAACCTTCTCAACCCTAATAAACCTTGTCACATCATTATAAAACCCAATAAAACCCAACTGTACCCCAATAAACAAAAAAACACAAACAAACCATTAAAAAGCCATAAAAAACCTAATAAACCATAATAAATTTTAATAAAACATAATAAACCATAAAAAATGCTCAGAAACACTAAAAACACACAAATAAAACATAAGAAGTCCTAAAAACCGCTCATATAGATTAATAAAAACTAAAAAAACACTCATATACCATAATAAAAACACTAACAAACCCTAGTAAACCCTAAAAATCCCAAACAAATCCTAGTAAACTCTACTCAACCCTAGTAAACCCTAATAAAACACTAAAGATACCTACTCAACCCTAATAAAACCCTAAAAATACATATTCAACCCTAATAAACCTTAACACACCATAATGAACCATAATAAACCAACAAAACCCTAAAAAAGAAAATATACCATTAAAAAGCCTTAAAACACCTAATAAATTCTAATAAAACCTACCAAAGATTAAAAGCACTAATAAACCATAATAAACACAACTAAACCCTAAAAACCCCTAATATAACCTCTTAAAAATTAATAAGCCACAATGAACCATAATAAACCCTAATAAATACTAAACATACCCAAATATACCATAATATACCATAATATACCCTAATAAACCCAACTCAATCTTAATAAAACACTAAAAATACCTAATAAACCCTAATAATCCTCTACACACCATAATAAACCTTAATAAAATCTTAATAACCCCCAACAAACCCTAAAAAACACTAATATACCATTAAAATACCCCAAAACTCTAACAAACCATAATAAATGTTAATATCACCTAAAAATCCTAAAAAATGCAACTAAACCCTAAAAATACCTCTAATAATAATAATAGTAATAACGCACATGCATGTGCATATGAATTTGCATGGTTTAAATAATAAATAATAACCTACATGCATGTGTATATGCTTGCGCATTTGCATGTGAATGATAATAAATAATAACACTCTGAATTGCTTGTGTATGTGCATGTGCATTTGAATGATAATAAATAATAAATAAAAATGTACATACAAGTGCATGTGCATGTGCATGTGCATGGTAATAAACAATAAATAATAACCAAGTCTACATGAATGTGAATTTGAATGTGAATGATAATAAATAATAAATAATAACACATGTGAAAATAGAATAACTCATGTGCATTGCATGAGCACACTACTACAACAACGACTTTTATCAGTGCTAGAAATGTGCATTAACAGTGCTAAATAAATCTTTGTTTATCGAGGTGAGGATATAGGGGGTCCCATTTATTAGCGCTTAGAAAAGCACTGATAAAGGAAACTTTTATCAGTGCTTCTAAAAATCCCTGATAAAAGTGAAAAAAAATTATAAATAATAATAATATAATGCGGGGGGGGGGATCTTTTAACAGCGCTTGACCCCCCCCCCCATTATTAGCGTTAGGCGGACCCCCCTCAATCTCTCCCACGTGCTTCCCTTCCCATGCAACCCCCACATGTGCGCACCTCCTTGCTTCCACCCGAACTCGAACCCGTGACCTCCCCCCTTGCGTGTCTGCTCCTTTACCACTAAGCCATTTCATTTTTTCCCTATTTAATGATATATCTATTTATTAATATATATAGTTATATTTATTCATATATTAATATAGATTCATATTAATATAAATATATTTAGTTATATTAATACATATATATTTATTCATATATTAGAATATATATATATATATATTCATTCTTATATTAATATATATTTATATTAATATGTTTTTTATCGGTATATTTATTTTTATATTAATATGTATTTATAAGATTAGTTTTAAACACATTTATAAAATATGTTCATTTGTGTGTTTATAAATAAATAAATACATACACATATACAACACACACACACACTGACACACACTTACACACACACACACAAACAATCACACACACAGACACAGATACATTTGCAAATAAATACATATATATGTGTATATTAAAATCTATAGAATGTTAAAATGACCATAAATTTTAATCTAGAAGACCGTTTCAGCTCCACAACCAGTACAATTGAAGAAAATGATACAATCTCTGATATGATATGTGGTACAGGCCTAACGGACATCCGGATCATGAGTTATACTTATTTGAATATTAAGAAATTTGGGTATCCCGACTAAAGACACTAACAAAGTATATAAACCCTATCAATTGCTACAAAAACCCAAAAAATGATTCAAAACCCAAAAAATGCTATAAAACCCCAAAAAACACTAAAATAAACCCAACAAAGCATTAAAAATCCAAACACACCCATAAAACCCATAAAAAGGCATAAACCCCCAAACAACTAAAAAAACCGTAACAAACCCTAACAACCACTAATAACCCCAAAGAACAACTAATAAACCCTAATAACTCCTAAAACCCCTTATTAAACCCTAAAAACCCTAATAAATAGTAATAAATCGTAATAACCTGTAATAATCCCTAACAAACTCTATTAGACCCAAATAAATGCTACAAAATCCCTACAACCCCTAATATACAATAAAAAAATGCTATTAAATAATAATAAAGCCTAATAATCACTAAAACCCCTAACAAACCCGACAAAATGCTCCAAAAACCTCCAAATAATAGCCTACAAAAACCTACAACTCACTAATAAACACTAACAAACCCTAATAACCCCAAAATAAATTGTAACAAACCCTAACAACTCCAAAAAATCGTAACAATTCCTAACAACATGAAATAAATCGTAAAAAACTGAAACAAACCATAACAAACCCCTAATAAATCGCAATAAACACTAACAAAGCATAATAAACCCTAATAAATCGTAATAAACCCAAATACAGGTTACTAAACCCTAAAAAATAAAATAAACCCTAATAAACACTAATAAATCCTAAATAACCCTAAAAAATGTTGATGAACCCTAGAAAAAGCTATCAATGCCTACAAAAGCCCAATAAAAACCAAATATACAATAAAAATGCTAGTGAACTGTAACAAATACTAGAGAACACTAATAAACCCTATAGAACCCAAATAAAACCTAACAAACCATATTAAACTCTTTAGAACACTAAAAAATCCTAAAGAACCAAAAAAATGCTAAAACACATTATATAAACCCAAAAAATTGCTTCAATACCCAAACAAACCCTAAAACACACTAAAAAACCCTAACAACCCCTATCAATCCCAAAAAAACAAATAAACCCAAAAAACCCCCGAAAAACCATTAAAAATACATTAGATACCATAAAAACCATAAACACCAGTTAACAACCCTTAAAACCACTAAAAACACTACAAACCATAAACAACCATTAAAACCCTAAAAAGGCTTCAAATATATACATAAACCCTAAAAACATTATATAAACCCTAAAAAATGCAACAAAAACCGTAAAAAATCAACATAAACCCAAACAATTCTACATGAACCCTAAAACCACTACATAAACCCTATAACCTTAACATAAACCCTAAAAACACAACATAAACCGTAAAAAATGTGGCATAAACATTAAAAAATAATACATAAAACCGAAAAACACAATATAAACCCTAAAAATACTACATGAACCCAAAAAACATTATATAAACCCTAAAAAAATGCAACATAAACGATACATCACCCCTAAAAACGCTACATAAACCAAGAAAAGGAAACATAAACCCTAAAAAATGCTAAATAAAACCTAAACCCTAAACACGATACATAAACCCTAAGAATGTTATATAAACCCTAAAAATAATACATAAAACCTAAAATGGATAACTAAACCCTAAAAATGCTAAATAAACACTAAAAATGCAATATAATCTCTAACAATGCTACACAAACCCTAAAAAATGCTACAAAACCCCTAAAGATGCTTTAAAACCCTCAAATATACTAAACACTAATATACCATAATATAAAAAATTAAACCATAATAAACCCCTAATAAACTCTAATAATCGCTAAAAACACCATATAATCCCTAAAATCATAATAAACTCTAATCAACCCGAATAGAACCCCAAAAATACCTAATAAACCTTAATAAATGATAATAAAACCTAACAAACCCTACAAACACGTTATGAAAACCTAAACAACTCTAAACAACCCTAATAGACACTAATAAACATTAATAAACCCTTATAAACCCCAAGAAAACCCTACAAATCACTAATAAACCACAAAAAAATCCAAATAAACCCTACTCAACCCTAACAAAACTTAACACACCATAATAACCCCTAATAAAACCCTACAAAACCCTAATAAAGAAAAAAAAATGCTAGTATACCTTATAAAATCCCTAGAAACCCTAATAAACTCTAATACAACCTAATAAACCCAAAAAACTCTCACAAAAAAGAAAAAAATCACAAAAAATAAAAACGCGCTAGATTAGCTAAATGACCTAAAAACACTAATATAACCTAATAGAGTCAAAAAATTCAAATATACCTTAAAAATCACGAGAAACCCTAACAAACCATAATAAACTCTAATATAACCAATGAAACCCTAAAATGATCACAAAAAAAACAAAATGCTCACAAACAATAAAAACACGCTATATTATCTAAAAAGACCTAACAAACACTAATATAACCTAATAAAAAAACTAATAAACCCCTAACAAACCCTAGTAAACCCTAAAAATCCCTAATAATCCCTAATAAAAACGAATATACCCTAGTGAAATCGTAATAAAATCGTAAAAATACCTTCTCAACCCGAATAAACCTTGACACTACATAACAAAACCTAATAAAACCCAACTAAACCCTAATAAACAAAAAAACGCAAACAAACCATTAAATGCCCTAAATCCCTAATAAACCATAATAAATTCAAATAAAAGCTAATAAACCATTTAAAATGCTCACAAACACTAAAAACGTGCTAATAAAACCTAAAAATTCATAACAACCCCTCGAATATGTTAACAAAAACTAAAAAAACACTCATATACCCTAATAAAAACACTTACAAGCCCTAGTAAACCCAAAAAATCCCTAACAATCCCTAAGAAACTGTATTCAACTCTAATAAACCCTAAGAAAACCTTAAAGTTACCGACTCAATGCTAATAAAACTCTAAAGATACCTAATCTACCCTAATAAACCTTAACACACCATAATAAACCATAATAAAACCCATTAAACCCTAAAAACGCAAATATACCATTAAAAAGCCCTAAAAACACTAATAATTTCTAATAAAACCTAGTAATGCTTAAAAGCACTAATAAACCTGAATAAACACTACTAACCACTAAAAAACCCTAATATACCCTCTTAAAAATTAATAAACCATAATGAACCATAATAAACCCTAATAAATCCTAAACATGCCCAAATATACCTCAATATACCATAATATACCCTAATAAACCCAACTCAATACTAATAAAACCCTAGTAATACCTAATAAACCCTAATAAACCTTGATACACCATAATAAACCCAAATAAAATCCTAATAACCCCCACCAAACCCTAAAAATGCTAATATACCATTAAAAAACCCTAAAACCCTAACAACCCATAATAAATGTTAATAACACCTAAAAATCCTAAAAAATGATAGTAATCCCTAAAAATACCTCTAGTAATAATAGCAGTAATAACGCATGTGCATGTGTACATGCATGTGCATGGTTTGAATAATAAATCATAATTCACGTGCATGTGCATATGCATGCGCATTTGCCTGTGAATGATAATAAATAATAAATTATAAATAATAAGACATGTGAATTTCATGTGTATGTTTGTGTGAATGTGAATGATAATAAATAATAAATAATAACGCACATCCAAGTGCATTTGCATGTGCTTGTGCATGTTCTTAGTAATAAATAATAAATAATATCCAAGTCCACATGAATGTGCATTTTCATGTGAATGATAATAAATAATAAATAATAACACTTGTGATAACAGAATAACGCTAGTGCATTGCGTGTGCACGTGCGTGAGAATAAATAATAATAACACATGTGATAATAGAATAACGCAATTGCATTGAATTTTCATGTTCATGGTAATAAATAATATATAATAATCCATGTGTATGTGAATTTACATGTAATGATAATAATAATGACGCATGCACATGCATGGTAATAAATAATAAATAATAATTCATGTTCATGTGCACTGGTATCTGATGATACAAAAAACAACAACAACAACAACAACAATAAAAGAATAACGCAAGTGCATTGCATTTGCACGTGTATAGTACTAAATAATAAATAAATAATAGTAAATAAGAACGCACATGCATGTGCATGTGCCTTTACACTTGATAATAATATTAATAATACTAATTTTAATAATAATAATAATAACAATGGATGCACATGCATGGTAATAAATAATAAATAACAATGCACGTGCATGTGGATTTGCATGTGATAATGATAATAATAATGATAATGATAATAATAATAATAATAATAATAATAATAACGGTTATAATAATAATAATAATAATAATAATAATAATAATACAAGTGTATTGCCTATGCACGTCCATGGTAATAAATAATCAATAATAACGCACATGCATCTGCATTTTCATGTGATGATAATAATAATAACAGCAGTAGTAGTAGTAGTGATAATAGTAGTAGTACCAATGCATGTGATAATAGAATATTGCATGTGCATTACGTGTGCATGGGCATGGTAATAAATAATAATGTGTGTGCATTTCATTTTCATGTCATGATGATGACGATGATAATAATAATAATAATATTATATTATAAATAACAACGCATGTGATAATAGAATAGCGCACATGCATTGAATGTGCGTGTTTATGTATATGCATGGGCATTTGCATGTGCATTTTCATGTGATAATAATAATAACAACAACAACAACAACAACCATAATAATAATAATAACAATAAGAATAACAACGTATGTGATAAAAAAATAATGTGAGTGCATTGCATGTGCACGTACATGGTAATAAAAAATAAATAATAATGCAAGTGCATGTGCATGATATGATAATAATGATAATAATAATAATAAAAGTAATAATAATAATAATAATAATAATAATAATAACAACAACGCATGTGATAATAGAATAATGCATGTGCATTGCATGTGCAGTGCATGATATTAAATAATAACTCATAGCGCATGTGATGATAATAATAACAATAATTGTAATATTAATAATAATAGCGCATGTGATAATAGAATAACACACATGTATTGAATGTGCACGTGTAAGGTAATAAATAATAACACACATGCATTTTCATTTTTATTTGATGATAATAACAATAATAATAATAGTAGTAATAATAACAATAACAATAAAAATGCTTGTGATAATAGAATAATGTAGGTGCATCGCGTGTGCATGTTCATGGTAATAAATAATAACAGACGTGCATGTGAATTTGCGTGTAATGATAATAATAATAATAATAATGATAATAATAAAAACAACAACAACAACATATGCACATGTATAGAAATAAATAATAAATAATAACACATGTGCATCTGCATTTGCATGTGACGATAATAATAATAATAATAATAACAGTAATAACAATAATGATAATTATAATAATGATAATGATAATAATTATAACAATAACGTGTGTGATAATAGAATAACACACATCCAAACAAACCCTAACAAAACCTAACAAACCCTAACAACCTCTAATAACCCCTAAGATCCACTAATAAACCCAAATAACACCTGAAACCCACTATTTAAAGCTAAAACTATAATAAACACTAAGAAATCATCATAACCCGTAATAAACCCTAAATAACCCTATTAAACTATAATAAATGCTACAAAATCCTTAAAACCCCTAATATATAATAAAAACACTATTGAACCATAATAAATCCAAATAATCAATAAAACCCTAACAAACCTGACAAAACATTACAAAACCCACCAAATAATATCCTACAAAACCCCCACAACCCTCTAATAAACTATTACAAACCCTAATCATGCCATAATAAATCATAACAATCCCTAACAACCTCGAATAAATCGTAACAAATCCTAACAATTCCAAATAAATCGTAACAAACTGAAAGAAACCATAACAAACCCCTAATAAACCGCAATAAACACTAAAAAATCATAATCAACCCAAATAAATATTAATAAACCCAAATACAAGTTAATAAAACCTAATAAATAAAATAAACCCAAAGAAACCCTAATAAATCCTAAATTACCCTAAAAAGGTTAATAAACCCTAGAAAAATCTATTAATGCGTTCAAAATCCAAATAAAACCCTAATATACAATAAAAACTGCTAATAAACTGTATAAAATCCTAAAGAACACTAATAAACCCTAAAAACCCCTAATAAACCCTAAAGAACCATAATAAACTCTAAAGAACTCTAAAAAACCCTAAAGAACCCAAAAACACTAAAACACATTACATAAACCCTAAAAACCTAGACAAAAACCAAACAAACCCTAAAACACACTAAAAACCCCTAACCACACCTATCAATCCTGAAAAAAATAAACCCTTAAAAACCAAAAAAACCATTGAAGACCCATCAAATACCATAAAAACCATAAACCCCTCTTAACAACCCTTAAAACCCCTAAAAACCACTACAAACCAAAAACAACCATTAAAACCCAAAAAAGGCAACAAATAGATACATAAACCCAAAAAACATTACATAAACCCTAAAAATGCAACATAAACCCAAAAAATGGAACATAAACGCAACAAATGCTACATAAATCAAAAAAGCACTACATAAACCCTAGAACCGTAACATAAACCCAAAACAATGCCACATAAACATTAAAAAACCCTACATAAAACCTAAAAACACCACATAAACCCTAAAAACACAAAATGAACCCTAAAAACGTTACATAAACCCTAAAAAATGAAACATAAGCACTACATCACCCCTAAAACCGCTACATAAACCCAGAAAATGCTACATTAACCCTAAAAATTGCTACATAAAACCTAAACCCTAAACACGCTACATAAACCCTAAAAATGTTACATAAACCCTAAAAAGTGCTACATAAAACCTAAAACCACTAACTAAACACTAAAAGTGCTACATAAACACTAAAAAATCTACATAAACTAAAACAAAACTACACAAACACTAAAAATGCTACAAAAACCCTAAAGATGCTTCAAAACCCTCAAAAATATTAAACCTTAATATACAATAATATAAAAAAATTAAACCCTAATAAACCCCTAATAAACTCTAATAATCCCTAAAAATGCCTTATAATCCCTAAAAACCCTAAGAGACTCTACTCAACCCTAATAATACCCCAAAAATACCTAATAAACCATAATAAATTATATTAAAACCTATAAACCCTAAAAACGCGTTAAGAAAACCTAAAAAACACTAGACAACCCTAATAGACACAAATAAACACTAATAAACCGTAATAAACCCCAAACAAACCCTAAAAATCCCTAATAATACAAAAATAAATCCAAATAAACCCTACTCAACCCTAAAAAACATTAACACACCATAATGACCCCTAACAAAACCCAGAAAAACCCTAATAATGAAAAAAAACGCTAGTATACCTTAAAAAATCCCTAGAAACCCTAATAAACTTTAATATAACCTAATGAACCCTAAAAACGCTCACAAACAAAAAAATGATCACAAACAATAAAAACATACTATATTAAATAAAAAGATCTAAAAACACTAATATAGCCTTATAAAGACAAAAAAACATTAATATAGCTTAAAAGTCCCTAGAAACCATAATAAACCATAATAATCTATAATATAACCGAAGAAATCCTAAAAACACTCACAAACAAAAACAAAATACTCACAAACAATAAAAAATGCTATATTATCTAAAAAGTCTTAAGAAACACTAATATAACCTAATAAAACCAAAAAACTAATAAACCCCTAACAAACCTTAATAAACCCCAAAATCCCTAATAAACACTAATAAAAAATAACAAAACATAATAAAAACATAATAAAACCCTTAAAATACCCTCTCAACCCTAATAAACCTTGACACACCATAATAAAACCTAATAAAACCCAACTAAACCCCAATAAACAAAAAAACACAAACAAACAATTAAAAAGCCCTAAAAACCGTAATAAACAATATTAAATTCTAATAAAACCAAATAAACCATAAAAAATGAACACAAACACTCAAAACATGCTAATAAAACCTAAAACGTCCTAACTACCCCTCATATATGTTAACAAAAACTAAAAAACACACATATACTCTAATAAAAACACTAACAAACCCTAGTAAACCCTAAAAATCTCTAACAAACCCTAATAAACACTACTCAACCATAATAAACACTAATAAACCCCTAAAGATACCTACTCAACCCTAATAAAACCCTTAAAATACCTACTCAGCCCTAATAATCCTTAACACACTATAATAAACCCTAATAAACACCACTAAATCCTAAAAAACGAAAATATACCATTAAAATGCCCTAAAGCCCCTAATAAATGATAATAAAACCAAACAAATCTTAAAAGCAACAATAAACACTAATAAACACAAGTGGACCCTAAAAACCCTAATATACCCTCTTAAAAATTAATAAACCATAATGAATGATAATAAACCCTAATAAATCCTAAACATACCCAAATATACCATAATATACCATAATATACCCTAATAAACCCAAATCAATCCTAATAAAACCCTAAATATAGTTAATGAACCCTAATAAACCTTAACACACCATAATAAACCCTAATAAAATCCTAATAACCCCCACCAAACCCTAAAAAACCCTAAAACCCTAACAAACCATAATAAATGTTAATCACACCTAAAATTTTTAAAAAATGCTAGTAGACCCTAAAAATACCTCTAATAATAATAATAGTAATAATGCATGTGCATGTGCATGGTTTAAATAATAAATTATAACACACGTGCATGTGCATATGCCTGCGCATTTGCATGTGAAGGATGATAAATAATAAATTATAAATAATAATGCTTGTGAATTACATGTGTATGTGCATGTGCATATGAATGATAATAAATAATAAATAATAACGCATATCCAAGTGCATGTGCATGTGCATATGCCTACGCATTTGCATGTTAATGATGATAAATAATAAATTATAAATAATAACGCATTTGAATTACATGTGTATGTGAATGTGCATGTGAATGATAATAAATAATAAATAATAATGCATATCCAAGTGCATGTGCATGTGCATGTGCATGTGCATGGAAATAAACAATAAATAATAACCAAGTCCACATGAATGTGCATTTGCATGTGAATGATAATAAATAATAAATAATAACACATGTGATAATAGAATAATGCACGTGCATTGTGTGTGCACGTGCATGAGAATAAATAATAATAACACATGTTATAATACAACAACGCAAGTGCATTGAATTTGCATGTACATGATAATAAATAATATATAATAACGCATGTGCATGTGAATTTACATGTAATTATAATGATAAAAACTCGTGCACGTTCATGGTAATAAATAATAAATAACAACACACATGCATATGCATTTGCATTTGATGATACAAACAACTAAAACAATAATAATAATAATAATAGAATAACGCAGGTGCATTTCATTTGCACATGCATAGTAGTAAATAATAAATAAATAATAATAAATAATAATGTACATGCATGTGCATGTGCATTTACATTTGAGGATATTATTAATAACACTAATAGTAATAATAATAATAATAACTCATGCACGTGCATGGTAATAAATAATAAATAACAACGCACATGAATGTATATTTTCATGTGATAATGATAATAATAATGATAATAATAATAATAATAATAATAATAATTGGGATAATAATAATAACAATAAAAGAATAATACAAGTGCATTGTCTATGCACATGCATCTAAATTTTCATGTGATGACAGTAATAATAACAACATTAGTAATAATAGTAGTAGTGGTGGTGATAATAGTAGTAGTACCAATGCATGCTATAATAGAATATTGTATGTGCATTACGTGTGCACGTGAAAGGTAATAAATAATAAAGCTCTTGCATTGCATTTGCATGTGATGATGATGATATTAATAAGAAGAAGAATATTATTATTATTATTATTAACAACGCATGTGATAATAGAATAACGCACGTTCATTGAATGTGCATGTATGTGCATTCTCATGTGCAGTTTCATGAGATGATAATAACAATAACAACAACAACAACAACCACAATAATAATAATAATAACAATAATAATAACAATAATAATAACAACACATGTGATAATAAAATAACGTGTGTGCATTGCATGTGCATGTGCATGGTAATAAAAATATAATAATAATGCACGTGCATGTGCATGTGCATGTTAATATGGATGAGATAATGATAATAATAATAATAACAAAAGTAATAATAAGTTATAGTTCTTTGAAAACACAGCAGACAAGACAAAAATGCTAGAAATGGGGTCTCGAAAAACCTAACAAATCACAGAGTCATTGAAAAAGGAATAAATTCTTCTTCGGCTGTCCATTTCTACTACGTGAATAGTCCAACCTAATTTCATGGAACAAACTACGATAAAAACAGGCATTGGAGGCTGAACAGACACACAGATCAGAAGTTATGACCATTTTAAGAAAAAATTGATAAGGATCCGTACATGGAAATGGAGTTTTGGAGGCCTTCTTATGGGTTTCTGGGATTTTAGTGTCTCAAACATGACTTGAACTATGTTCAAGTCATCCTTTTGTGTAGATCTCTTAGCTACTTTTGATTTTATAAGTGGTAGATCTCAAACGGACAACCGGAGAGAAAGTTATGGCCGCTTGAAATTAGACTTTTTTTGGAGTGGTATAAATAATTTATCTTATATTTCTTTGATATTCATATAGTTTCTAATCTACTTGGTCCTCACTCATCTCACAAGCTTCGATTTGACTAGTCATAGTGCTCAAACGGACACCTGAAGGAGAAGTTATGCCTATTTTATTGAGTTGTGGGTTTCTTAGGTTTTTAGGCGCTAGGAGAGTTGCTCAATTTAAAAAGACAATAACATCTTCAATGTGTGTCCATCCTGGATATACCACAAATCAAATCTAATATTGTGAAAATATACACACTTTGGTAACCACTGGAACCCTTTCTAACATTATTCAACCCCCAAAAAGACCCAAAATACCTTTGGATGGTCAAAAGATTGGCTTCTAGTGTTTGTTTTGCAATAACTTCTTCTATCGGTGTCTGTTTTACCTCTACCGCATAACAAATCAAAGCTTGTGACTAAAACTACACTCCTATAACCACTGAAGCACCTTATAACATCCTTGAAGTCCCAAAAAGTTACTTAAACCCTCCAAAAGACAATAACCTCTATTCCGGGAGTTCGTTTTACCTCTACCATATATCAAATCGGAGCTTTCGTCTAGATCTACACATATGTGACCAATAGGAACACCTTATCACGTTATTAATGTCCCAAAAGGTCCTAATGTCATCCAAATGACCATAAATTCTTCTCTGGGTGTCCGTTTCACCTCTACCACAATTCAAATTGAAGCTTACGATTAGGTCTACACATCTGTGACAACCATAAACAACTAAATATCCCTAAAAATCCCTAAATAGCCCCATAAAGACAAAACCCATTATAAATCATGAAAAATCCCAACAAACCCTAAAAAACCCTAACAAACCCTATCAAACCCTAAAAAACCCTAAAACCCCTAAGAAACCCAAAAAAACATAACAAACCCTAACAAACCCTAACAAGCCCTAAAAACCCCCAAGAAGCACAAAGAAACCTCAATAATCCCAGAAAAACCCGAAGAAACCCTAAAAACCCCTAAGAAAGCATATGAAACCCTAAAAAAACTCTAAAAATACTAAAAAAACCCTATGAAAATCTAAGAAACACTAACACACCCTTACAAACACTAACACACCCTTAGAAACCCTAACACACCCTTAGAAACCCAATCACACCCTTAAAAACCCCAACACAAACATAGAAACCCTAACACAACCTTAGAAACCCTTAGAAACCATAGCACACACTTAGAAACCCTAACCCACCCATATAAACCCTAAACCACCCTTAGAAACTCTAACACACCCTTAGAAACCCTAACAAACCTTTAGACACCCTAAATCACACTAATAAGCACTAATAAATCCTAACAAACCCTACCAACCAATAATAAACCATAATAAAACCTAATAAACCCTAAAGCCCACTACTAAACCCTAATAAACAACAATAAATCGTAATAAACCCTAAAAACCCTATTAGACCCCAACAAAAGCAACAAAATACCTAAAAACCCAATTATAAAACAAAAAATCTATTAAACCCTAAAAACCCTATTAGACCCAAATAAAAGCTACAAAATACCTAAAAACCCAAATATACAACAAAACTCTATTAAACCATTCAAAATGCTAATATTCACAAAAAACCCCTAACAAACCCGGAGAAACCTAACAAAACCCTAAAAAATCCCTAAAAACCCAAAAAACACTAAAAACACTAAAAACCCTAAAATCCCTAAAATCCTAAAAACCCTAAAAACCTCAAAAAACCTAAAATAATGATAAAAACCCTAAAAATTCCTTAAAACACTAAAAAAACTTAAAAACCCTAATAATGCCTCACAAAACCCTAACCAACACTATAAAACCCTTAAAACCTCTAACCCCCCCCCCCAGAAAACCCTAAAACCCTCAAAAGAAACCCTAATACACTATAAAGAACCCTATAGAACCCAAAAAAACCCTAAAGAACCACTAAAGGCACTAACAATGCTACATAAACCCTAACAATTTCTACAAAAAACCAAAAAAAGTTTCAAAACCCACAAAACGCAACAAACCCCCAAAAACACTATAATAACCCTAACAAAGCATAAAAAATCCAAACACATCCATAAAACCCAAAAAAAATGCATAAAACCCCAAACAACTCAAACAGACCATAACAAACCCTAAAAACCCTAACAAAACCTTACAAACCCTAACAATAACTAAGAACCCCTTAGAACCACTAATAAACCGTAGTAACCCCTAAAACACACTATTAAACCCTAAAACCCCTAATAAACACTAATAAATCATAATAAGCTATAATAAATCGTAAAAAACTCTATTAGACCCTAACAAATGCTAAAAAATCCCTAAACCCCCTAATATACAATAAAAACACTATTAAACCACAATAAACCCTAATAATCACTGAAAACCCTAACAAACCTGACAAAACACTACAAAAACCTCAAAATAATAGCCTACAAAACCCTACAACCCACTAATAAACCCTAACAAACCCTAATAACCCCAAAACAAATCTTAAAAAACACTAAAAACCCCAAATAAATCGTAACAAATCCTAACAAAGCCAAATAAATCGTAACAAACTGAAACAAACCATAACAGACCCCTAATAAACCGTAATAAACCCTAAAAAATCATAATAAACCCTAATAAATCGTAATAAACCCAAATAAACGTTACTAAACCCTAATAAATAATAGAGACCCTAATAAACCCTAATAAATCCAAAATAACCCTAAAACACATTGATAAAACCTAGAAAAACCTATTAATGCCTACAAAATCCCAATAAAACCCTAATATACAATAAAAAATGCTAATAAACTGTAACAAATCCTAAAGAACCCTAATAAACCCTAAAAAACACTAATAATCCCTAATGAACCATATTAAACTCTAAAGAACACTAAAAACCCCTAAAGAACCCAAAAAATGCTAAAACACATTATATAAACCCTAAAACTCGCTACAATACCCAAACAAACCCTAAAACACACTAAAAAACCCTAACAACCCCTATCAATCCCAAAAAATAAACCCCTAAACCCCCCCAAAAACCATTAAAAAGCCATCAGATACCATAAAAAACCATAAACACCCATTAGAAACCCTTAAAACCCCTAAAAAACTAAAAACCATTAAAACCATTAAAAGCCTAAAATTATTCAAAACGAGTATACATTTTGACTTCGTTCCTCAAACTGGTTCTTCTTCGGTCCTCTCTGATCGTCCCATTTAGGCGGAGGCAGCCATTGATATGCAGGGGCCCTTGACGATTGGGTGGAGGCCTGAGTAGTGGAGCGGGCACAGGGGCTGGCTTGAGTGTGACGACGGACGCTTCAGCTCTAGGGGCTCTTTTCCTAGGAGCCTGCGAGGCTATTCAGGACTTCGAATTAGTCCACTACAGAGAGTCCTCAATTATCTTGGCAATGGCCAAGAGATGGCGGAAGCTAGTGGTGCACTCCACTGTTATGATTGGTGTTGGCAGCTTATCTCGAAGATTATCGATGCATATGTCTAGCATCTCATCCTAAGGAATTGGACTGTTCATGTAATAGGTCAGACCTTTCCATCTGGTGATGAAATCTGAGACCCTCTCATTCTCCCTTTGCTTGCAGTTCATGAGGTCGCTGACTGTTGTTTTGGGAAACGTCGAGCTGAAGTGGAACAAGAACTACTGTTGAAGGTCCTCCCAACTCTTTATTGACTGGTATGGAAGACTCGTGTACCAGACGAAGGAGGATCCTTGCATGGTCCGTACGAAGCATATGAGTTTCACAGCTTCTTGTTTTTTCAGATTTCCCATCATAGTGTCGCAATAGGATGCGTAGTGCATCAAATGCTGTTCCGGGTCACCTGATCCATTGAAAATAGGGAATACAGGGCTCCCAAAATTGGGTGTCGGTGGTGTGTTGGTCACCCAATCTAGTTAGGGTTTCTGCTCTGGCTATATTGGAGCACGTCGACCTTCCATCGCTTCCAATCATGCTGTTAGTGCCTCGATGGTGTTGGTGGGACTCTAGTTTACATCCTGTTGGGCCTGGTCCTAGGCTGGCGTAGCCCAAGGCATTGCCTGAGGATCCAGATTGGACGACAACAAGGGTGCATATTCCGTTCGGTGCACCCTCGGAGAGTTCGGGCGTACTTGCTCTGTTTGCCTCCAAAGTAGAGGGAAATATTGGTATTCATCATCCACATTTAGGTAGTTTGATGGACCAGGCGCCTCATTGGGCAGGAGCCCTTACCGTGCTTCGTTTGTCGGGGAAAGCCTTAGCCTTTGAGGTGGAATTTCTGGGAGTGCATGATGTGGATCCACCTAGGATGCAGTTTCAATAAGGTTGTTCCTCTTGAGTAGCTCTGCATTAAGCCACCTCAATTCATTCATCTCCTCTTCCTGTCGAGTGAATGTCTCTTCGAGCATGAGTGACTCATTTTTTTCAAGAGAAAGAGGTGGGTTAAGGGTAACCATTCCCTTCTTCTTATCCTTATTGGAAGCTCACTGGGTAGGCAGAGGAGGGTTGGCTAGAAGGAAGAACATATTTAGGGCGGCCCTCTGGTTCCAGGTGTGCACACCTGGGGTTTCATTGTGAGTCACAACCTGACCGGAACCATCGTCTCCTGATCCATCCGGTTTTTCATTTTCCCCGGTGTCACCCATGGGGTTAGCCTCTATGGTGTTGATGAATGCATATCGTGGGGTGGAGGGGACGTCATCTTCCAAATAGGTAGAGGATCTCTCGTGTCTTCTTCTGGACTTCCCTTTCATGACCTGGGATTACCTTCAGACTTCTTGATGAAGGGTGACACAGAGAGTTCATTGATACGACCTTACAGTGTGCCTTCCTCTCGGAGGGAATGATGATTCAAATGACGGGATAGGGTAGGAGCCTCCACTTCTAACCATCCTCCCTAGACGAGAGAATACTTATTCTCACGGGGGAGGTTGTTGTTGATGGGGTAATAATGCCCCTAGTCCCGAGGGATGGGGTTGGCTCCGCTCCTTGGACGTTGAGTCTCCTTCCATTTTTATTGGTCTTACGGGGGAATTTGTTGTTAAAAATTCCCCCAGACCTGTATGCTAGGGTTGACCCTGGATGGCGGCAGTGGCTGTTGCAATTGCGACCTGCCTGATTTTGCATGCCCTCATTCGGGGGTGAACCCGATTTGGAACCGGATTCACCTATGAATCAATCCCTTCTGGGGAGGCAGGCGATGACCGTTGACTGGCTCCTCTTAGGCAAGAGGCCTTTTGTATGCTCTCAGTGGCCTGACCCAGGAGTTCTTGAATGGCTTGTTCCCGTCGGGCCTGACGCTTCTGGGACTTACTCAGGGCCTGACTCTGTTGGGTGTGTTGCCTTTCCTGAACAGGGAGACCACTCGATTGCTGTCTTAACGTGATGATGTTGTAAGACACCATGCCTAACGGGTTCTTCTAGGTGGGGAGAGGAGTGAAATGCAGAGCTCCATGTTCCCCCCATCCCCTGATATGGACTCCCATTGGAGCGTCACCGATGAGGCGGCACAGTTGGTGCAGTGCACCGAGGTAGGCTATCTCCACATTTCCTTTACGTCTCTTGGGGCGTTGTTGCTGCGCCGGAGGAAGGGAATCCATGTCGATGTGATGCAGGAGGTCTCATATCATCTTGACATGGTCTACATACCCTTCCTAGGGAAGGATGCTTGATTTCAACAGGCGGAGGGTCATCCATATATTATGGCAGATGTCGTGCACGCATTCTTCTGAAAACTCTCTGGGTATCTCAAACTGAGAGGTGGTCGTCGGCCAAAACATGACTGGTATATCATTTCTGGCCAGTCATTTCCTCATGTGCAATATGTCGGCATACCCCTCCGCTAGTGATTCCTCTACCTGGTCGTCCCAACTACGGTGCTCACTGATAGTGTGGTTAGAGGCAGTGGGACCAGTAGGTATTGAATTGTCATGTGGGCGATTCTGAGGTGGTTCAAAAAATGAACGTGGCCCTAGACCATCTCTTGATTGAAGAAGGGCATCGTTAGCGACTAGCTGGGAATCTGACATGCTCAATCCCATCCTTCTAAGTGCCTCTGCATACGAGGGATTTTCTGTTCTTGATTCGGCAGGGGGAGGACCTTCCTATCAATATGATATGTCATCATGGGGAGGACCTCTACAATGGTGGCCGTAATGGAGAGGACTACCATTACTGGTTGATGCTTCACTGCATAGAGGAATTTTGCAGTGTACGCCCTATGGAGGACCTCCAAGGCGTGTCGCAGAAAGGGGAGGACCTTCTGGCTACGTAGCGTCGTTACGGGGAGGGCCTTCACAACAACTGCCATCATGGTGAGGATAAACATCATGGCTTGATGTTCAATGTGCATCCAGGGGAGGACCCTCAGGGAAAACTACGACAAGGTGAGTACCTTCTTGTTGCTTGGGGCTAATGCGGGGAGGACATTCACAATGGCGGTCGTGGTGGCGAGAACTACCATCACAGTTGCAGCAATGGCGCGAACTACCATTACAGCTGCCACAGGGAGAATATCTAAAGGATTCACCCTGGGAAGGGCCTCCAGAATGTACCGCAACAAGGGGAGGTCCTTCTCGTTTCTTGACGTCTCTACGGGGAGGACCTCCGTTATCAGGGTGGCGAGAACTACCACCGTGATTTGATGCCCGGATGTGCGGAGTGTCGTTGCAACGTAACCCCTGGGGAGGACCTTCAGGGCATGCCATGATAAGGGGAGGTCCTTCTTGTCGTGATGAGACATCGCTATGGGGAGGGCCTCCATAGTTGCGACTATGATAGCGAGGACTACTATCACAATATGTGGTCCCACTGCATGAAGAGTGTTTGCAGCGTATACCCCAGGGAGGACCTTCAGGGTGGACCACTGCAAGTGGGGGACCTTCTTGCTGCTCGATCTTCTAGTCACATGGAGGGTTTACATGACATGCATAAAAAGAGGAGCTCTCATGATCGATCATTATATGCCCCAGGGGAGGCCCCCACGGGTGCTCTGGGGAGAACCTTCAGAGCTGCTGGTAGCAACATTGTAGGGAGGACCTTCGCAACTGCTACTGCCACTCCCATAATATGATAATGGGTGGAAAGAGTTCTGAGAATACGATGTGTGCTTAGCAGCGTTGGGAACCCTTGCTTCCAGTAGAGCAGAGTCATGAACCCGCTCTTTATTTTCTGGCTGCCTTCGGCGCATTCGGGGAGCTCTCTTACGGGCAGCGGGGACCATCTGCTGTTGACAACAGCCTTCACCTTTGGGTTCCTATCTAATTGGGTCCCGTAATGTTGTCGGGATACTCCAAAGAACATCTTGACTTTTAGCAGGGATATATTCATGATCTGGAGCATCCACCATGATAGACGGGTGTCCCCCAGTTGGAACGGGTGATGCTGCTCGATCTGGTTGCCCTTGCGTCAGAAAATATGGTCGGCGACCCTCCTGGGTAGAAGCAGGGATGCAGATCTTCTCTGAGGTGGCTATCTCGTCTCTTAGATGAGTCTCCTCAATTGGGGAGACGAGCTCATGGGCCCGAGTTCTTGTTGTTGCCGCTGATGCAATTACATTCTGACAAGTCTGCAAGATATGATCTGGGATCGACACCTGCTTCTCCATCATTGACAGGATATGTAGAGAGACATCTTTGGCTGTATGGGTATGAAGGCCCATTCCGGTATCGGAGCAGGAATATCCTACTCTGTTCCTCCAGTGGTTAGTGGGTACTGACAATTCTCCTGTGTCAGGGCAGGTGAACGAATCTTCCCCTGTACTGGGATACACCAGTTTATCTCTCTATTTTCCACCACATCAGGAAGGCGGACTTTACTTATATCCGCAGGGAGCTGGCCCTATATATATTGGTTTCCCACGTTATCGATTCGGTGGCCTTTGTTGGTAGGGAGACGTGCCCGCCTATGAGTTTCCGCCACATCTGGGTGGCGGGATTTGTTGATCACCACCATGTAAGGATGGCGGGCATCAGAAGCATCTTCTAGGAGTTGGTCCTAGAGGCACTGGGTCACCACCATGTCAAGCTGGTGGGCTTCACGACCCTGGGCAGGGAAAGTTACCTGTCGAGTAAGTGTCATCCTTCCTGAGCGACGAGCTTGATGGAGCTCGGCGGGGGTGCGCGCTGGCTCGTATAATGCAGCCATGTCTGGATGGCAGGCTCGGGAGGAGCGAACAGGTGTAAGTGCATGTTTGTGGTACGTCTTCGTGGCTGGGCAGAGGAGCTCCTCCTCAGGGACCAGGGTGATGACTGGTCCCTGATTGTACGTCTGCCGCATTTGTCGGGCAGTCTGAGGGGCTGGAGCCCGGGAAGTGTGGGCCTGAATCCTTGGGGAGGCATCCTCCTCAGTTAGAGGATGTTGAGCCACGACGTGACCACGATGACGCCTTCCGGCGGGGCCTTGGAGTGGAACCCCTATATGGAAGGGATGAATTACTCAGCGACGACCTCATCTTCCTCCCTAAGATAAGGGAGGTATGTATTGTCCCGTTCTGGGGAGAGACTCCTGAAACGGATTGAGACGGTGACGGGGGCCGTCTGGATCTACTTCTGTGGCCGCTGTTGGGCAAGTGACCGGAAAGTTTTGGCAGATTAGAGGGCGTGCATGGCTGCCTCCACCGTTGGGAGAGTACTATTCAGGTGGTACTCTCGAATCAACGCGTCGGAGACCAAGTGTTGAATATGTTGGGTGGGTGACGGGGTACTCCATAGGTTAGGATGTCCGATCCTTACGTTGTTGGAAGCACTCGCTTGTGAGTTCCTTTGCGATTCCATTGGATCGAAGGGAGTGCTGAAGGTACCTGTAAAACATTTTAACAAATACAAACAGAAAACCCGTCAAGGAAGAATCTCATGATCCCATGTGTAACTAATGACCTTGCTTGGCCCTCCATGAGAGTATAAGGGGGCATAGGGTGAGATTAGGTTAAATATGTCATGTTTGGTTAAAGATTCATGTCGGGTTAAACATTTTTTTGTTTCGATCTTTTTCCCCTTCGAGGAGATGGAGGACCAACGCGCCTGACCGTCGATCACACGGATGGCTGAGACCTGCCCAATTGATAAATTCAGGTACGCTAGTATTTGTTTCGAAATGCCCAACGGTTCCATATCCAACGATACGTGGACCTTCTTTCCAAAGGCAGACGTCTGCTGGATGGTTTGGCCAGCGATTCATAAGAACTCACATTGGTCGATAGGATGGGAATTCTGGCTCATCACACCCTTTTGAGGGGAATTATTTCCTGTTCCGGGACTCTCTTATAAATTTAAGATGTATTTATATGTTCGCGAATCTTTGGTCTATACCCAAGCATAATATCCATGGATTTCTCCTGGTTGGAAATGGTTTGCTGAACGCAGTGGTTCAGAATCATTTATGCCTGAGGTTTTCCATCCCTCGTTGGATTAATGACCACAAGGAGTCTGGACTCATTGAGGCAACACTAGAATTGGTGCGGTGAAACGACATGAAGATAATCGGATTGACCGGTTGTTAGGCTTGAACCACTTGGAGGCTTCCTACGTACCCTGCCTAGGAGATAGGGATCAAAGTCCACATAGTTCGTATAGGAGTGTCGGAGAATCAACATGAATGTGGACCCGGGGGTCCGATGGTGGTTAGGCTTGAAACTATTGGAGGCATCCAACATACCATGCCTAGGAGGTAGGGATCAAAGTCCATGTAGTTCGCAATGGCTTAGGAATTATGCTCTGAGGTAGCCCATAGGAGGATGTCATGGTCGATGCTCACTCTAAGCCCACGTGAGTCATGCTCGGTGTGAGAAACAAGAGGCAGCATAGAGCAGACGATCACGTCGTGAAAGGTGTGTCCATGAGAAATGGAGTGGTGCTTATGCATGGAGCGGCCCATAAGGCCGGGGCTTACTCCAAGATGGAAGCCCATGGCGACAAAGCGCAACAGGAGAGGGAAAAAGATGCTCATGTTCCCTTCACCTCTCTGGTTGCCGGGGGAAGTACGGAGGTGCATGGGGGATTCCTTCTGATGGGTATTTTACTCCCCCCGAAGAAAGGAGGAGTGCCCCATCCCTACCAAGTGGAGGGGCAGAAAGGGGGCTTCCAGGCTCGGACGCCGCATTACCATGGGAATGTGAACCTAGGAATGTTTCGGGAATCCGCCCAAGGGTCGAGGCAACCCCTTTTCCCCTACTTACTGTGGGTATGTGACCTCAAATGGAGTACTGATGCGCCTGAGGGTTACATCACATGGATCTGGTGCCTCTAGATGAGGCCTCGACTCAAGGAAGAAGAATGGGCCAATGATGAGGTTGAAAAGGATCAAGCCGGATTGGAAGGATTTTATATGGCTCATGGAATGGGAACTCTGAAGGATTTGACGGGCCACACCGGGGTATGGGTTGTGGTTCCCTTCTCTTAGGGAAGTGCTACACGGATAGAGAATCCGTCCGTGAACTAGAGTGGTCTGTGGACTAAGAGGATGTCCACGAACCAGGGTGGTTCATGGACCGAGAGGCCGTCTGCGAACCATGAGGGTCCGTGGACTGATTGGAATCTTGCGAACTAGGAGGTTTCGCGGCTTCGGGTTTGGCCCGCCTACAAGGTTGGTACGCGGAGGGTTCCATGCGAGAAGTGGTGACCTAGGATGGCACCGATCGAGGGTTCGTTGTTCGAGGCTTCTCCCATGTAGGAGGGTGCTACGCGGTGCGGCGGATCGGAAAAGAGGCATAAACACGCTAGTCCGCAGGGAGTGCATCCGTAGAGAGGCCATGGTTCATGGTATTCTCTTCTTTGTTATTTTAAGTTCGCGGTTCACCATGTTATTATGTGTTTTCGATTCATTATTAATTTGTTCCCTGGTTTATACCTGCTCTACTTCACGAACTGGAACTTCACTATTTGCAAAATCCTAAGACTTCCTTCAAAATCCTTCCACCCGAATCTGATCGATCTCCTCTGAATCCTCCTCCAAATCTCTGAATCATCCTTTTCCCTTTCCCCCTCGGTCTCTTTTTATAGAGTGGGGAAAGAGATGTATCTGTGGTCACACGACACCTTTTACGGAGGCCCATGACGGAAAACCCGGTTTATGGATGACTTGGTCAATCTGTGACTCGCGGTGGGCACTGAACGCATCCCCCCCCCCCCCCCCCGCGAACCGAACGAGGGACTGCTTCGCGACCGTGGAGGGTTCCGCCTCCATTTCACGAAAGACAGTGGAGGCGGTTTGGGCCGGCTGACATGGCTCGTGGCGGGGGCAGTTCATGACGGTGAACCGGATTGGTGCCTACCCTACTTCGCGCCCGCAGAGGATCTCCGCCTCCATTTCGTGAATGACGACGGTCCACGGAGGAAGGACGCTTCGTAGGACTGTCCGTGTGTTGTTAACATTAGACTGGTCCGCGGACCAGTTTTTCCTTCGCCATCCTTGAGTATTCTCCACATTTTTCCCAATCCTTTGAGGGGGAATTGGGTAGCTCCCTTGAGTTAAAGGGGATCATCATTCTCCTCTGAGGATATTTTTCAGGACCCTACAGGATTGTTAGGGTTTGTTACGATTTATTATGGGGTTATTAGGGTTTGTTAGGGTTTATTAGTGGGTTGTTGGGTTTTGTAGGCTATTATTTGGTGGGTTTTTTAGTGTTTTGTCGGGTTTGTGAGGGTTTTTAGTGATTATTGGGATTTTTTATCATTCAATAGTGTTTTTTATTGAATATTAGAGGTTTTAAGGATTTTGTAGCATTTATTAGAGTCTAATAATGTTTTTTAGGGTTTATTATAGATAATTATGATTTATTAGTGTTTATTAGGGTTTTAGGTTTTAATAGTGGGTTTCAGATTTTATTTTGGTTTATTGGTGGTTCCTAGGGGTTATTAGTGGTTGTTAGGGTTTGTTAGGATTTGTTAGGGTTTATTAGGATGTGGGTTATTCTATTATCACACACGTTATTATTATCATTATTATCATTATCATTATTATAAATATCATTATTGTTATTGATATTATTATTACTATTATTATCGTCACATGCAAATGCAGATGCACATTCATTATTATTTATTATTTATTATTTATTTCCATGCACGTGCATATGTTGTTGTTGTTATTGTTATTATTATTACTAATATTATTATTATTATTATCATCACATGAAAATTCACATGCACACCCATTATTATTTGTTACCATGCATGTGCAAACGCAATGCACCTACATTATTCTATTATCACATGCATTTTTATTGTTATTGTTATTATTACTATTATTGTTATTATTGTTATTATCATCAAATCGTAACAAATCCTAACAATGCTAAATAAATCATAACAAACTGAAACAAACCCTACAAAAACCCCTGATAAACCCTAATAAACCAAAACAAATCATAATAAACCCTGATAAATTGTAATAAACCCAAATACACGTGACTAAACCCTAATAAAAAAAATAAACCCTAATAAAACCTAATAAATCCAAAATAACCATAAAAAGGTTGATAAACCCTAAAAAAGCTATTAATGCCTACAAAAGCCCAATAAAACAATAATATACAATAAAAAATGCTAATAAATTCTATCAAATCCTAAAAAACACTAATAAACCCTAAAGAACCCTAATAAACCCTAAAGAACCATATTAAACTCTAAAGAACACTAAAAACCCTAAGGAACAAAAAAACTCTAAAAACATTATACAGACCCTAAAAACCGCTAAAATTACCAAACAAACCCTAAAACACCCTAAAAATCCTAACAACTCCTATCAATCCCAAGAAAACAAATAAACCCATAAACCCCCCCAAAAACCATTAAAAAGCCTTCAGATAGAATAAAAACCCATAAACACCCGTTAACAACCCTTAAAAACTCTAAAAAACACTACAACCCATAAACAACCACTAAAACCCTAAAAAAGGCTTCAAATAGATACATAAACCCCAAAAATGTTACATAAATCCTAAAAAATGCAACAAAAACCCTAAAAACACAACATAAAAAAATGCAACATAAACCCAAAAAATGCTACACAAACCCAAAAAGCACTACCAAAACCCTATAACAGTAGCATAAACCCAAAACAAACACAACATAAATCCAAAAACACGAAACAGAAACATTAAAAAACGCTACATAAAACCTAAAAACAACAAATAAACCCTAAAAACACTACATGAACCCTAATAATGGTACATAAACCCTAAAAAATGCAACATAAATGCTACATCACACCTAAAAATGCCACATAAACCTAGAAAACGCAACATAAACCCTAAAAAATGCTACATAAAACTTAAACCCTAAACACGCTGCATAGACCCTAAAAACGTTACATAAAACCTAAAAATGCTAAATAAAGACTAAAAATTCTACATAAACTCTAACAACTCTTCACAAACCCTAAAAAATGCTACAAAAACCCTAAAGACACATCAAAACCCCCAAAAATATTAAACCCTAATATACCAAAATATTAAAAATTAAACCCTAATAAACTCCTAATAAACCCCTAATAAACTCTAATAAACCCTAAAACCACCTTATAATCCCTAAAAACCCTAAGAAACTCTACTCAACCCTAACAAAACAACAAAAATTCCTAATAAACCCTAATAAATGATAATAAAACCCAATAAACCGAAAAAACACGTTAAGAAAATGAAAACAACCCTATCCAACATTAATAGTCACTAAAAAACACTAATAATCCCTAATAAACCCCAAACACACCCAAAAAATCCCTAATAAACCATAAATAAAGCCAAATAAACCCAACTCAACCCTAAAAAACCTTAACACACCCTAATAACCCCTAATAAAACCCTAATAAAACCCAAATAAAGAAAAAAATGCTTGTATTCCTTAAAAAATCCCTAGAAACCCTGATAAACAGTAATATAACATAATAAACCCTAAAAATGCTCACAAACAATAAAAAATGATCACAAATAATAAAAACGTGCAATATTACCTAAAAAGACCTAAAAACACTAATATAACCTAATAAAGACAAAAAACGCTAATATACATTAAAAATCCCTAGAAACCCTAATAAACCATAATAAACTCAAATATAACCTAAGAAACCCAAAAAACACTCCCAAAAAAAATAAAATGCTCAAAAAAACATGCTATATTATCTAAAAAGACCTAACATACACTAATATATCCTAATAAATCAAATAAACTAATAAACCCCTAACAAACCCTAATAAACCCTAAAAATCCCTAATAAACACTAATAAAAATAATAAACTTGACTAAAACCATAATAAAACCCTAAAAATACCTTCTCAACCCTAATAATCATTGACAGACCATAATAAAACCTAACAAAACCCAACAAAAACCCCAATAAACAAAAAAAAGCAAACAAACCATTAAAAATCCCTAGAAAACATAATAAACCATAATAAATTCTAATAAAACCTATTAATCCATAAAAAAATCTCACAAACACTAAAAACACACTAATAAAACATAAAATGTCCTTAAAATTACTCATATATATTAACAAAACCTAAAAAACACCTGTATACCCTAATAAAAACAGTAACAAACCCTAGTAAACCCTAAAAATCACTAAAAAACACTAATAAACCCTACTCAACCCTAATAAACCCTAATAAAACCTTAAAGATACCTACTCAACCCTAATAAAACCCTGAAAATACCTAGTCAACCCTAATAAACCTTAACACACCATAATAAACCATAATAAACCACACTAAACCCTAAAAATGCAAATATACCATTAAAATAACTAAAACATCTAATAAATACTAATAAAACCTAACAAAGCATTAAGGCGCTAATAAACCCTAATAAACACTACTAAACCCTAAAAACCCCAAATATAACCTCTTAAAAATTAATAAACCAAAATGAACCAAAATAAACCCTAATAAATCCTAAACATACCCAAATATACCATAATATACCATAATATACCCTAATAAACCCAACTCAGTCCTAATAAAACTCTAAAAATACCTAATAAACCCTAATAAACCTTGACTCACCATAATAAACCCTAATAAAATACAAATAACCCCCACAAAACCCTAAAAGATGCTAATATACCCTTAAAAACCCTAAAACCCTAACAAACCATAATAAATGTTAATACCACCTAAAAATACTAAAAAATACAAGTAAAACCTAAAAATACCTCTAATAATAATAGTAGTAATAATGCATGTTCATGTGCATATTCTTGTACATGGTTTAAATAATAAATAATAATGCACGTGCATGTGCATATGCCTGCTCATTTTCATGTGAATGATAATAAATAATAAATTATAACGCATGTGAATTACATGTGTATGTGCATGTGCATTTGAATGATAATAAATAATAAATAATAATGCATATACAAGTGCATGTGCATCTTCATGGTAATAAACAATAAATAATAACCAAGTCCACATGAATGTGCATTTGAATGTGAACGATAATAAATAATAAATAATAACACATGTGATAATAGAATAACACACGTGCATTGCGTGTGCACACTACTACAACAAACGGCCTTTATCAGCGCTAGAAAAATACATTAACAACGCTGTTAATCGAGGCGAGGATATAAGGGGTCCCTTTTATGAGTGCTTCTAAAAAGGACTGATAAAAGTCAAAAAAATAAATAAAATAAAGTAAAAAATATTTATATAATGTAGGTGGAGCTTTTAACAGCGCCTGAACCCCTATCAACGCTAGGCGGACCCCCTCAATCTCTCCCGTGCGCTGCCCTTCCGGCGCATCCCCCACACGCGCGCACCTCCTTGCTTCCACCCGAACTCAAACCTGTGACCTCCCCCTTGCGTGCGTGCACCTTCGCCACTAAGCCATTTCCTTTTTTCTCTCTTTAATGATATATCTATTTATTTATATATATAGTTATATTTATTCATATATTAATATAGATTCATATTAATATTAATATATTTAGTTATATTAATACATATATATTTATTCATATATTAGTATATATATATATTCATTCTTATATTAATATATATTTATATTAATATGTTTTTTATCGGTATATTTATTTTTATGTTAATATATATTTATAAGATTAGTTTTAAATACATTTATATAATATGTTTTTTATGTGTGTTTATAAATAAATAAATACATACATATATACAACACACACACACAGACACACACACACACACACACACAGACACATATATATTTACAAATAAATACATATATATGTGTATTTGAAGAGCCATAGAATGTTAAAACAACCATAACTTCTAATCTAGAAGCCTGTTTCAACTCCACAACCAGTCCAATCGAAGAAAATGAAACAATCTTCGATATGATATGTGGTACAGGTTTAACGGACATCTAGATAAGAAGTTATACTTGGTTGAATGTTAACAAATCGGGGTATCCCAACTAGAGCAACTAACAACGCTACATAAACCCTATCAATGCTACAAAAACCCGAAAAATGCTTCAAAACCCACAAAATGCAACAAAACCCCAAAAAATGCTAAAATAACCCTAACAAAGAAAAAAAATCCAAACACACCAATAAAACTCAAAAAAACGAATAAAACCCAAAAAATGCAACATAAACCAAAAAACGCAACATAAACCCGAAAAATGCAACATAAACCCTAAAAGAACTACATAAACCCTAGAACTGTAACATAATCCCTAAACAAAACAACATAAACCCTAAAAAATGCAACATAAACATTAAAAAATGCTATATAAAACCTAAAAACACAATATAACCCCTAAAAACAGTCCATGAACCCTAAAAACGTTACATAAAACCTAAAACTGCAACATAAAAGCTACATCATCCCTAAATATTCTACATAAACCCAAAAAAACACAACATAAACCCTAAAAAATACTACATAAAACCTAAACCCTAAACACGCTACATAAATATTAAAATGTTACATAAACCCTAAAAATGAAACATAAAATCTAAAACCGCTAACTAAACCCTAAAACTGCTACATAAACACTAAAAATGCTATATAAACTCTAACAATGCTACACAAACCCTAAAAAATGCTACAAAAACCCTAATGATGCTTTAAAACATTCAAAAATATTAAACCCTATTATTCTGTAATATAAAAAATTAAACCCTAATAAACCCCTAATAAAGTCCAATAATCCCTAAAAACACCTCATAATCCCTAAAATCCTAAGAAACTATACTCAACACTAGTAAAACCCCAGAAATACTTAATAAACACTAATAAATGATAATAAAACCTAATAAACCCTAAAAACACTTTAAGAAAACCTAAACTACCCTAACCAACCCAAATAGACACCAATAAACACCAATAAACCCTAATAACCCCCCCCCCAAACCCTAAAAAGCCCTAATAAACCATAAATAATGCCAAATAAACCCTACTCGACCCTAACAAACCTTAACCAACCATAATAACCCCTAATAAAATCCTACAAAACCCTAATAACGAAAAAATGCTAGTATACCACAAAAAATCCCTAGATTCCCTTATAAACTCTTATATAACCTAATAAACCCTAAAAACGCTCAAAACCAATAAAAAAATTATCACAAACAATAAAAACGTGCTATATTACCTAAAAAGACCTAAAAACACTAAAATAACATAATAAAAACCAAAAATGCTAATATAGATTAAAAATCCCAAGAAATCCTAGTAAACCATAATAAACTCTAATATAACGAAAGAAACCCTAAAACGCTCACAAATAGTAAAAACATGCTATATTATCGAAAAAGTCCTAACAAACACTAATATAACATAATAAAATAAAAAACTAATAATCCCCTAACAAACCCTAATAAACCCAAAAAATACCTAATAAACCCAAAAAATACCTAATAAACCCTAATAAAAACGAATAAACCCTAATAAAATCCTAATAAAAGCCTAAAAATACCTTCTCAGCCATAATAAACCTTGACACACTCTAACAAAACCAAATAAAACCCGACTAAACCCCAATAAACAAAAAAACCATTAAAAGCCCTAGAAACCCTAATAAACCATAATAAATTCAAATACAAGCTAATAAACAATTAAAAATGCTCACAAACACTAAAAACATGCTAATAAAACCTAAAATTTCATAAAAACCCCTCATATATATTAACACAAACTAAAAAACACTACCCTAATAAAAACAATAAAAAGCCCTAGTAAACCCTAAAAATCCCTAACAAACCCTAATAAACCGTAGTCAACCCTGATAAACCCAAATAAAACCTTAAAGATACCGAATAAACCCTAATAAAACCCTAAAAATACATACTCAACCCTAATAAAACACACCATAATAAACCATATTAAACCCCACTAAACCCTAAAAATGGAAATATACCATTAAAAAGACCTAAAACCCCTAATAAATGCTAATAAAACCTAACAATGCTTAAAAGTGATAATAAACCCAAATAAACACTACTAAACACTAAAAAAACCCTAATATACCCTCTTAAAAATTAATAAACCATAATGAACCATACTAAACCATAATAAATCTGAAACATACCCGAATATACCATAATATACCATAAGATACCCTAATAAACCCAGCTCAATCCTAATAAAACCCTAAAAATACCTAATAAACCCTAATAAACCATGACACACAATAATAAACCCTAATAAAATCCTAATAACCCCCACCAACCCTAATAAAACACTAATATACCATCAAAAACCCATAAAACCCAAACAAAACATAATAAATGTTAATAACACCTAAAAATCATAAAAATGATAGTAAAACCTAAAAATACCTCTAATAATAATATTGGTAATTGTTGAGTCAATAATGTTTTCCATATGACTTTTCCATTCCTTCTTGTTTTGAAAATCACAAACACCTAATCTTTAAGGAAAATCGCTTTTATAAGGAAAATTTCTTTTATAAGGAAAATTGCTTTTATAAGGAAAGTTTCTTTTATAAGGAAGATCGCTTTTGTAAGAAAAATTATCCTTATCATATTTTCAATATCTATATCCATATATTTCTTAAGTATAAGAATCGGATTCATTTCTATATTCTCGGAATCGTTTAAAACTTTGATATAAAGCATTCTGTTTTAGGCTCCGAATTCTGGATGAGAACTGTAATGAAGTTCCACTCCGAATTCTGGATGAGAACTGTAATGAAGTTCCACTCCGAATTCTGGATACGAACTCTCATGAAGTTCGACATCGAAATCTAATGGTGAATCCTGATTACAAATTCTCATTACGAATTCTGATGACGAATTGTCATTCCGAATTCTCATTCCGAATTCACCTATTAAACAGAATCTGATTATCTTTTCTTTATACACTACGAATTTATTTAGACTCTGAATATTATTTTTTGTTAGACTCCGAACTTTCATTTTGCCTACACTTTTATAATTTTTCTACTCTTTGACATTTTGTTTACACTCCGAACCTTCACTCTGAACTTTTTTGTTAGACTTAAAAGGATTTCGTACATTCTGTTACACTTGTTTTATTATAAAACGATGTCGTCTATTCTGTTATAAACTAACCGTTGGTTAAGTTACACGTGTACAAGTCCCTCCGATTTTTAAGGAAAATATGACCGTTGGAAAGGAGGCCGACCTTGCCTATAAATAGGAGCTCATTTGAAAGAGCTCACAACGATATATAAGTTGATCGATCTAGAGACCACACGCTTCTAAGGTGATTTCTAGAGAGAGAAAGATTTGCATGCCTTGTGCGAACTGAACCGCTCGTTTAGTTTTTGCTTCGTGCAACTCCGAATGTTGGTGATTATATTCGAGGACTTTCGGGGATAGGAAGACAGAGGTGTCGACTACCTTGAAGTTCGAGGGATTCCTTGCTAAGGAAGACAGAGGTTTCCAACTACCTTGAAGTTGAGGGATTGCGGGGATAGCAAGACAGAGATTCCGATCTTCGTATCGAGGGCTTACCCTGGTGTGGGTAAGACAGACTTTCTTGAAAGTATAAATCAAGGGACCTTTATCCAAGGTTGTTGGATACCCTTCTCTTTGGGTTAAAAGACTTATATCTTGTTACATGTAGTTTTACTACTTGTTTGTTTCCGCTGCACATTGTATTGTAAGGAAAGTATAACTTTTTTATACTTCCCTACTTGTACTCTGTTTCATTTAGATTCTATACGCTTTAAGGTATAATCTCATATTGTAATCTTTTGTTAAGTTTCAATTTCCGATTCCATATTTCTGGAACCTACTTTCGGAATCTCTTTCTAGGTTTAAGCAAGTACATAGAACTTGAAGTTTATAACTTCATTTATTATTCCGATTTTTCAATTGGTGTTAGAGGTGTTGTGAATTTTCTTAGTTTAACTTTGTTAAACTTATCTCTTTCCTTTGTTAAAGGAAATTTTTAAAGTGTACGATTCACCCCCCCTTTTTTATATTGAGCATCTACATCATTATTTTGATCCTACAATTGGTATCAGAGGAGGACTCTGAAATACTTATACTCACGTATAAGTTTTTCTTGCTCTTTTTCCTATATTCTTCATACTTTTATAGAAGTTACTTTGTCATTTCGAAACATTGTCATTCCGAACTTTGTCATTCTGAAACTTTTCCATTCCAAACTTTTTCATTCCAAACTTTGTTATTCTGAAACTTTTTCATTCCAAACTTTGTCATTTCGAACTTTTTCATTCCAAACTTTGTGGTTACGAACTTTTTCTACTAACAAGTTTGTGTGCTGAAGGTTATTTTAAGTATGGTAGGAATTAATGTTGGTTCCATTGATAATCTAAATCCTACAAGACCACTAATCTTTGATGGTAATGACTATGAGTACTAGAGAGATCGAATGAAGACTTGTTTTATCAATACTGGAGTGGAAAACTTTGTTATGCTTATTGGTGATTATAAAATTCATGATAAAGAAGTTAGAACTTTTACTAACCAGGAAAAGCAAGAGTATCAAATCAATTATAAGGTATGCAATACTTTACTTTGTTCAATGACTAGAAATATATATAGCCAAATTTCTTCTTGTGAAGCAGCTAATTGTATCTGGAAGAAGTTAGAAGTTACACACTTTGGAACTTCTAATGTGATTGAGACTAGGAGAGATATGCTTAGAGCTGAATACAATGGATTCAATTTTCCCTATGGTGATCCAATTTGTAAAGTTCAACAGAGATTTATGACTATAGTCAATAGTTTACAGTCTATGGGAGAGAAAGGGTTAGATGATGAAGTACTTGTGGATAAGATAATTGATATTATGCCCAATGAGTGGGAATCCAAAAGAACTGCTATAGATGAGAACAGGAAGGTCACTCAAATTTCTCTTGATGAGCTATTTGGAACTCTTCTCCAACATGAAACCAGAATGAAGAGAGATGCTGACAACATCAAAAAGAAGAATGGGAATGGTACTGTTTCTTTTACAACAACATCAAATCATATGAAAGATAAGACTCCTAAGAGAGTAACTAGATCCAAGTCTAAGAAAGTTATTTTCCAATCCGAATATAGTGAGAGTGAAGTCTCTGAAAATGAGTTAGAAAATCTTGCTCGAAGGATGAACAAGATATCCGGCCAGAGAAATTTCCAATCCATGTATAAGAAAAAGGAAAGGAAAGATAAGAAAGATGGAGAAGTCACATGTTATGAATGTAAGAGAGCTACACATATTAGACCAGATTTCCCTTTGCTCAAAAAGAAAGAAATGAAAGAAAGGAATTTAAACAGGAACAGAAAGAAGTATTATAAAGTCGAATCTAAGAAAGTTCTGAAAGCTAATGACACCTGGAGTGCCAGTGGTGGTGATTCTTCAGATGAATCTTCTAATTATGAATCTTCAGGATAGAAGAATCTTGGTCTTATAGCCAGACTACCTATTGACAATCATTGTTTTATGGTTAAGGTATGAAATGTTGAATCATTGACCAATGTTTCTTTAAATTCTAATGATAGTAAGTATTATAAATCTTCTGATGAATAATCCTCTTCTGATTAAGAAAATACTTTACCTACTTATGGATAAGTTTCTAGATTTGCTGAACATTTTGAAATTGAGAATTCCAAACTCAATAAAAAAATTGATAAGGAAAACTCTAGGAATTCTATTCTTATGAAATAAATATCAGATCTTTCTAAAGATCTTGATAGAAAAAATGACGATTTTGAAAGTATTTAAAAAAATCTTGAGGAAGTAAGTTCTGAGATGAACAAACTTTCTAAAGAGTTAGAAAAAGTAATTTCTAAGAAAAGTGTTTTTGAGCCTAGCTCTAGTTCTAAAACTAATGATATTGAGGATAAAAACTTGGTTATAAAACTCAAGTCCGAAATTTTTTCCTTAAATAAGTGTTTATCAAAATTTACCCATGGTAAGGAAAATTTTGATAAAATGTATTCCCAAATACGACCTTTAAGAAATAAATCCAGATTTGGTTATACCCATGCAAAACAAATTTTTAGTAACAATTATTTTGTTCCTCAAAGTGCCCCATTTTGTACCAAGTGTCAATGTGGTGGTCACTGGGCAAAGAATTGTTCCTTAAACAAAACCCAATCTCTAGGATTTCACAAAGATTATTTCTCTAAGAAGATGTGGGTACCTAAAATTTTATTATCTTGAAATCTCAGATACAAACAAGTTTGGATTCCGGAAGTCTAATTCTCTTCTTGATTTCAGGAAAATAAAGAGAGTACCAGCAGCAAAACATGGTACATGGATAGTGGATGTTCCCGGCACATGACTGGTAACAAAATCTATTTTGAAAATATTATCAAAATTAAAGGAGGAAAGGTAACTTTCAGAGATAATGATAAGGGAGAGATTGTTGGTATTGGTAATATTGTTCTTCTAGGTAGAACTTTGATTTCAAATGTTCTTTTTGTTAAGGGTCTTAAGCACAATCTCATTAGCATAAGTCAGTTATGTGATGAAGGTTACCTTGTGAATTTTAGGAATGATAAGTGCTTAGTTCACAATTCCAAGAAAGAATTTATTCTCTCAGCCAATAGGCAAGAGAATGTTTACACCTTAAATTTAGAAGACCTCAGGAGCAAAGATTTACCCTGTCTAAGTGAAATGGAAGATTATTCCTGGTTATGGCATAGAAGACTAGGTCACTATAACCTTAGGAACTTATGCAAACTCTCTAAGAAGAAACTAGTTAAGGATATATCGGAGCTTAGATTTGATTCTTCTAAAGTTTGTGATCCTTGTCAATATGGAAAGCAACATAAATCTAGTTTTAAATCAATCGGTAAAGTCTCAACAACTGATGCATTACAGTTAGTGCACATGGATCTTTTTGGTCCAATAGAAACTAGAAGTATTGGAGGCAAATACTATGTGTTCGTTCTAGTGGATGATTACGCTAGATTTACTTGGGTTTATTTTCTAGAAAAGAAGTCTGAAGATTTTTCTTATTTCAAAAGTTTTAGAGCTCAAGTTAAAAATGAGAAAAACCTTCCATTGAAAACTATTCATAGTGATCATCGAGGATAATTTCAAAATACTGATTTTGACACTTTTTGTAGTAGAAAAGGTATTACTCACAATTTTTCAGCACCTAGAACTCCTCAGCATAATGGTGTAGTTGAGAGAAGAAATAGAATTCTTCAAAAGATAACTAGAACCATGTTGAGTGAATATTCTATATCTAGACATTTCTGGGCTGAAGTTGTAAGTACTGCTTGCTATACTATAAATCGAGTTTTGATTAGACATTTTCTTAATAAAACTCCTTATGAGTTATGGAATGGTAGAAAACCAAGACTTTCCTACTTCAATGTTTTTGGTTGCAAAGTATTCATTTTGAATACTAAAGATAACTTACATAAATTTGCACCAAAATCCGATGAAGTAATTTTCTTAGGTTATTCCACAACTTCTAAGGCTTATAGAGTTTTTAATAAAAATACTTGTACTGTTGAAGAAACGGTACATGTAAAATTTGAGGAGTCTAATCCATTTGTTTTTAAAACATCCCAGTCTACATCCACGGATGTGTTTTCAAAAACTGATTATCAACCTTTGATAGAAGATCCTTCTGATAAGGAAAATGTTCAAGAAGATACTTCTAAAACATTTACCCTACAAGACTTTCTACCCTATGTTGATGAACAGGCTTTTCAAAACTCAAATCAGGTGTTTCTTAAGAATCATCCCAGTGATAGTATCATTGGTGATGTAAATCAACCAGTAAGGACTAGAAGTTCCTTAAGAAATGAAGTAGAACATCTAGCATTTCTATCCCAATTAGAACCAAAAAGCACTGATGAAGCTTTAGGTGATGATGATTGGATCAAAGCCATGCAAGATGAAATAAATGAATTTGAAAGGAATAAAGTCTGGAATTTGGTTGAAAGACCTAAGGAAACATCTGTTGTTGGAGTAAAGTGGGTCTTCAGAAACAAATGTGATGAAAATGGAGTCATAGTAAGAAATAAAGCTAGACTCGTTGCTAAAGGCTATAATCAACAAGAGGGAATATACTATGAAGAAACTTATACTCCAGTAGCTAGACTAGAATCTATTTGTATTATACTTGACTTTGTAGAATTATTTAATTTTCAACTTTTTCAAATGGATGTGAAATGGGCTTTTCTTAACGGTTATGTCTAAGAGGAAGTTTTTGTTGAACAACCTCCTGGCTTTGAAGATAAAAAACTTCCTGATCATGTTTTTAGACTTACCAAAGCTCTGTATGGTCTTAAACAAGCCCCACGAGCATGGTATGATAGAATCACTGGATTTTTGCTTCAAAATAACTATGTTAAGGGAAATGCAGATCCAACCCTTTTTATAAAGAAAGATAAGAAAAAAAATTTGATTGTTAAAATTTATGTTGATGACATTATATTTGGTTCAACTCAGCAATCTTTAACCGACTCTTTTGCAAGTATAATGAAATCTGAGTTTGAAATGAGTATGATGGGTGAGTTACCTTTTTCCTTGGTTTTCAAATTTCTCAAACACCCGAAGGAATCTATATATCTCAAAATAAGTATATAAAATATCTTCTCAAAAAGTATGGTTATGACAACACTAAGAGTATAAGTACTCCCATTGGTACCTAAAACTCTTTAGATATTGATGAAGCTGGGAAACCAGTAGATCAAAAATCTTTTAGAGGTATGACAGGATGTTTACTTTACTTAACAGCTAGTCGACCAGACTTAATGTTCTCAGTATGCTTATGTACAAGATATCAATCCAATCCTAAGGAATCTCACATAAAGGCAGTAAAAAGAATTTTTCTCTACCTTAAGAGAACCATGGATCTAGGATTATTTTATACTTCTAGAAATGATTTTGTTTTAAAAAGATTTTCTGATGCTGACTTTGGTGGATGTAGAATGGATAGAAATAGTACATCCGGAACTTGTCATTTCTTAGGATATTCACTAGTTTCTTGGTCCTGCAAGAAGCAACATTCTGTAGAACTTTCCACTGCTGAAGCCAAATATGTAGCAGCTGGAAGTTGTTGTTCTCAAGTATTGTGGATGAAACACACACTCACAGACTATGGCTTGAGTTTTACTAAAACACAAATTTTGTGTGATAACACAAGTGCCATTTCCTTAAGTAAGAACCCTGCACATCACTCACGTGCAAAACACATAGATATTAGGCATCACTTTCTTAAAAATCACACACTAAAAGGAGATATCATTCTTCATTTTATCGGAACGCAAGATCAACTTGATGATATTTTCAAAAAATCTTTGCCTTCTGATAGATTTGAATACATTAAACAGAAGTTAGGAATGATAACCGTAAGGCAATATTTCTTAATTAACTTTCTGTTGAAAAAGTCTCCTTACAGAAATAAACTCCGTTTCATAGAGGGAGTACATTTGATTGTTAGAGTAACTAATTTTTTTCCAAAGTTAATTTTCAAACTTTTCGAAACTAACATTTCCGAAATGGGAATTTCCGGAACTAAAATTTTCCAGAATGGATATTTTCATATAGAAAACTTCTGGAATGGAAATTTTTGTATTGAAAACTTCCAGAATGGAAAATTTCGTACTGGTGTTTCTGTAACGAGATTTTCGTACCGAGACTTTCATAATGGGATTTTCATATTCAAACTTTTGTAATGTATTTTTCATGCTAAAAATCTTGTAATGTTTTTTTTCCGTTTTCTTTGTTGAGTTTTTTGTAGTGAGTTTTGCGAACTTTGTTTTTTTTCATAGTAATGATTTTTCGTAGTTAATTTTTTTTCTCTTCAAGAAGAATGTTACCCATTACGAATAATCCTTCTAATCTAAACTGAAAGGTAGGATTTCCTTACTCATGTTTTCATAATCATATTTTACTTACTGATATTTTCTTATATTTTGTTTTCGGTTTATAAGTTTTCTTAAATCCCTGTTTTAATAAAAAACTCAAAAGAATGGATTCAAGTTTTCTTGAGAATTGGTTTTCAACCATCAGATTTGATCTCAGTTCTTACAACCATTCGATCAACCGATGAAGATGAACCATTATATCATTTCTTATATAAAGGGGACCCCAAATGGTTGTCCCACATCGGTTTTTCAAGCTCCAAAGTCCTGAAGCTCTGCCTCTCCGTTTTAAGGCCATTCCGATCTTCAGCATTCTCCTTTCTGAACTTCTCAGAAGTCTTCAGATCCGAATGTCTTTGGAAGCATCTTCTCAAGACATGTCAACCTCTAAGCCGATTTCCAAGTGGTTAGTATATAGAGAAAGGTTGGTTCATCCTGATTTATTCAACAAATATTATTCTCTTATATACAAGAACATAAAGCTTAACGGATGGGAAGATGGTGTTGTGTCTAAGCCCGGAAATCAAGATGAAGTATATTCGGATTTTCTTATAGAGTTCTATGAGACAGTTTCCTTCTTTAAGGAATATGGTAGGGAGAAATTGTCGTTTAAGTCTTATGGAAAGACTTACAAGCTTTCTTATGCCAAGGAAGCCAGCTTGGTAGGGCTGAACAATGAAGGAGAAGCCGAGTTAATCTCTCACGTGTTTCCGGATTCAAAGGGAAGCCTCGACAATGAAAAATATTTGGAGACTCTCGTACTATCAGATGATAAGGCTCCGAAGATTTCTACTCTGTCTACGAATTTTCGGATTCTAGAATTATGGGTACAAGGCTTTATCGTACCGAGAAAGGGTGACAAAGAAAATTTGAAGAAGAGCGAGATCTATATTCTAGATTTTCTGATAAATCTAATGAAGTTTAATCTGATGAAACACATTCTTATTACCATTGAGAATGTTAAGAAAGGGAATCTGAGAGCTCAGGTCATAATGTATCCAGCAATCATCTCGAAGTTAATAGTTCGGTGCCTTGAGTCTTTTAAGGAGGATTTCAAGTCTAATCCAAGAGATTGCAAAATTATTCTGGTGAGTGATGGTGCCCTCAAAAGGATGGATGTTGCCTTCGACAAGAAGACTGGTGAGTTCTTTGATATGCCAGTTCAAGAAGAAGCGGTTCCGAAAGTTGCTGAACCTGAATCTTCTAAGCCATTGAAAAAGAGAAAGTTGAAAGAAGTTGAAGTTGAAGCAGGGAATCCCAAATCTAAGGAAGTTCATTCCGCACCTCCAAAACTGAAGAAGAAGAAAGCTTACCCTGGTGATGTAGTTGCTAAGTGGATGGAAATCAAAGAGAAAAGAGTGCAAGGGGAGCCTCAGTTTGTCTTAGATCCTGCGGAGGCTAAGGCCTTGAAGTAAAGGACAGTGGATGAACTAGAAAAACAAGTGAAAGAAAAGAAGCTTAAGAAAAAGTTGTCTGAAGATGAGGTGGTTTAGACATTGTTAAAGTTTAATGATATGGCCTCCAGAAACATTCCAGTTCTGAGATATTTTTCTTTGGAATCTCTACCTGAGACTCCAGGAAGAAACTATGTCACTTAGGAAGAGGCAGTTGCTAAGCCTGTTGAGGTAGTTGAGAAAATTGAGCAAGTGGAAGAGGAAGAAGCAGTTGCTGAAGGTAGTGGTGAGACCGGAGATATTTTGAAGCAAGTAGACGATTATAAGGGGACACCTTCGGAACATTTGTTGCTCCGAACATCAGAAGCTGAATCATCTAAGTTAGTCACTCCAGGGAAGGATGAGGAGAAAGGAGAACAAGAAGTATCTTATCATGCAGAGTAATAACAACTTCTACAAGATATTTCTCAAATGGGGAATGTATAGGATGGTGCTCAAAAAGTTATTGATGATGAAGAAAATGTTGTTCAAGTGGCTGACAGTGAAAAGAGAACTCCGGAATAGGACTCCATTCCGAAAAAGGACAAGGGAAAGCAACTCGTTGTTGATACCCCGAGCTCAGTGGCTGTAAACATAAGGGAAGTTGGTAGTTCTTAAAAGGTAAAGATTGAGCAAATTGAAGAAGAAAATTATCCAAGAAAAGTCTCGGATTCGGAGTCATCTTCGTTGGGGCATGAATTTGTTGTTTAGTCATTAAAGAAGTTGGTAGGTACTATTCCGACCTTCTCAAGTATTGATTCAAGATGCCAGATGCTCCAACATGCTTTGAATCAGAAAACATACTCTGTATCCATGGTTATGGACAAATTTTTTGAGATTGAGGCTCAGTTCAAAACCTTTTTTGTTGGCTATGAAGCCCACAAAAGTTCTTTCAATAGAATGACTAGTTGTTCAAGGAAAACTGTAGAATAGATGAGGCTCTTTGATTAATTCCAAGATAATGTTAAGGATGATTTTGAGACAGTAGACAGGAAGATAAATGAACTTACTTCTTCCTTTGAAGAAAAGTTGACAGCTGAGAAGAATTCCCGGATGTAAGAAGACAGAGATCTATATGGGAAGCTGAATTCTATTTCCCAAAACTGGAGGAATGAAAGGGATTATCGGATTGAGATTGAAGAGAAGTTTTTAAAACAAGAACAAGTTTTAAAAGCTTAGGAAGAAAAGCTTCAAGCCCAGGAAGAAAAGATTGAAGCTCAAAGTGCAAGAATAGTTGTGTTAGAGAAGTAATCCGAGGAAGATCATAAAGACCTGAATAAGATAAAGACTATTCTCAAGGGTCTCATGGCGAAGGAAAAAGATCCAAAATAGACAAATACGATCTTTTGTTGTATCTTAACTTCCTTGTTTTTTAACTTTCAAACTTAATGAAAATTCTGCTTTCTCATCTCTTTTGTTGTTGCTACTAATTTTTCCGGTACTTTGTTATATTTTCCATTCCCTCGAATTCTTTTTGAAAATCACAAAGGGGGAGAAGGAAAAAGAACCTTAACAAATGGGGAGAAAGAAAAAGAACTCTAATAGAGTTTATCTAAGGGGGAGTTTTTCATTAAATAATACATTCTTATTCTTAATGAAATACCATTCCGGAAATCTATAAGACGATCCTTAGAGTTTCAAAGCCTAAGGGGGAGTTAGTCGTATTCATCAACATCCATAAGCAAAGGGAGATAAGCCTTTATGTTTTCTTTCTTCTTACACTTTCTTTTCTGTAAGGATGTTTGTGCTTTCCAAAAAGGGGGAGATTGTTGAGTCAATAAGGTTTTCCTTATGACTCTTCCATTCCTTCTTGTTTTCCAAATCACAAACACCTTATCTTTAAGGAAAATCTCTTTTATAAGGAAAATCTATTTTATAAGGAAAAACGCTTTTATAAGGAAAATTACTTTTATAAGGAAAATTTCTTTTATAAGGAAAGTTGCTTTTATAAGGAAGATCGCTTTTGTAAGAAAAATTATCCTTATCATATTTTCAATATCTATATCCATATATTTCTTAAGTATAAGAATTGGATTCATTTCTATATTCTCGGAATCGTTTAAAACTTTGATATGAAGCATTCTGTTTTAGGCTCTGAATTTTGGATGAGAACTGTAATGAAGTTCCACTCCGAATTTTGGATGAGAACTGTAATGAAGTTCCACTCCGAATTCTGGATATGAACTCTCATGAAGTTCGACACCGAAATCTAATGAAGAATCCTGATTACAAATTCTCATTATGAATTCTGATGATGAATTGTTATTCTAAATTCTCATTCTGAATTCACCTATTAAACAGAATCTGATTATATTTTCTTTATACACTCCGAATTTATTTAGACTCCAAATATTATTTTTTGTTAGAATCCGAAATTTCATTTTGCTTACACTTTTATAATTTGTCTACTCTTTGACATTTTGTTCACACTCTGAACCTTCACTCTGAACTTTTGTGTTATACTTAAAATGATGTCGTACATTCTGTTACACTTTTTTTGTTATAAAATGATGTCGCCTATTCTGTTATAAACTAACTGTTGGTTAAGTTACACGTGTACAGGTCCCTCCTATTTTTAAGGGAAATATGACCATTGGAAAGGAGGCCGACCTTGCCTATAAATAGGATCTCATTTGAATGAGATCACAACGACATAGAAGTTGATCGATCAAGAGACTACACGCTGCTTAGGTGATTTCTAGAGAGAGAAAGCTTTTCATGCCTTGTGCGTACTGAACCGCTCGTTCAGTTTTTTCTTCGTGCAACTCCGAATGTTGGTGATTACATTCGAGGACATCCGGGGATAGGAAGAAAGAGGTGTCGACTACCTTGAAGTTCGAGGGATTCCTTACTGAGGAAGACAGAGGTTTCCAACTACCTTGAAGTTGAGGGCTTGCGGGGATAGCAAGACAGAGATTCTGATCTTCGTATCGAGGGCTTACCCTGGTGTGGGTAAGACAGATTTTCTTGAAAGTATAAATCAACGGACCTTTATCCAAGGTTGTTGGATACCCTTCTCTTTGGGTTAAAAGACTTATATCTTGTTACTTGTAGTTTTACTACTTGTTTGTTTCCGGTGCACATTGTATTGTAAGGAAAGTATAACTTTCTTATACTTCCCTACTTGTACTCCGTTTCATTTTGATTCTATACGCTTTAAGGTAGAATCTCATATTGTAATATTTAGTAAAGTTTCAATTTCCGGATCCATATTTCCGGAACCTACATTCGGAATCTCTTTCCAGGTTTAAGCAAGTACATAGAACTTGAAGTTTATAACTTCATTTCTTATTCCGATTTTTCAATTGGTGTTAGAGGTGTTGTGAATTTTCTTAGTTTAACTTTGTTAAACTTATCTCTTTCCTTTGTTAAGGGAAATTTTTAAAGTGTACAATTCACCCCCCTCTTGTATATTGAGCATCTACATCATTATTTCGATCCTATAGTAATAATGCGCGTGCATCTGCATCTGCATGTGCATGGTTTAAATAATAAATCATAATGCATGTGCATGTGCATATGCGTGTGCATTTTCATGTGAATGATAATAAATAATAAATTAAAAAAACTAACAATTGTGAATTGCATGTATATGTGCATGTGCATGTGAATGTTAATAAATAATAAATAATAAGGCACATCCAAGTGGATGTGCATGTTCATGTGCATGTGAATGTGAATGTGCATGGTAATAAAGAATAAATAATAACAAAGTCCACATGAATGTGCATTTTCATGTGAATGATAATGAATAATAAATAATAAAAAAATTGATAATAGAATAACGCAAGAGCATTGCATGTGCACGTGCAAGATAATAAATAATAATAACACATGTGATAATAGAAGAATGCAAGTGCATCGCATTTTCATGTGCATGTTAATAAATAATATTTTATAATGCACGTGTTTGTGCATTTACAAGTAATGATAATGATAATGACGCATGCACGTGTATGGTAATAAATAATAACTAACAACGCACGTGCATGTGCATTTGTATTTGATGATACAAACAACAACAACAACAATAACAACAATAATAATAATAGAATAACACAAGTGCATTGCATATGCACGTGCATAGTTGAAAATAATAAATTAATAATAGTAAATAAGAATGCACATGCTTGTGCATGTGCCTTTACATTTGATAATAATATTAATAATACTAATTGTAATAATAATAATAATAATAATGCATGAACGTGCATGGTAATATATAATAAATAACAACTCACATGCATGTAGATTTTCATGTGATAATGATAATAATAATGGAAATAATAATAATAATAATTGTGACAATAATAATAATAATAATAATAAAATAAGAATAATACAAGTGCATTTCATATGCACGTGCATGGTAATAAATAATAAATAATAATGCACGTGCATCTGTAATTGGATGCGATGATAATAATAATATCAACAATAGTAGTAGTAGTGATAATAGAAGTAGTACCAATGCATGTGATAATAGAATATTGCATGTGCATTACGTGTGCACGTGCATGGTAATAAATAATAATGCGCGTGCATTGCATTTTCAGGTGATGATGATGACGATGATAATAATAATAATATTATTAATATTAATAATAACAATGCATGTGATAATAGAATAACGCACGTGCATTGAATGTGCATGTTTATGTATTTGCATGTGCATTTGCATGTCCACTTGCATGTGCATTTGCATGTGATGATAATAACAATAAAAAAAATAACAACAACAGAAGCAGAAACAACCACAATAATAATAATAACAATGAGAATAACAACTTTTGTGATAATAAAATAATGTGCGTGCATTGTAGGTGCATGTGCATGGTAATAAAAAATAAATAATAATGCATGGGCATGTGCATTTACATGTGCATGAGACGATAATAATAATAATAATAATAATAATAATAATAACATTAATAATTATAATTATAATAATAACAGCAACGCATGTGATAATAGAATAACGCACGTGCATTGCATGAGCAGTGCATGAAAATAAATAATAACTCACAGGGCACGTGATGATAATAATAACAATAATTGAAATATTAGTAATAATATTGCATGTGATAATATAATAACTCACATGTATTGAATGTGTACATGGATGTTAATAAATAAAATGCACATGCATTTTCATTTTCATTTGATGATAATAGCAATAATAAAAATAATAGTAATTATAACAATAACAATAAAAATTCATGTGATAATAGAAAAATGTAGGTGCATTACGTGTGCGTGTGCATGGTAATAAATAATAATGGACGTTCATGTGCTATTTCATGTGATGATAATAATAATAATAGTAGTAATAATAATAATAATAATAACAACAACAACATAAGCATGTGCATGTAAATAAATAATATATAAACCCAAATTACACACACAACCCCCTATTAAACCATAAAACCGTAATAAACACTAATAAATCATAATAACCTATAATAAACACTAAAAACCCCTATTAGACTCTAATAAACACTAGAAAATCCCTAAAACCCATAATATACAATAAAAAATAGTATTTAACCATAACAAATCCTAATAATCACTAAAAACCATAACAAACCAGACAAAACACTACAAAACCCTCCATATAATAGTCTATAAAACCCAACAACCCGCTAATAAACCCTAAAAAAATCCTAATAACCCTATATTAAATCGTAACAAACCCTAACAACCCCACATAAATTGTATCAAATCATTACAACGCCAAATAAATTGTAACAAACTGAAACAAACCATAACAAACCCCGAATAAACTGCAATAAATCCTAAAAAATCATAATAAACCGTAATAAATTGTAATAAATCCAAATACACCTTAATAAAACCTAATAACTAAAATAAACCCTAATAAACCCTAATAAATCCTAAATAACACTAAAAAAGGTTGATAAACCCGAGAAAAAGCTACTAATGCCAACAAAAGCCCAATAAAACCCTAATATACCATAAAAATGTTAATAAACTGTAACAAATCCTAAAGAATACCAATAAACCCTAAATGACCCTAATAAATCCTAAAGAACCATAATAAACTCTAAAGAACACTAAAAACCCTAAATAACCCAAAAACAATGCTATAACACATTACATAAACCCTAAAAACCACTATAATACCCAAACAAACCCTAAAACACAGTAAAAAACCCTAACAACCTCTATCAATATAGAAGAAACAAAAAAAACCTTTATAAACCCCCAAAAGTTTTTTAAAAACCCACCAAATACCATAAACGCTCGTTAACGACACCTAAAAACCCTAAAAACCACTACAAAGCATAAACAACCAATAAAAACCTAAAAAAGGCAAAAAAAGACACATAAACCCAAAAACCATTACATAAACCCTAAAAACGCAACATAAACCCTAAAAATTCTACATAAACTCAAAAAACACTACATAAACCCAAAAAGAACTACATAAACCCTAGAACCATAATATAAACCCTAAAAAATTCAACATAAACATTAAAAAATGCCACGTAAAACCTAAAAACAAACCATAAACCCTAAAAACACTACATGATCCCTAACTACATTACATAAACCCTAAAAAATGAAACATAAAAAAACATTATATTATCTAAAAGACTTAACAAACACTAATATAACCTAATAAAACAAAAAAACTAATAAACCCATAACAAACCCTAATAAACCATAAAAATCCTTAATGAACCATAATAAAAAATAATAAACCCAAATAAAACCATAATAAAACCCTAGAAATACCTTCTCAACCATAATAAACCTTGACACACCATAATGAAACCTAATAAAACCCAACTAACACCAAAAACACAAAAAAATGCAAACAAACCATTAAAAATCCCTAGAAACCCTAATAAACCATAATAAATTCTAATAAAACCAAATAAACCATAAAAAAATTCTCACAAACACTAAAAACATGCTAATAAAACCTAAAAAGTCCCAACAACCCCTCATATATGTTGACAAAAACTATAAAACACTCATATACCCTAATAAAAACACTAATAAACCTTAGTAAACCATAAAAATCCCTAACAAACCCTAATAAACACTACTCAACCCAGGTACCTACCCGACCCTAATAAAACCGTAAAAATACCATCTCAACCCTAATAAACCTTGACACACTAAAATTGTAATGGCATTGGTTTTAGGGTCCATTACTTTGAAAAAAAAATCTAATAGTTGAGGTGTTCTGGGTGGTCTCGAAGGCCATCCCAGCTTCTCGGTGACTCCTAGCGGTAGCCTTGGCATACCGGTAGTCTCAGCCTACTAGTAGACTTAGCCTACCGGTGGCTGTCAACCATCGATAGCGCTGGGCTACCGGTCGCTGTCTGCCACCAGTAGCTCTGGGCTACCAGTCGCTGTCAGCCACTGGTAGCTCTCGGCTTCCGGTCTCTCTCACCTACCCCCCACGGGGTTTTCCAGTAGCAGATCCTTTTTGTGCTAATTGAGTTTTAAACCCTATTTTTTGACCCCTTTAAGCTTGTTTTAAAGCCAGTAACGCCCTTTAATGGCGTTTAATTAAATGTTCGACGAGGTATGCATCAGTTTAAACCTCCCCTAAAGGTGTGGACATTTAATGATGTGTGGGGCTGTGTGGTCAACCCACGACCCCGCTCCTTACGCGGTTTTGCGTTCTTATCTTAGTATCTCAACCATTCGCAGCCCTTATAAACTAAAGACTTCACCCTGGGTTTCCTTTTTGCTCGACCACCCTGTGAGCGATTCTTCTGCTCGTCCTTGGAGTCCCCGAGGTCCCTCCCCTGCCTTTTGCACATCCATTGTTCCTCGCGCATGGAGAGAAACTTCGATCGTTGATCAAACTAGTAGGGTTTTACCTTCGTCTCTCCTTTCAGTGTATCTTGCGGGGTGGGGTCACTAATGATTATTTAGAATTAGATGAACCAAACATTAATGAAGATAATAAATAGATTCTAAAGAATTAAGGGGAGGGGTGTGATCGAGGATGCACTATTTTATCTTTTATGAATTGTGTGGGCTTACGCCTACTGAAAATCATGGCCATTGGTGGTCTTTCTCTGTTCACTAATAAACCCCAACCTATTATGATGTTTAAATGGCATGTATTTTGGTTTTGAACCTTTGCTGTATAAAGGAAATTGGTTAATTATGTATATTAGGCTAAATAAATTGAAAGCACCAGGATCAACCCTTTCTATGATAACCCCGGTTCAAGCCCAGTGGAATTGAAATCACAAAGAGTGTTAAATATTTTAAATCTGAAAATACCTGTTGAGTTTTCCCTTGTGTTCCATGGGCCATGTACGGGTGACCATATGGGTTTCTTGGATGGGGGCTTAGAATGCTGAGCTGGTATGGGTGGGGTTGGGATCCCCTGTTGTTGTACTTTCGCTGGTTTTGAATTTGAGTCTGTGTAGTTACCTTGCTTATATCATGAATTGGGGTGGAATCCTCTATTGTTGAGAGACCCTTGGCTACTGTGTTTTGGGAACATAGGGCAGTATCTTGGGGTTTTTCCTTGGTTCTATTACTTTGAGGGATCTCACTGATCCCTTTTTGTGGTGAATTTACTAGAAAACCGGGTGTGAATGTTTAAGTTGACGTTTGACTGTACTTTTTCCTTGGATTGTGATTATGCTTGCTAGTTTCCCAATTAGGTGCAAAAACTTTTTTAACCATTATTACTGAACATGAAAAAAAGGATGGGACAAACGGGTTCTGGTTTGGTGTGAGTTGTGACGTGGACATGGGTGCTTTTGTGTTCTTTAGGTAGGCTGATGAAAAACCTAAACTTGGGTGGGTACTTGTTACCTATACATATACCTGTAGTTTTTTGTTTCTTATTCTCTCCCCACCCATGTTGAGCACTTAGTTCCGTACACCCCCATTTCATGGGGGAGGGTGTTTTTCCCAACACTTCTATTAGTGGATGGTTATTATCTCCTTTTTGCTCCCTTTCCCAGATAGCCCAAGTATCTTCAGGTAGGCTGTGATGGCCTGAAGTCCATTATTAGCCCAGGAATCTTCGGGCAGGGTAGTGTGGTGGTTGGGCCAGGTGTGTGCGGGCAGGTGATTTCCCAAGTGTCTTCGGGATGATGCCCAGGTGTCTTCGGGCGTGGTAGTGGATCTCTTAGCCCAGGTGTCTTCGGGGGTGGCGTTAGTTGTTCTGGCCTAGGTGTTTGTAGGCGTGGTTACATGTGACAGTTGTGGCCTAGGTGTGTGTGGGCAGGGTTTGGCAGTGGGACTGCGGTGAGAATGGCGGGATTGGTTCGATGTGTAGGATGTCTTTAATAACCAGTGGGAATGTGGCGCGGGGTACCCAAACATCGACGTTCTTTTATTATACTTTATTTTCTTACGTTATTTGGTGAGTGTGGCCAGTGAGTGGGATGGATAAACTCCTTGATAGTGTTGGTTGTATGCTTCTCACGGGACATTTGTACATCCCCCCACTTGTGGATGAGAGTCTTTGGTTTATCCCTATTGAGTATACTCGTATGCTCACCCTACGTATATAAAATTGCTTTTAGGTTTCCAGGAGGACTTCAGGGATCGTGCGGGACCGTACTAGATTGGACCTTTGGGGCAGTTGATGTTGCCATTTTCCTTTTTCTTGGTATCTTTTTAGCTTGGGGTTTTGTGGATTGTATCATTTACTTTTTAACATGTATGTGGGAATGGTTTACCTATTGGATTTACTTTTCTTTCATTTTTGGTGTTGTTGGGTTTCATCATCTTATCTCCCGATCCTATAAAACAAAAAGGGTAATGCCTTCCATTTGTGTGTGATTTTCATACCCTTGGTTCTAGTCGCCACTCCAGGACCTATTGAAGGCAGGTTTTGGGGGTCATTATCTCTCTTTCAACATAATGAAGGAAGGGCTTGGCAATCTGCTGACCCTTCCATTCTTTTGGTGAAGGCGGGTCGTGACAGAATGGTATCAAAGGGTGATGGTTGATAGATAGTATGGGGTCTGGAGTTCGGCACAGTAAGGATTGCACGGGATGGTTGGGCAACAGTTTTGGGTGACCTTGGTGAGTGAATTAGGCCAGGGAAGACCGGCTAGGACATGGGATTTTAGGGCCCCCCGTGATCCAATGAAAGGACTCTGGACCTACCAAACGACCAAGTGAGGCCAAACTGATTGTAGGTTAGAGACCCTAATAAAGGTACATGCATCATAATGACTTGTGTTCTCATGTTTCATGGGTGGTTTGGTAATTGAAATCAATAAGAATCTTAAGAAATTTTTAGAACAATATTCTTCACTACATGGGCTTAGAAATTCCTTGTTTACCTTGCAGCTATGGCACCTGGGAGGCGACCACGTGTGGTGTGGGTGATCGAGGCCCAGGAGACTACCTTGGTAGATTGGCAGAGAGCTGTTCGAGAGGAGGGGTATGAACAGTGGTAGAAGACACTTCGGGCCTTCCAGTGACAGACCCTTGAGAAGTATGAGGGTAGTACCTCTGACATGAAGACAGAGAGCTGGCTAGAGGAGCTGGTGATACCCTTCGGCCTGATCCAGGATCCGACCAAGTGCTGGGTTCCTCTGGCCGTCAGCCAAATGCAGGGAGTGGCGCGTCAGTGGTGGATGCTTTACCTGTGGGAGAGGAGAGAGGTTGAGGTGGCATGGGCTGATTTCGAGAAAGAATTCCATCCAGAATTCCTATCTTCTACGATGAAGGCAGAGAAGAGTCAGGAGCTAATCTTGTCACGACCCGCCCTCGGGGCCCGTGCCGTGACTTCCCCAAGCCCGCCTTCCATAGGCCAGGGGCTGGCGACTAGCACCAAGGCGTAAATCCCAACAAAAAAAAGGGAAGGCATTGCCTTTGAAAAGTAAACAAGCACCACAGAGTAAGAAAGCGGAAAAGTAAACACTAAGTAAAAACTGTACAAGCTGTGCTGAAAGTAAAAGGGGCCGGAAATAAAAGCCCAACTGTAAAGTACAACTGAAAGGAAAAAAAACAGCCACTGAAAGGAAAAGCCGCAGCGTCGAGCCGTCCTCTGGAAGTCCCACCTGAAGGGTGGGTACAGATAGCCTCCACTACACCTCGGGTCCACCTGACCACTCCGAGTACGTCCCGCCCCGTGGTCCACCTCTAGGTACCGTCCTGCTCCGCACGCCTCCACCACGATCAGCGTTGTCCGCCGTCTGCAACCAACACAACGTAGTGCGGGCATAGCCCGTGTAGGGGTGAGTATAACGATACTCAGTAGGGACCCCGAGACCCTCAAGGTCTCACTAAAACCAACAAGGATAACCATAAGAAGATCTCAACAGATAACCTCTACTTAGATATATTCCCATACATATACCTAAGTTATCAAGTAACCCATCTCAATCATGAGGCAAAAACAAGGTCAAAAGTCTCAGCTCAAACCAGGATTTTCATCATCGAAACCGTAACTGCTGAAGAACTCCTTCTCTGGAGTGTACAGTGGTCATGTCACAACTCCGAGGTACTGCCTACTAACTTAAGACTGCTGTAGTACTCCACCTATCGAGTAATGCGGGCCAGCCGCTACCACCAAGCGCTCCCATGTGCCGCTACAACCAAACGCACCACTATCGTGGGTATGCCGCTACAACCAAGCGCTCCAATGTGCCGCTACAACCAAGCGCACCTCTGTCGTGGGTCTGCCGCTACAACCAAGCGCACCCATGTGCCGCTACAACCAAGCGCACCTCTGTCGTGGTTCTGCCGCTACAACGAAGCGCTCCCATGTGCCGCTACAACCAAGCGCACCTCTGTCGTGGGTCTGCCGCTACAACCAAGCGCTCTCATGTGCCGCTACAACCAAGCGCACCTCTGTCGTGGGTCTGCCGCTACAACCAAGCGCTCCCATGTGCCGCTACAACCAAGCGCACCTCTGTCACACACCGAGTCGTTCGATCAGCAGTCGTCGGGTCTCAGTCAGCTACACGGTCTCCGTGCTCCGCCCGCTCGTCTCCGGGAGGGTCCGCTCCACGAGCTACTGGTCGATACTCCAAGTATCACAAAGTCCTGCAAGGAAGTATCTCAAAGGACCACCTCGTCATAGGGGTCTCAACGCAACAGACGACATGTCAATCGGACGCCCGGTCTGTGAGTTATTAGCCTTTTCGTCCCAGGGGCCCGGTTGGTTTCGTGAGCGAACCAATCCGGCCGTAACTCAACTATACCCCGAACACTCATAGGGTTTACTCATAGGGACCGTTTTTCAACGTGATCACCAATGCAGCTGACGGTTCATCAAACGGATGTCTGGTCTGAAAGATATCAGCTTTTCCGTTCCAGGGGCCCGGTTGGATTTCAGTCCGATCCAACCCGGCCACTATCCATCTACATCCAAAACTCGGGCGGAGGATTCCAAAAGTTCAGTCTCATCAAGAGGAACTCAACGCAACAGACGGCGCGTCAATCAGATGCCCGGTCTGAGAGTTATTGGCTTTTTCGTCCCAGGGGCCCGGTTGGTTTTAAAGGCAAAACCAACCCGACCGTACTCCACTTGCGTCCAAATCTCGGGCGGAGTGAGCCAAAAGATCCGTCTCACTAAGAGGAAACTAACAAAGCTGACGGAACGTCAATCGGACGTCCGTAGCTCAAGATATGAGTGTTTCCGATCCGAGGTCCCGGTTGGTTTCGTGTACGAACCTACCCGGCCGAACCCAAAGTATTCCGAAACTTTGAGTGCAATAAACCGAAACGACCGACTCGCTCCAAGGATTGTGTTGCCGCTGACGGCGAGTCGTTTGGAGGCCCGTAGCTCAAGATACGACCATTTGAACGAAGTCCGTCCGAAGACGGGGGGTCCGGGCTCGGGCCGACCCGGCCCGACCCCCCCCCTGGTTGGCCCGAACCGGGTCGGGTCCGACCCGGTTGGCCCGGCCCGGCCCGGCCAGGGCTGGTCCGGCTCGGCTCGGCCGAGCAGCCGAGCGGCCGACGCGGGGGGAAAGCCGCCGCCACTTGTGACACCCCCGCGGCACCCGCGGGGTGTCGGCCAGACAGCCGGACGCGCCGCGTGACAACCCCACGACACCCGCGGGGTGCCGCCCTGGACACCCGCGGGGTGTCGCGTGACAACCCCGCGGCACCCGCGGGGTGTCGCGCTGGACACCCGCGGCACCCGCGGGGTGCCGCCGCCTCCGGCCGCCGGCGCCACCACCGGCTTCCGCTGGCCGCCGGAGTCGCTCCGGTGGCCCGTTTTCCTTCCCGTCTGCGCCGTTGTTCCTCCCAGGTTCCATTCTTTACTTCGGGATCATCAAACACCCGTTGCGGCATGTTCCGTCGTCGCCCTCCAAATCCGCAAAACACGAAGAACTGCGGAGGGTTGTCGGGCCGTGTTCGTTTGACCCGCACCCTCCGCGTTAGATAAAAACAACGGGAGAAATTGTTCAACACATGAACCGACAATTTTAATAAAATAAAATTGTTCATTTGAAACCGGCTCTTAAGTTTTTAAAGAACGTTCACGGGAATATAAAGAGGGGTATTCCAAAATTATAAATTCCCTACCTCGTTGATCGTCGCGCGCGGGAGTTCTTCGCGGAAAGGCTCGTCGCGGAAGAGGGGGATCGTCGCGTCGTCGCGGAAAGGCGTCGTGTCGTCGCGGAAGAGGATTCGTAGACGAAGACGGAGGTTGTCCGAGGTGGAACGGCGTCTCCCTTCCTTTGATGTGGAAAGAAGAACGAGGGATGGCGCGTCGTCGTTCTTCGGAAGAAGGACGTGACGACGTTCTTCGTCGGAGACCGATTCGTTCTTCACGTTCTTCGTCGTTGAAGAAGATGTTCTTCAAGCCTCCCAAATCCTCCCAACGTGACAAGATTCAAAAAAAATAAAATAAGCCCAAGTCTTATTTTATTAACACAAGATAAGAAACGATCAATTAATCTCAAAGAATTAATTGTAACAAATTAACAACCCAATTAAATGGGGCGTTTCTTAACCAGAAAAACGCACGGTTGACTTCTTTTAATAGGGGGCGTGCGGGTGCGTTACTTAAGAAGAAAAGAAACGGTGGGGCTCGTGCGGGCCCCACCTCACAAATATCCTACCAAGGGGGTAGGATATTCCTGGATAGCACCCTATCCAGTTCAACTCAGTTCAAGCCGCCTTTAAGTGGCTTCAAGTGGCTTCCAAGCGGCTTAAGTGAAATAAAATAAAGTTGTCGCAAAATTATTTTATTTCTTAACTTTAAGCCCAAAAATTAAAAACCACACCCGAGCAAACGCAACTCCGGAAGAGGCGTTTCTAAGCAAATACCAGCGCTGCGATTTCTTCGGTGCCCTCAGAATTCGATTCCGGGCACCGGTTCAAAAGTTAGAAAAACCCGCTCGTCCGTTCACTGAACGTACCCGATCCAAACTTCGGAAAATGATTCCGGGCACACCGGGCCTCGGAATCAGGCGCCGTCAGAAACTGCGTTCTTGTAAAATTCCAAAGAAAATTAAGAAAAAAAATTCCCTTGAAATTTACGGGTCTTTACATTACTCCCACCACAGAGCTTTACGTCCCTGTAAAGCTTCAACACAAACTAGGGATACAAAGGCGGTACTGAGCACGCATCTGAGCCTTCCGCTCCATGTGCTCACCTGGACCTTCTCTATCGTGGCCCGGACCACCTCTGGTCCCACTAGAGCTGCTATGATTTCTTCCTTGCCGATAAGAGAAATCTGGTCTCATCCCCTGGATGAACCACGTTCTTCGCCTAATACGGTCAATCCCGACATGGATGATACTAATCCATACCAAGGATGACATCGTAAGGCCTCGACGCTACTACCAAGAGATCCAACCATTACTCTCGCCTCCAAGGGTTGAGTCACACTGTCGGCATCAGTGTGTGGTAACTGGGTCTCCTCCAGTAGATGTCTCACAAGTGAGGGTCAAGTCAACAGTCAAAACTGGAACCTCTTAGTAACAACACAAGAGAGGACAGGGAAGTAAATTCCACAAGAAAAGGTGTATTTTATTACTGAAGCTCAAGTACAAAGACACAAAGCATCTACAAACATACATCAACAAAACTAGAAGCAACATGAAAAAAAGTCTCCAGGTCTGGAGCTAGTCCCGCTCCTGTCCATCTGCTCCCGGAGCCCCATGATCTTAGGCCTCAACTGCCTGAAGATGAGATCCCCCATGTCCTCCTGTCCCCTGCGGTCGGGGTGGACCGCCTGGTGGTGGTGGTGGCAGAGCCTCAAAGCGTCGCCCACCACCTGCTGCTCGGCCAGCTCCTCTGCCTCGTCCGCCTCCTCCCTGCGGACTGCCACGGTCGACCCTCTACCTCTGCCTGGGTGGCCCCTCCACCGTCTGCTGCTCCTCGGTACGGCGGGTCGGGCAGTCACGAGCCATGTGGCCCTGCCCGCCGCACGAGTAGCACTGCCTGCCTCTCGGAAGGCTGGCTTCGCGCTGTGTGCCCCGCACTGCTGAGCCAGTGTCCCGAGGTTGTCTGCCAGAACCCTGAGTCATCCGTCGGCTACCTGCTGCCGAAGACTCCGCCACCTGCCGCCCTGCGGTAGGCCTCGCTGTAGACTCAGCCAGAAAGCTCTCGATCAGAAGGGCTCGCTCTAGCACTCCTGCCTGGGTCGGGATGCTGAGGGAGATCAGCGATGCCCTGATCTCGTGTCTCAATCCCTGCTCGAAGGTCCGGGCCCGGAAGAAGGGGTCCCGTACCATGTCTGTCTAGTAGCGAGAAAGGTTGGTGAACCTCGCCGCGTACTGGGCTACCGTCAAGCTGCCCTACCGCAGCTGAAGAAGCTCCTGAATGCGCACCGCACGGAGGGTGGCCGGGATGAACTCTGAGCGGAAGAGGCTCTCGAAGTCCGTCCAGATGAGGGAGGCCTCATCGTGCACCTGGAGCATCAAGCTCCACCATCTGCCTGCTGCCGCGTGCAGGAGACTCGCTGCGAGGATCACCATGAGGTCTGCTGGTGTCCTCACTAATCTGAAAACTCCGACGACCACCTCTAGCCAGTCCTCGGCTACCTGGGGGTCCGTCTCACCACGGAACCTGGGCGGTCGCTGGCGCTGGAACTCATGCAGTGCACTAAGGCGACGTGCATCGTCAGCGGCTGGGGCTGGAAGCATCAGGGGCTCGGCGGGTAAAGGTACCGCCGGTGCCTCAGCTGTCAAAGGGCCCTGTACCGAGTCCTCGACGCTCGGTGGGCTGTCATCACGCTCCACTCTCGGAATCCTAGCTGGCTGTCATCGTGGGGCCATCCTGAAAGAAACAGGTGCGCCACGGTCAGGACAGTATACCTGGTGAGCTGACACAAGTAATCACAAGGAAAACATGAAACACACATGCAATAAATGTTTTCGTGAATTAAGTCGGAAATCAGAAGTCAGGGTCCTGTTGTACGGATACGTCAGCCGCCGCACCAACACTGGACTCCCTGGACTGATAACCAGACCCAATACGCTAAACACTATTGCTTCACATAGAAGAAAGATCAGAGTCCCTGGTAGAACCGACCACCTCTGATACCAATTTGTCACGACCCGCCCTCGGGGCCCGTGCCGTGACTACCCCAAGCCCGCCTTCCATAAGCCAGGGGCTGGCGACTAGCACCAAGGCGTAAATTCCAACAAAAAAAGGGAAGGCATTGCCTTTGAAAAGTAAACAAGCACCACAGAGTAAGCAAGCGGAAAAGTAAACACTAAGTAAAAACTGTACAAGCTGTGCTGAAAGTAAAAGGGGCCGGAAATACAAGCCCAACTGTAAAGTACAACTGAAAGGAAAAAAAAACAGCCACTGAAAGGAAAAGCCGCAGCGTCGAGCCGTCCTCTGGAAGTCCCACCTGAAGGGTGGGTACAGATAGCCTCCACTGCACCTCGAGTCCACCTGACCGCTCCGAGTACGTCCCGCCCAGTGGTCCACCTCCAGGTACCGTCCTGCTCCGCACGCCTCCACCACGATCAGCGCTGTCCGCCGTCTGCAACCAACACAACGTAGTGCGGGCATAGCCCGTGCAGGGGTGAGTATAACGATACTCAGTAGGGACCCCGAGACCCTCAAGGTCTCACTAAAACCAACAAGGATAACCAAAAAAATATCTCAACAGATAACCTCTACTTAGATATATGCCCATACATATACCTAAGTTATCAAGTAACCCATCTCAATCATGAGGCAAACACAAGGTCAAAAGTCTCAGCTCAAACCAGGATTTTCATCATCGAAATCGTAACTGGTGAAGAGCTCCGTCTCTGGAGTGTACAGTGGTCATGTCACAACTCCGAGGTACTGCCTACTAACTTAAGACTGCTGTAGTACTCCACCTATCGAGTAATGCGGGCCAGCCGCTACCACCAAGCGCTCCCATGTGCCGCTACAACCAAGCGCACCACTGTCGTGGGTCTGCCGCTACAACCAAGCGCTCCCATGTGCCGCTACAACCAAGCGCACCTCTGTCGTGGGTCTGCCGCTACAACCAAGCGCACCCATGTGCCGCTACAACCAAGGGCACCTCTGTCGTGGGTATGCCGCTACAACCAAGCGCTCCCATGTGCCGCTACAACCAAGCGCACCTCTGTCGTGGGTCTGCCGCTACAACCAAGCGCTCTCATGTGCCGCTACAACCAAGCGCACCTCTGTCGTGGGTCTGCCGCTACGACCAAGTGCTCCCATGTGCCGCTATAACCAAGCGCACCTCTGTCACACACCGAGTCGTTCGATCAGCAGTCATCGGGTCTCAGTCAGCTACACGGTCTCCGTGCTCCGCCCGCTCGTCTCCGGGAGGGTCCGCTCCACGAGCTGCTGGTCGATACTCCAAGTATCACAAAGTCCCGCAAGGAAGTATCTCAAAGGACCACCTCGTCATAGGGGTCTCAACGCAACAGACGGCATGTCAATCGGACGCCCGGTCTGTGAGTTATTAGGTTTTTCATCCCAGGGGCCCGGTTGGTTTCGTGAGCGAACCAATCCGGCCGTAACTCAACTATACCCCGAACACTCACAGGGTTTACTCATAGGGACCGTTTTTCAACGTGATCACCAATTCCGCTGACGGTTCGTCAAACGGATGTCTGGTCTGAAAGATATCAGCTTTTCCGTTCCAGGGGCCCGGTTGGATTTCAGTGCGATCCAACCCAGCCACTATCCATCTACATCCAAAACTCGGGCGGAGGATGCCAAAAGTTCAGTCTCATCAAGAGGAACTCAACGCAACAGACGGCGCGTCAATCGGATGCCCGGTCTGAGAGTTATTGGTTTTTTCGTCCCAGGGGCCCGGTTGGTTTTAAAGGCAAAACCAACCCGACCGTACTCCACTTGCGTCCAAACCTCGGGCGGAGTGAGCCAAAAGATCCGTCTCACTAAGAGGAAACTAACAAAGCTGACGGAACGTCAATCGGACGTCCGTAGCTCAAGATATGAGCGTTTCCGATCCGAGGGCCCGGTTGGTTTCGTGTACGAACCAACCCGGCCGAACCCAAAGTATTCTGAAACTTTGAGTGCGATAAACCGAAACGACCGACTCGCTCCAAGGATTGTGTTGCCGCTGACGGCGAGTCGTTTGGAGGCCCGTAGCTCAAGATACGGCCATTTGAACGAAGTCCGTCCGAAGACGGGGGGTCCGGGCTCGGGCCGACCCGGCCCGACCCCCCCCCCCCCCCCCACCCTGGTTGGCCCGAACCGGGTCGGGTCCGACCCGGTTGGCCCGGCCCGGCCCGGTCCGGCTCGGCTCGGCCGAGCAGCCGAGCGGCCGACGCGGGGGGAAAGCCGCCGCCACGCGTGACACCCCCGCGGCACCCGCGGGGTGTCGGCCAGACAGCCGGACGCGCCGCGTGACAACCCCACGCCACCCGCGGGGTGCCGCCCTGGACACCCGCAGGGTGTCGCGCTGGACACCCGCGGGGTGCCGCGTGACAACCCCGCGGCACCCGCGGGGTGTCGCGCTGGACACCCGCGGCACCCGCGGGGAGTCCCGCTGGACACCCGCGGCACCCGCGGGGTGTCGCGCTGGACGCCCGCGGCACCCGCGGGGTGTCGCGCTGGACACCCGCGGGGTGCCGCCGCCTCCGGCCGCCGGCGCCACCACCGGCTTCCGCTGGCCGCCGGAGTCGCTCCGGTGGCCCGTTTTCCTTCCCGTCTGCGCCGTTGTTCCTCCCGGGTTCCGTTCTTTACTGCGGGATCATCAAACACCCGTTGCGGCACGTTCCGTCGTCGCCCGCCAAATCCGCAAAACACGAAGAACGGCGGATGGTTGCCGGGCCGTGTTCGTTTGACCCGCACCCTCTGCGTTAGATAAAAACAACGGGAGAAATTGTTCAACACATGAACCGACAATTTTAATAAAATAAAATTGTTCATTTGAAACCGGCTCTTAAGTTTTTAAAGAACGTTCATGGGAATATAAAGAGGGGTATTCCAAAATTATAAATTCCCTACCTCGTTGATCGTCGCGCGCGGGCGTTTTCGCGGAAAGGCTCGTCGCGGAAGAGGGGGATCGTCGCGTCGTTGCGGAAAGGCGTCGCGTTGTCGCGGAAGAGGATTCGTAGACGAAGACGGAGGTTGTCCGAGCTGGAACGGTGTCTCCCTTCCTTTGATGTGGAAAGAAGAACGAGGGATGGCGCGTCGTCGTTCTTTGGAAGAAGGACGTGACGACGTTCTTCGTCGGAGACCGATTCGTTCTTCACGTTCTTCGTCGTTGAAGAAGATGTTCTTCAAGCCTCCCAAATCCTCCCAACGTGACAAGACTCAAAAAAAATAAAATAATCCCAAGTCTTATTTTATTAACACAAGATAAGAAACGATCAATTAATCTCAAAGAATTAATTGTAACAAATTAACAGCCCAATTAAATGGGGCGTTTCTTAACCAGAAAAACGCACGATTGACTTCTTTTAATAGGGGGGGTGCGGGTGCGTTACTTAAGAAGAAAAGAAACGGTGGGGCTCGTGCGGGCCCCACCTCACAAATATCCTACCAAGGGGGTAGGATATTCTTGGATAGCACCCTATCCTGTTCAACTCAGTTCAAGCCGCCTTTAAGTGGCTTCAAGTGGCTTCCAAGCGGCTTAAGTGAAATAAAATAAAGTTGTCGCAAAATTATTTTATTTCTTAACTTTAAGCCCGAAAATTAAAAACCACACCCGAGCAAACGCAACTTCGGAAGAGGTGTTTCTAAGCGAATACTGGCGCTGCGATTTCATCGGTGCCCTCAGAATTCGATTCCGGGCACCGGTTCAAAAGTTAGAAAAACCCGCTCGTCCGTTCACTGAACGTACCCGAGCCAAACTTCGGAAAATGATTCCGGGCACACCGGGCCTCGGAATCAGGCTCCGTCAGAAACTGCGTTCTTGTAAAATTCCAAAGAAAATTAAGAAAAAAAATTTCCTTGAAATTTACGGGTCTTTACAAATCTCCCTCCAGCAGGGAAGTATGTAAGTAAGGGAGCTTGAAATAAAGTTCAAGGACCTCCTACGCTTTTCTTCAGACCTCTTTCCAGATGAGGAGTCACAGGAAAGACGTTTAGAGGAGGCACTCTGACCCTCCCTTCAGTATGTTGTTACCCCCTTTACCCTACCGATGTACTTAGAGGTTCAAAAGAAGGACGAAGTGGTGGAGAGGATGCACACTCTAGGTGGTGTGTCACGAGAGAGGATCTAGCTGTGACCATCGAAGGGGAAGGCCGCCAGCACCAGGCCTCCAGCGTCGGGACCCTCCAGGTTCCGACCAGTAGGGAGTAGGCCGCAACAGTTCCAGTTCTGGTCCCCTGGTCCTCACCCTTTTCCTTTGGGCCCAGGACCGAGGTGCTTCATCTGTGGGAGACATGAAAATCTCAAGAATCATCTCTCGGACCGAGTACAGTACGGTGGTGGCAGACATGCCCAGCACCCGCCCCAGCAACTGCTCCCAGTTAGGCCTTTCCAGCAGCAGCTGCAGGGGCAGCGAGCTCCCTCTCCTCCGGGGGAAGATGTTTTAGGAAGAGGGCGACCTCAGGGCACTCCTCAGATACCTAGACCAGGGCATGGTCTGGGAGGTGGGCGATAGCTGAGAGGCAGAGGAGCTAGATGTGGGCAGTTGCACATCGCGGAGGCAGCAGTTCCATCAGGACCAGAGGTTGTTCGAGGTACGATCAGTTTGTTTAGCACCCTTGATTATTCCTTGTTCGATAACAAAGCTTCACACTCCTTCTTTACACCTAGTGTAGCCCGTTCTTTGGGTCTAGATGCTGAGAGACTTCTAGTTCCCCTGGTGCTGAGCACACTAGTCAGAGGTCAGACCGACTTGTTATATGTTTGTCAAGGATGCAGACTGATGATAGGGCCACATCAGTGGGCCAGGGATCTACTAATATTGTTGATACAACCTTACTATGTCATCCAAGGCATCGACTGGCTGTTCTCTATGTGTGTCGTCATCGACTGCTTCCGAGGAAGGGTTGTGTTCTCAGACTTGGGCGGCTGACGTGTTACTTTCACCGGCGAGCGGAATGGTCAGAAGGGCAGCAGGCGAGAGGAACCCCTCCTCTCCTTGTTAGTTGAGCTGTCAGTAGAGTCAGTGGATTCTGAGATGGTGGAGGTACCAGGAATCTCCAGTGAGTTTATGGACCTCTTTCCTAAGGAGGTGACTACTCTACCCCCTCGATGTGATATCGAGTTTGGGATAGACTTGTAGCCTGGTGCTCATCCAATTTCGATGGATCCTTACCTGATGGAACCTTCAGAACTACGGGAGTTGCATATTCATATTGAAGATCTGATGAAGAGGGGTTATGTTCGACCAAGTGTGTCACCATGGGGTGCTCCAGTCTTGTTCGCAAAGAAGGCAGATGGTGGTCTCAGGTTGTGCATAGACTACATGAGGCTGAATCAGGTGACGATCAAGAATCGCTACCCTCTTCCGAGGATAGACGATCTTTTCGACCAGTTGAAAGGCGCAAGATGGTTCTCGAAGATCGACCTGCGGTCTGGGTATCACCAGTTGAGGGTGAAAGAGAGTGACATCCCTAATATGGCCTTCAGGTGCAGATATGGACACTTCGAGTTCGTAATCATGCCTTTCGGTGTTACGAACGTCCTGGCTGTGATCATGGGGCTTATGAACTCCATCTGTCAGGAGTACCTGGATCGGTTCGTAGTCGTGTTAATCAACGATATCCTAATCTATTCAAGATCAAAGGAGGACCACACGGAGCACCTGAGGACGGTTTTGGAGGTCCTCCGATGGCACCAACTCTATGGGAATTTGTCGAAATGAAATTTCTGGATGCGAGAAGTGCACTTCCTTGGGCACGTAGTGTCCAAGCGGGGGGTATCTATGGACCCATCAAAGTTTGAGGCGGTTTCTTCTTGGGCAGCACCCATGAATGTGTCAGAGGTTCGCAGTTTCCTCGGGCTGGCGGGTTACTATCAGAGGATCGTACCCAACTTCTCCCGAGTTGAAGCCCCTTTGACAGCCTTGACCAAGAAGGACCATGTTTTCATGTGGAGTGAGCAGTGCGAGGCAGCCTTCGGCTATCTGAAGGAGAAGTTGGTCAGTGCCCCAGTGCTGAGACTACCAGAAGAAGGGGTGGCGTATGAGGTGTTCTGTGATGCTTCAGGTCAAGACCATAGATGTGTGTTGATGCAACAACAAGGGGTGATCTCTAATGGGTCTAGGCAGCTACGCCCTCATGAGCGTAATTATTCCACCACCGACCTGGAGCTTGCAGTGGTCATTTTTGCGCTAAAGTTATGGAGGCATTACCTCATTGGAGAACACTTTGTGGTCTTCACGGATCACAAAATCTTGAGGTATATCTTCTCCCAGCGGGACCTAAACTTGTGGAAGAGAAGGTGTATGGAGTTCCTCCAGGATTACAACTTCGATATTTCTTACACTTTAGGGATGTGGAATGTTGTGGCCGATGCTTTGAGCAGGAGGTCGCAGAAGGATGAGGTATGAGAGTCGTCAGATGCCTGGAAGGCGATGGAGGAGTTGGCTGCGTTGCACCTGGATGTGAGGATGGATGGTGGTAGAGGTTGCTTGTATCAGATGACAGTGCAGTCTTCTCTATTGTAGAAAGTGGAGGAGTCTCAGTGGGGAGACCCAGAGTGTGAAGTGATGTGTGACCGAGTTGACCAGAGCAATGATCCGGAAGGGTGGATGGAGGATGGTCAGAACCAGATGCTTTTCTAAGGAAAGCTATTTGTTGAAGAGGCGATGCATGGCAGGGTTCTTAGTGAGTTCCACATCTCACACCTAGCTGTGCACCCAAGAGTTTCCAAGATGTACTAGGGTCTTAAGAGACAGTTTTGGTGGCCGGTAGCAAAGCGTGCAGTGGTAGAATTTGTGGCCATGTGCCTAGTGTGTCAGTAGGTGAAGGCTGAACACCCTGTTCCAGGAAGCCTGCTGCAGAATCTAGATGTCCCCGAGTTGAAGTGGGAGGACATCTCGATGGATTTCGTCATGGGACTACCCAAGGTTCAAGGGGGGTATGATGCTATTTGGGTAGTAGTGGACAGGTTGATGAAATCGGCTCACATTATCGCAATTAAGGAGTCAAGTTCAGTGGATTCTTTGGCACAAAGGTACATGGATGAGGTGGTACGGTTGCATGGAGTTCCAAGGTCCATAGTCTCAAATAGGGATGCACGGTTTACCTCACGAGTCTGGGGAGGATTGCAGCATGCTTCTGGCACCCAGCTATGTCTTAGCACTGCTTTCCATCTCCATACAAATGGACAGACAAAGCACACCATCCATACCTTGGAGGATATGCTGCGAGCATGCGTTCTAGACTCAGGAGGATCGTGGGTGCGACATTTTCCTCTGGTAGAGTTTTCCTACAATAATAGTTATCACTCTACCATTGGTATGGCTCCATTCGAAGCCTTGTATGGAAGGCCATGCCGCTCACCTTTGTGTTGGACCGAAGTCGGAGAGGTGGCCATCCTTGGACCGGAGGTGGTGCAGAGCCCAACGGAGACGGTTCTACTTATACGGGAAAGGATGAAGGCGGCCCAAGATCGAAATAAGTCGTATGCTGATACCAGGATAAGGCCCTTGGAGTTTGAGGTCGAAGACCACGTGTTCTTAAAGGTCTCCCCTCGGCGTGGAGAACGGAGGTTCAGCAAGGGGAGTAAGCTTTCTCCCAGGTTCATCAGACCCTTTGAAGTGTTGCGGAGGGTTGACGAAGTGGCTTATCATCTAGAGTTACCACCACCCCTACTGAGGATACATGACGTATTCCTTGTGTCCCAGCTCCATCGGTATCTTCACGATGATTCACACGTCCTCGGCTGGGGAGAGATGGACATCGAGGACTGCGTGACCTTTGTGGAAAGACCAGTGACGATCGAGGATCGCAATGAGTAGGTGCTTCGTGGGTGAACCATTCCCTTGGTTTGTGTGTTATGGAGAAATGGTGGGCTTAAGGAGAGTACGTGGGAGAGAGAAGCACAGAGGCTTTCCCAGTACCCAGTGTTGTTTTGAGTTTTTATGTTGTTTTGTTTATACTTGTTGTAGTGGAGAATTTTACCTTGTTGGCTATGAAATATGTGGTTTTTCTTTCCTCTCTGAATGTGTGTGAAAAGTCCTGGCTACGGGGAGTGGAAGACCCAACCATTAATCGATATGCATTAAGGTGGATGCGATTGAACCCGTGCAGGTTAGTCAGTGCCATCCAAAGCGGATAATATCTTGACATGGGGGAGGAGACTCCCCGACCCACATGACCGGGCAGTTTGACATGGTATGTTGATTGGTTAATGAGAGGGAGGTGTTTCTAGTTAACAATGAGGTTCACTCCCAAGAGGTATCTTTCGAGGTGGTTTTTTGGACCCTCTCTTTCCCTTCTATGTTGTTTTGATTCTCGAGGGCAAGAATAGTTTGAGAGGTATCTGATGTAATGGCCTAGGATTTAGGGTCCATTACTTTGAAAAAAGAATCTGATCGTTGAGGTGTTCTCGGTGGTTTCGAAGGCCATCCCAGCTTCTCGGTGACCCCTCGCAGTAGCCTTGGCCTACCAGTAGCCTCGGCCTACCGGTAGACTTAGTCTACCGGTGACCTTGGGGTACCGATAGCTTTGGGATGCCGGTGGCTGTCAGCCCCCGGTAGCACTGGGCTACCAGTCGCTGTCCGCCAAGGGTATCTCTCGGCTACCCGTTGCTATCCGCCACCGGTAGCTCTCAGCTACTGGTGGCCGTCAGCCACTGGTAGCTCTCGGCTACCGGTCGCTCTCGCCTACCCCCCATGGTGTTTTCCAGTAGCGCCTCCTTTTTGCGCTAATTGTGTTTTAAACCCGTCTTTTTGACCCCTTTAAGCTTGTTTTAAAGCTAGTAATGCCCTTTAATGTTGTTTAATTAAATGTTCGATGAGGTATGCATCGGTTTAAACCACCCCTAATGGCAGGGATCTTTAATGATGTGTGGGGCTGCATGGTCAACCCACGACCCCGCTCCTTACGCGGTTTGGCCTTCTTATCTCAGTATCTCAACCGTTCCCGGCCCTTATAAACTAAATACTTCTCCCTGGGTTTCCTTTCTGCTTGTCCACCCTATGATCGATTCGTATGCTCATCCATGTAGTCCCCGAGGTCCATCCCCTAACTTTTGTGCATTCGGTGTTCCTCGCTCTTGGAGAGAAACTTCGATCGTTGATCAATCAAGTAGGGTTTTACCTTCATCTCTCCTTTCTATGTATCTTGTGGGGTGGGTGCGCTACTTATTCTCTAGAATTAGATTAACCAAACTTTAATGAAGATAATAAATAGATTCTAAAGAATTAAGGGGAGGGGTGTGATCGATGATGCTCTATTTTCTCTTTTCTGAATTGTGCGGGCTTACGCTTACTAAAAATCATGTCCGTTGGTGGTCTTTCTCTATGCACTATTAAACCCCAACCTCTTGTGATATTTAAATGGAGTGTATTGTGGTTTTGAACCTTTGATATGTAAATTAAATAGGTTAATTAAGGATATTCGGCTAAATAAATTGAAAGCACTAGGATCAACCCTTTCTATCATAACCCCAGTTCAAGCCCAGTGGAATTGAAATCATGGAGTGTGTTAAATCTTTTAAATCTGAAAATACCTGTTGAGTTTTCCCTTGTGTTCCACGGGCCGAGTACGGGTGACATTATGGTTTTATTGGATGGGGGATTAGAATGCTGATGTGGTATGGGTGGGGATGGGATCCCCTGTTGTTGTACTTTCGTTGGTTGTGAATTTGAGCATGTGTGGTTACCTTGCTTATATCATGAATTGGGGTGGAATCCTCTATTGTTGAGAGACCCTTCACTCCTGTGTTTTGGGAACATGGGGCTGTATCTTGGGGTTTTTCCTTGGTTCTTGTACTTTGAGGGATCTCACTTATCCCTTTTTGTGGTGACTTTACAAGAGAAGTGGGTGTGAATGTTTAAGTTGATGTTTGACTGTACTCCTTCCTTGGCTTATGATTATGCTTGCTAGTTTCCCAAGTAGGTGAAGAAACTTATTTAACCATTATTACTGAACATGAAAACAAGGATGGGAAAAACGGGTTCTGGTTTGGTGTGAGTTGTGACGTGGGCAGGGGTGCTTTTGTTTTCTTTAGGAAGGCTGAAGAAAAACCTAAACATGGGTGAGTGCTTGTTACCTATACATATACATGTAGTTTTGTGTTTCTTATTCGCGCCCCACCCAAGTTGAGCACTTACTTCCGAACACCCCCATTTCATGGGGGAGGGTGTTTTTCCCAACACTTCTATTAGTGGCTGGTTATTAGCTCCTTTCGGCTCCCTTTCCCGGATATACCAAGTATCTTAGTGTAGGCTGTGATGGCCTAAAGTCCATTATTAGCACAGGAATCTTCAGGCAGGGTAGTGTGGTAGTTGGCCCAGGTGTGGGCGGGCAGGTTATTTCCCAAGTGTCTTCGGGATGAGGCCTAGGTGTCTTCAGGCGTGGTAGTGGATCTTCTAGCCCATGTGTCTTCGTGTGTGGCGATGGTTGTTCTGGCCTACGTGTTTGCAGGCATGGTTACGTGTGACAGTTGTGGCCAAGTTGTGTGCAAGTGGGGTTTGGCAGTGGGACTGCGGTGAGAATGGAGGGATTGGTTCGATGCGTAGGATGTCTTTAATAACTAGTGGGAAAGTGGAATGGGGTACCCTATCATCGATGTGCTTTTATTATACATTATTTTCTTGCGTTATTTGGTGAGTGTGGCCGGTAGGTGGGATGGATGAACTCCTTGATAGTGTTGTTTGTCTACTTCTCACGGGACTTTAGTACGTCCCCCCACTTGTGCACGAGAGTCTTTGGTTTTTCCCAACTGAGTATAATCATATGCTCACCCTAAGTATATAAAACTGCTTTTAGGTTTCCATGAGGACTTCAGGGATTGTGCGTGACCATACTAGCTTGGGCCTTTGGGGAAGTTCCTATTGCCATTTTCCTTTTTCATGGTATCTATTTACCTTGGGGTTTTGTGGCTTGAATTATTTACTTTTGAACATGCATGTGGGAATGGTTTACCTATTGGCTTTACTATTATTTCAGTTTTGGGGTTTCATCATCTTATCTCCTGATCTTATAAAACAAAAAGGGTAATGCCTTCCATTTGTGTGTGATTTTCAAACCCTTGGTGCTAGTCGCCACTCCGGGACCTATTGAAGGCGGGTTTCGGGGGTCATTATCTCTCCTTCAACTTAAATAAATAAGGGCCTGTCAATCTGCTGACCCTTCCCTCCTTTTGGTGAAGGTGTGTCATGACAAAAATAAACCATAATAAACCCCACTAAACCCTAAAAATTAAAAATATACCATTAAAAATCTCTAAAACCCCTAATAAATTCAAATAAAACCTAACAAAGCTTAAAAGAACTAATAAACCCTAATAAACACTACTAAACCCTGAAAACCCCTAAAATACCACTTAAAAATTAATAAACCATAATGAATGATAATAAACCCTAATAAATCTTAAACATACCCAAATATACCATAATATACCATAATATAATCTAATAAAGCCAACTCAATCCTAATAAATCCATAAAAATACATAATAGACCCTAGTAAACCTTAACACACCATAGTAAACCCTAATAAAATCCTAATAACCCCCACTAAACCCTAAAAATGCTAATATACCATTAAAAACCCAAAAAACCCTAACAAACCATAATAAATGTAAATAACACCTAAAATTTCTAAAAAATGCTAGTAAACCCCAATAATACCTATAATAATAATAATAATAATAATAGTAATAACGCACGTGCATGTTCATATGCATGTTCATGGTTTAAATAAGAAATCATAATGCACGTGCATGTGCATATGCCTGCACATTTGCATGTGAATGATAATAAATAATAAATAATAAATAATAATGCATGTGAATTCCATGTGTATGTGCTTGTGAATGTTAATGATAATAAATAATAAATAATAAGGCACATCCAAGTGCATGTGCATGTGCATGTGCCTGGTAATAATCAATAAATGATAACCAAGTCCACATGAATGAGAATTTTCATGTGAATGATAATAAATAATAAATAATAACACATGTGATAATTGAATAATACACGTGCATTGTGTGTGCACATGCATGAGAATAAACAATAACAACACATGTGATAATAAAACAATGCAAGTGCATTTCATTTCCATGTGCATGATAATAAATAATTTATAATAACGCATGTACAAGTGAATTTACATGTAATGATAATGATAACGATGCATGCACTTGCATGTTAATAAATAATAAATAACAACGCACATGCATGTGCATTTGTATTTGATGATACAAAAAAATAATAATAATCATAATAGAATAACGCAAGTGCATATCATGTGCACGTGTGTCACATACATGAATTATTTTGAAGTTAAATTTCATTTTTTTTCCTTTCATTTTTTGTTTTGGATGGCTTCCAAAGGTTTTATGGAGAAATAGATGAGTTTTCATGAATTGGGCCAAACCGCGAACCCAATTCCATATTTAAAAATAAAATTTGTTTCCTTTATAACTTTTTCATTTTTTAATATTTTTCCTTAATTCCAACTCCTAAATGTCCTCCCCTGATATATTAACACCACAATTAAAATTTGGAGCCTTTGGAAATCCATAGCCAAGGTTTATGTTGGTTTTTATTTAAGGGATTGAGCCTGCCCGAAAGCCCAATTCCAGTTTTAAAAATAATATTTGATTAATTAATAACATATTCATATTTACGTATTTTTCGGTGATTCAAAGCCTCATATGCGCCCCTTGAACCCCGACACGCGCCCAAGCTCTCTCTCCCCTCTTTGGAGCTCTTCTTCATCGCGATTTAGTACTGAACTTATTAGGGTTTCAAAAATCGGACAGATTTGGAGAGGTAAATTGATCCTTTCATAACTCCTTCATTTTTCATCATTTTTCCCCCATTTCAGTCCCCACATGACCTAATATGAATCCTTCTAACCTCCATACCAGTTTTGGGTACTTGATGATTCATTATTTTGTGGATTGGGGCCGATTCCTTCAAGATATTTCAAGTAAGGGAATTCCTTCTTGGTTCCTTCCATCCTCTTTTAGTTTTTTTTCCTTTTTCTTGAAGTTCCTCATGTCCAGAAGTTGGGGTTCGATCCTAATGTATGATTTGGTGTCTTTTGGGTAAATTTTTGTGGTTTAGGTCTGGATTTGTATTCCTTTTGGTGCAATGGTGGTGCGCTTAAGGTTTCGCACCAAGTTTTGAGGGTTTCGACACATTCGGTAGGTGATTCCGTGGGTAACCATTTAATGATGAGTTAGTTTGCTTGATTAAATAATTTTGAATGTTCCTTATGTGCTGTGCATTATGTGAAAACCATTTTTGGTTGCAATAGTAAATCATTTGTTTTTAGAGTTACATTTTTGCTTGAAGTGTGTATTTTTCAAATGTATTTCATGTGTTATATCTTGTGGTAGTTTTGTAAAATGTGGAAGTGATTTATTAGTTGTTGAAAGGGGCTGACAATTATGGTTAGGTAATGATATAGTTCCATGTGGGCCTAAAAATGGGGTGTATTTGAATGGTTTTATTTGTATAACCTTGTTATACTCCTTGAAAGTGTTTTATGGATTTGTGTGTTCTCATGGGTATCTTTTGTGATATAATTCAACGTGATTATATAACATTTGAATGTGGATTATTTCATGTTTATTGGGCTGCCAATTCTGTTTTGGTAGGGTCTTGGTGTGCTTTTGGTTTAAAAAGATATTTTTGAAATGGATTTTATGTGCAAAGTTTGGGTATACTCTTTATAATTGTTTTATGAAAGTTTTGAATGCTTTACTGGGTTGTGTAATAGGTGAAACTATATCAGCAAACTGTTTTGGTAGGAGTATATTTTTAAAAGGTCCATTTCATTTGTGAAAAGGCTGCTATGTGATATGTATCATCTTGGAAATATTTTATTAAATTGTTTGAAGGAGATATTTTGGAGTGAAAGTGATGTGAAAGTGATGTGGAGTGTTTTGTGTGAGTGTGATGTGAAAAATTGAATTTTTGAATATGAAAGAAGTGTTATATTCCATGTGTGTGGGCTGTTATATGAGTTTAAATATCATATCATTGTTTTATAAAATTGTTTAATGGTTTTGTGGAAGTGTTGAAGAAATGTGAAATGTGTTGTGGGCTAAAAAATGGTAGTAAACCCTAAAAATACGTCTAATAATTATAGTAGTACTAACACACCTGCATGTACATATTCATGTGCATGGTTTAAATAATAAATCATAACGCATGTGCATGTGCATATGCATGCACATTTCCATGTGAATGATAATAAATAATAAATTAAAAATAATAACGCATG